>BMAW01005288.1:65445-162944 GCA_019974015.1 Nephila pilipes
GGGTAGTCTGAAGTGAAATTTTTAATTATAAGTAGATGAATATTCATCTAATAAATTTTATGTGTTTTTTTTAAGTGAATGAAAAATTGGTGAAATTTTTTAATGTTTATCTCAAAATGTATTTGCATTACAGTTAAAATTTAATGCAATAAAAATTTCTGCTTGCTGGGAAAACCTACCTATTATTTATTTTAAAGCTGAAATTAGAATAAGTGTTGTGTTTTACGTAAAACAACTCATTGAAATTTATTAACTGACATTTAAAGGGAGATTATTAAAGGGAGAAACAATTTATGTTTTAAAAAAATAAAGCACATGATTCAAGTAATTCTGATTTTAAGTTCAATGGGGGGGGGGGGAACATTTTATATTTTTTAGAAACCATTAAAAATTTCATTCTGAGGATAAAATATTTGAAAAAAGACGTAGAAAAAAATAATTACTCTAAACTTTTTGTTTTGTATTGTGTTATTTTGAATCAACTTTTTATAAATTTTGATAAGAGTAAACTAGAATGCCTTATAAAAATGAAGAAACTTACGAAGATTATTCTATTTAAGTGATATGACAAGTTATATTAAGAAGCTTAGCAATGGTTAATTTCTCAATATGAAACTCTATTTATTAATAGTATGAGATTAAATATCTAAAATGTTTTCTGAATAATTAAGTTCAAGGTTAAATAGCCAATTTCTGTCAAATGTCTGAAAATAAATTAATGTTCAAAATTTTTTTTCCATAGAATGCCATATTAATTCTATGTATGGTTTGGTTTCATTTTAATAATTTTTGCAGGATATTTTCAACCTGCTGGACCACTTATCCAACCTTCTCAAGATCAGCTAACTATCCATAAACCAGTACCATATCATCCCCAACCAAATCCTCATCAGTCCCTTCTGAAACCTCAACAACCATCTCCTCAGCAGGATGGATTTCAATCTTTTGAATCTCGTCAATCACATCAGCAAAAGCCAGCTTTACCTTCTCGCCCTTCTCCTATTTCATCACAACAGAAACTTAATACATCTAGCTCAGAAAATCTTCCACAACCTGGACCCTCTTCACCTCAATATACAAGACGTCAAGCAGCAGATGATACAAGGTCGAGGAGCTTAAGTCATACTAGTAATAGTACTTCATTCATTCAACCATCAAAACATGTGCGATCACCTGTTATGCCAACTTTATATTCATCTCCACATTTTAGAACTTACCAAACACAAAAGAGAGTCCCCAGTACTTTTAAAAGTTATAATAATCTTTATGAGCGCAAAGATAATTTTTCTAAACAAGAAGTCTATGACTCATCTTCACCAAGCTCTGTTGTATCTCCAGAAAATAATTCTGCTCTTGCTTCACATACTGCAAATCATTATAAAAATGATACAGATAATTTAAAAGAAAGTAATTATGGTTTTAAAAATAATCAAGAGTCACCTTCAACAAACATTTATCATTCTGGTGCATCCTCTAGCATGGGTAGCTCTTCCAGATCATCCAATGTGTGTAACTCTGGTTCATCTTCCAACATGTACAATCCTGGTACTTCTTCCAGTATATATAATTCAAATACATCTTCAAGAATGGGGCAGCGAAACACAGCATCAAATATGGGCTATTCAAACACATCTTCAAGCATGCATCATTCTAATTCATCTTCAAACTTGCATCATCATAACTCATCTGATATAAATAATTCAAGCTTGTATTCAAATATGTGTAATACAGATCCATCTCCAAATATGTATAGTTCTTTGAATATACACCACTCCAATTCATCTTCGAATTTTCTACCTTATCACCACAATGCAGGAAAAGATGTACATCATACAATGCGTCCACCCTCTGTGATTGATATTACAGAAGATAACCATCGTGATACTAAAACATACATTCAGTTAGAAGTACCAAAAAATAGTCACCGAGAGAAAATTGTTGTAGTTGATGTTGAAGATGATGAAATTGAGAAAAAGCATATTCAGTTAAGAAGCAGTGATAAAATTAAGCTATCATCTGATAAACCCCAAAAGCTTGAAACTCAAAAAACTGAACCAGAGAAAAAAGACAGTTTAAATACCAATGATCATGCCAAACAAAATATTCCTCCTCAATATAAAGTAACTCCAAAGGAAGAAGAAAGAACAGAAATTGTGAAAAGGGAAAAAACAGAAATGACAAAAGCTGTTAAAAAGGAAAAGGAAACCATAAAAACTGTTAAGAAGGAAAAATCATCCACCAAGGAAATGACAAAAATGGAAATTATTCCAAGTACTTCCACAGGTATTACTCGTGCTCAAGAAAGAACAGAAAAAACCAAGACTGAGTCACCAGATACCGCTTCACTAGAAACTAAAAAGAAAAAAGAATCAGCTGTCGTAAGAAGAGCTAGACTGAATGGGAAACAAAGAACTTTCAGAGATTATTTCAATAGACCATTGGCTCAGTTATCTAAAGCTAAAAAGATTGAAGACACTTCTTCTGCACCTGAGAAGCAATTGACCACTCGAAATTTGCAACCTTTAGTATCTATATCCCGACTTGTGCTTCCAAAATTTGAAAGACCCCGTCTACATGGGTGGTCATGGGAAGGTTCTTCATATGATAAAAGAGTTTATGTATCTGTAAGTAATGAAAAAATGCTTTTTTAAAAAATACTTTTTCTGCAATATATTTATTATTGTGAAATAAATTGTGACCATCTCTTTTAATTGACCTAATTTTCAGAAAGAAATACTGCATTATTCAATGGAAAACTTGGTTCAAATCGGGAATAAGGTGTCCCCTAGGAGATTGGCGACTTTTAGGAGCGATAATTGCTAATTTAGGTCATAGTAATTCAAAGCATACTCAATGCTTAAGTCACGCACGTTTGGAAACCTATCTAGGAAGTCGCCAATCTCCTAGGGGACACCCTATTCCCGATTTGAGCCAAAAACTTATCTCACTGTATTGATCACATCTTCCAGTTATTTATTGACCATTTGGAAGGGATTATTTAATTTTAATTCAAAGTATGCTGCATTAAAGATGTTAAATGCATCTGGCAGCAGCTGTACACAAGTTTTTAAATTGTTCATCATAAATATGTTGAATATGCACACAATCTTGGATAATTCGTCTTATAATTTAAAATAACTAATATTATCAGCTCAAAATTTTTTTGGAATTGAAAGGTATTCATACCATAATTTAATAAAACTACAGATTATCTAATTATTATTCAGTATTTAAACTGTCGAGATTTATTTGATTTATTGGAATCTGATGGGAAATTTTGATTTTCCTTATTTGTAAAATCCACCAGGTCAGATTTCTGATATTTTTACATTTGATTTTTATGTAAAATATTATATGTATTATTCTTATTTATATATTTTTACTTTTTAAGTTATTGATTTATTATGTGTATTAATTTTACATTTAAATTTAATAAAATTGTGACTTGATTTTGTTAAAGAATTTTATGAAAATTAATTATCAAAAATTATAGAAGAATAATTTAAAAGAATACCTTGTATTAATTTGTAGTAAGGTTTTGCATTTCACAATGAGAAATTTGTTGATTCAGCTCCTGGTTCAAATCGGGAATAGGGTGTCCCCTAGGTGATTGGCGACTTTTGGGAGCGATAATTGGCGATTTAGGTCATGGTAACCCTAAGCATACTCAATGCTTAAGTCACGTACGTTTGGCAACCTATCTAGGAAGTCGCCAATCTCCTAGGGGACACCCTATACTCGATCTGAATCCAGCTTCTTATTCCACTTTTGGCTATTGTGTAGATAAAAAGAGCCTGCATAGTAAATCTAACTAGCTTTAAAAACCTATGTGGTACAATGTGAAAATTAAATATATATGGTATCTTGTCATGAAAATCTGGCTGTAGTTTAAAAATATGAAGTATGCTTTTTGCTTTTGTACAACATTTAATGAAACAAATTAATTTTTACCTTATTTAATAGTTTAATAAAGTTGTAAGCATCACTAATAATCAATAATATTGCTGAAATGTTAAAAAATATGTAATTTTTTTATAGTAGAATGGCTTTTCTGTCGTGTAATCTGCAGATACTTGAACTAAAATGTAGAAAAAAAATTATATGTATAATGCCATATAATTTTGCAGCCCTTTCAATATTTTTATGAAAACATAACTTGTGTCTTTATTATCCATTAAAAATGGAGTAAAATAATAATAAGGCTTTAATACAAAGTGTATCAATTAGATAAGTTATATAGCAAAAAAGAGGAAATATTAAAATTGTAAATTTGGATTTCAAATGATTTTAATCTTTATAACTACATTTTTAAACCTTTTTACACAGACATGCGCATTTAATTTTTCTTCCATCAATTGTATATTAGAACATAAGCGTATAAAGTTTTTCATGTCCTGTTGTGGTTATTGAAATAATTTATAGTAAAATTTTTATTTGCAGTATGACTTTCATGTCAAACTTTTATATTTATGACGCTGACTTATTTAATTATTTTAGATTAGGCACGTATTTTTGAAATTAATTTTTTGCTTTCTTTACAACTCATTGGCAATTATAGACCAATAATAGTTTTGATTTTTAGTGTCAGTGATTGCCTTTCCACAAATGAATAACTCTACACTGTGCCACTATTAAAATTAGAAATATTTGATTTTGTTATTGAGGGAGATTCAAAAAGTACTCATATTTGAAGACAAATGGCATCATTATGGTAAATTGTTATTGGGTATTGCCATCTGTTAAATTGAGCTCAAACAAGTTTGACATAATTATTTGTTAGTTTTGATTTGGTTGTCATTTGTTACCAAATCATTTTCGAATTGTCAACATTATTTTGTATTGAGTTGTCACTTTTGGTGCGAGACCTGGATTCATCACCATGTGCTGGAAATCAAATAATTGGGTTGATTCTATTGAATCTTTTCTAAAAAAGGGGGAAGATGGTCCCATCAGCCAGAAAAGTTAGGACAAAGAATGTTTGAGATGCTAAAGGCATCATTGTCACAAATATAAATAACAGAGACTTGGACAGTTATCTAGGAAGTCATGATGCTTTCTAAAACAAACAATTTTCGATGCCTCAAGCTCTATCTCTTGGAATTTCTAAGGAGTTATTGAACAACTTTTGTAGTCCAACTCTGCCTCTCATTGTTGGAACAACAAAATCAGAACTTCACTGATTGTATAATGGGCAATTTTTTTAAAAATTTGATTAACCTATTTTCCAGCTTTTTCTTTAATAGAATGGCATCTTTTCCATTTTACACTTCTGGTTTTTCCAGCCAGAAATATAAATGTTTAAAAAGGGAATATTTCTTCATTAGTATGTAAAGATATGCTGATACTAGTAAATAGGTGATATTCTTTTATAAAATTTTCTAGTGGATGAGGAGTAGTTGAAAAAAAATGTTGTATAGGGCATTTTTGTTGTATTAGGACTACAAATTGTCCTCTGTTGTCTTACTGTATATATATTGTTGTATTAGTCACACAAATTAGGTAACTTTAAAAAACTATATGATCCATGACTGTTGTACTGAAAATTATGGCAATTTCAGCATTCTACCTTTCTCAAGTTTTGATTTATAATTTATTAAAGAATTGATTGGACATTAAAATAAGATTTGATTTATGGAAAAAAATATTTAGTTCACAAATTTATATAGAACATTTGCAATACAGTAATATCTGTTTTTATGGTATCATACACTGTATAATTTTTAAGTCTTAATTAGATGATGCACAGCTTATATATATATATATATATATTTTTTTTTTGGTACAAATAATCACTTTCAGTATATACATAATAATACTTAAAAGTCTGAAAGTAAATGTAAAATGTTATTGAACTATGTTAGTGGTAATTGTAGAAATATTTTTTTAATATATTTATTTAAAAAATATAGGAATAGAAAATGTTTCGTGGTAAATGAAGTAGTTTTACGCAAAATACTTGATTCAAAGATATGAACAATATGAAAGCATACAAACATTCATTTTAAATATTCTGTGATGAATTTCAGCATAAGATATAGCATATTATAAGTTTAAATTTACCTGAAAATCTTTTTTTTCCCCTAGAGTACTTGTTTTTCAAAACAATGACTGTGAATTCATTTATTTTGTATAGAATGATAATCCACCTTGTATTCGACGATGTTATCCATCAATGAAGCATGTTGAAGGGGATGTCATCTGTGAACGAGATTGTGTTTATCTCAGATCAAGTATTAGAAGAACAAATATGCCATTTGTTGCCAAAGTAACTGCATTGTGGGAAAATCCAGAAGATGGTAAATATTATCATACTTTACTTTTAAAAAAGATTCTGTTATTATTCTATATCTATTTAGCCGAGATAGTGATTTGTATGGCATCTCTTAAGAGTTGTAAATTTCTAGCTTCCAGTTTCCTGTTGCATACTATATTTAGATGAGCAATAGACATAATGTTGTATGAAAGTTATTGTTACCTACATGTAGAATTTATGATTATTTCAACTAATGGGCTTGGAAACGAAAACAACCATATGCAATATTTTTATTTTTTAAGGGTTTCAAAAATGATCTATAACATATATTTTTATCCTTTACGGATGATATGTTGTTGGATTGGAAACTTCTAGGGAGATGAATGTGTCATATATTTCAATCCTAAATGTTGCAATTGTTGCTGGGTGACTAACTGGTGAATCATTGGTTTACATTGATCTATTTAATGAGTGTATCATATTTGTATTTTCAGTCATACACATTAAGTTAAAACTCTTATAACTCATTAAATGGAGTTTCATGTCCAATACAGTTAATTCAATTGAATCTTTAGATTGTTGGTCTTGTGTCTGTGAAGTGCTTTCTGATTATGGAAATTTTAGATGATCAAGCACTGTATATAAAGCACACAAAATTCAATTGACATATAACTGTAGCTTTAAGTGATGTAAGCATTGGACAGTTTTTGGTATTTCAATTTTTTTCTTACTTTTTGGGAGGTAAGGGTGGAGTTCTGTTTTAGGAATTCTTGTTGGTATTAGTTTGTATCTTCAGATAATAGACAAATTTTTTGCACAAATTAGACAAATTAAGTTAAGATTGCAATGACTTAGCAAAAAAGCATTTGCTTCTTTTTTCTGAATGTTGAATAAATCCATTTTTTTAAAAAAATTATTTCTCATAGGGTGAATTATATGTACAATACATGACATAATATACATGATAATTTTTTTTTCTTCAAAACTTAGGTTTAGTGATGTGGAATACCTAATACTCTGAGATTGATGTACTGAGATGCCCCCATGTATGTTGGGTTGATAGGAATGCTGGTAGGCATTGGAAGAGGGTTTGTGACTGGTGCATATATGACATATCCATCACAAAGGGTTAATCACCTGTTGTAGTATTGAAAACTACATAGAGTGTGAAGATCATTAATTTAAAAACAAACAAAATTTTTGATAATTTGAGTTGCAAACAATTATACCTTCAAACAAACTTGTAGACCATTATTTTTTTATGATTAAGCAAATGTAAAAACATGATTTGATGATTGATTTGTTTAACTTAAAATATTAAATGGAAAAGGGGGAAATCATCTGGAATAATCAAATAATTCAGAATCAGAAAAGACAAATTAGAAAATAAATATTTTCAGTTTCTTAAAATTAGTTCTTCATATCCAGATTTTGTGTTGAGGCTTGCTTTGCCTTCTCTTTGGATCTTCCTTGTATGTTTTGTTTTGTTTTGTTTATCTATGTTTATAATCCCACTAATATTATGACAATATGTGATCATAAAATACTGTCATTGCTTTGCTTGTTTATTGTTAAAGTGTTATATAATTTTCTTTAAATGTTTTGTAAAATAAATTTTTAATCTCACTCCCCTTTCTTTGTGTTTCTTCATTTTCTGTTGAAAAATTTATCTTTTGTTTTTTGATCTGTTGAAAAAATTTATGTTTGATCACTTGTTCTTTCTTAGAACTAAAGTGAAATGTGCTCATTCAGTTTTACTTCAAATTGAAAGTAAAGCAATTATTTTCATAATTGCTTTTATTCAATTTTAATATTTTCAAAATTCAATTTTAATATTTCAGTTTTTTATTTTTATAATTACTTTTCAACTTCTCGCATAAGTATTCTATGATTTAAAAAAAGTTACTTTAAATTTTATGTAATACCGATATTTTGAAAACATTAATGTAACTTAGATTATTCAATAAATATAGTCTTTTCTAAATTTATATTACAAAAATATAATTTTAAAATACTAACAATATAATTTTAAAACTTGATAAAATTATTCATTTGTTATTAAACTAGCCTCTTTGTTTGTAATTTGCATTTGTGCAAGATTAATTGTTTTGTGTATTTTATAGATTTAGTGCTTATAATATAAATATCTTCTTATTTGTAATCATTATAATTTTTATTTTTCTGTAGGTGAAATGACCATGAGTTTATTATGGTATTATCGACCAGAGCAAACAGAGACTGAGAAGAAAATTCCTTGTCAACCAAATGAGATTTTTGCCTCAAAGCATAGAGATACAAACAGTGTTGCATGCATTGAGGACAAATGCTATGTTCTTACATATTCAGAATTCTGCAGGTAAATATTCTTTTTAAGAATTAAATGTTAAATGTATTCGTATATGTTATACATGTATATAAATGTTACGTTACATCTGTAATTGATAATATTATATATATATATATATATATGTGTGTGTGTGTGTGTGTATTTAAATCACTATCTAAGTGTAATTCATATATCATCTTCATTCTCCATGTTTGCAAAATGACAGTGCTGCATGTGTTTAAAAGAATTTTCAATCTTGCATTGGTAATTTTTTTGGAATTTCACTTTTAAATTAAGTTGACTGATTGATTATCAATTCTCCTTTTGTTTCGAGCATTAGCTTAGAACTTAACCTTTTCATATAATATTAATATAAAAAAGTGTCAATCAACTAAAGATTAATTGATTATATTCTTGGAAATTTTCAGAATAATTAGCTAATCGTGTGGAACTTAAACTGTAGAAGTAATAGAGATTTAACTTTGTGAATTGCAATTATGTAGAATAATACTCGTAATGCAATTTATTCAGAAACATATAAAAGCACATTACTGTACTTTTCAATTAGTGCATATTTGAATTAGTAAAAAGTACTCAAATTTTTTCTCTTTGTTTCAATTTTTTAAAAAAATATCTGTTAATCAGCATTTTCTGTTATTTTTATGAATTATAATTATTTTAATTACACATATTTTCCAAGAGTATTGTATTTGTATGAATTTTAAGTACTGATTCAAGAAAAACTATGTTTTATGGTATTTTCCATTTTTCATTCATAAAACTCTACTCAAGTTTTATAGAAGGTTATAATTTTTATCATAATAAAATTTTATTAATTCGTTTGATTTTTATTCTTTTTACATTAGTAAAATGAATACAATGTATGAACATTGCATACAATATATTCTGAGTTTATGCTGTAACTTTTAAATATTTATTGTGTGTATGTAATATTGTAAATAAATACACTACTGATTTAAATTTAATTGACTAAGTTGGGATGGATTATTCCTACCATGAAATATTTCATAGGTCTCTTTTGAAATGCTTTAAACCTTCATCAATTGGTTAAGCAATCACTGGGCAGTTGTAAAAAATCTTATTGTATTAGGGGAAAAAAAAAAGTGAGAGAAACATATTGGGAGGAGGATTTGGATTAGAAAAGATAGCAAAATTGAAGAGTATATGTGTAAATGATTTATTAAAAAAAAAAGTCAGTGTTTACTTTAATCACTGATTTATGAAAAACAATTTTTGAACTTACTAATTAAAAAAATTGCATTTCTTATAATTGTGTCCCTATTTATCAAATTCTTCTAACATTCATTCATTAAAAATGTTGTTTGTGTTGGTGACCATGCAGGATGAATGAAGTTTTCATGTTTTCTCTGTTATGTAATGTATTAGGATCCTGGAAAAACCTTTTTCTTACATCCATATTAAATTCCAGATTTAAAAAGCGATGCTTGATGTTGCCGAATGATACAAAATCGACCATTTCTCTTGTACCACTAGGACAGGACTATTTAAGACAAACTCGACTTCCATCTTCTCATATCGCTTCAGAACTTGTTATGTTTTGCCACAGAGTTTATGATTACCGCCAGAAACGAATGCTTAAAAATCCTCTGTAATGGAAAAGATGACATGATTTGCATGGTATTGCATTTGTGATGTTTTGAATATGAACCAGGGTCTATTTACACTTATAAATAATGTATTTATAAAAGTGTGCATTGAAATTATTTGGAAGTATTTATTTTTTGAGAAATCAAAAAAAAAAAAAAAAAGAAGTTAGGTTTGTGTTTTTAATATTTCATAATTGTTGTGTTTGGATTTTATACATATATTTCTGATTTAATTTTTTTTTTTTAATCTGTATGGTTACATTTTTAGAAAATGCTTTCCATAAACTAGTCATGGTTCTGATTTAATTCTTAAACTATGCTCTTAAAATGTTACAGACTATAAAAACTGTTTTATCTTGAATGCCTTTTTTTTTTTTTCCCTAGAACCATTTTAATCAATGATGCCTAAATACAATTTCTGTGTATTAATTCTTTAAAAAAATCATTATTTATGAAATATTTGATTTTATTTAGGCACATTAAATATCTGTGTTTTGAAATAGTCCTACACTTTTTCATTCTTATTTACAAAATCGAAGCTAAGAAAGATAAATGATACATTTGATAGAACATTAAAGTGATGAATCTCAAAGAATGGATAAATTTTGAAAAATTCAATACATTTTTAAAGACCATTGATAGGCAAAGTATAAAAGATTTATAATGTTATGCCCAAGCAATAGTAGTAAAGGATTTTCAAGGACATGTTAATCATGATAAAAAGACATTTGAATCAATGTCATGACACATGGAATATTTTTTGAAGGAAAGAATTTTTCTTTTTTGTAGAATATTGGGATTAGCAGAAAAATTCAAATTGTTTTTAGAGTAATTGCTACAATTTTTTTTTTAAAAAAAAACTAATCTGCAGAAGCCTAAAAATCTGTATGGCTTAAATTAGTAATAAATGTTGAAATAAATTGTGTTGATTTAATGAAATTGATGTAATTGATCCAAGAAAAATATTTAGTCCAAGAATTTAAAATCTGATTATTTTCATTTTTGGATATGGGGTTATTAAACTTTTTTATACTTTGTTTTATTTACTCCCAATATCTCCTTCTCAAGAAATTGTAACTGTAAGTAAAACTTTTAGCTGCATTCCCTTCCTTTCCCCTTCTTTTTATAACATGGATTTTATATAGTAAAATCTTACGTTTTTTCCCTCTTATATATTTTTTTGTTTAGTTTATTGCATTTTGAATAAATTGGAATTTCTGTTGTTTGTAACTGTATGTATGCATTTGTTTCTTCTTGAACAAAAATTTCATTTAATTATATTGATTTATAATTTATTTCTTGTAATATGTTGACTTTTCATAACAACTTGTTCATTTATTTCTAAATTAAGGTCTATTTTGCTATTTAAGAAGTACAATTAAATGCAATCACATAAGGTAATTATGGTAAATTTGATGGTTCTGTGGAACAAAATCATAAGAATAGATAATTGTATGAACACAATTTAAAATTTCTATGAAATGTTTCTGCTTTTAATGAACAATATTTTAATATGTATATAAATAAATATTGTTATCACCTGTGATATAAGGACTAGTTTAGTTTTTATACTTTAATAATCATTGTTTTCCAACATTCCTACAATGTGTGTTATGGTATGGTTTATATATATTTTACTAATTGTTAAGGTTGTTTATATTTTAATTTTATGGAATTATAATGATTTTGTATATCCTTATTTTTGTATTTATAAACAAATTTTATGTACCAAAATAAAATTTAATGTAGTTGATCAAAATCTGTGTTTATCAAAATACACTTCCTAATTAGTTCTATGCACACTTTTGTTCAAATGAAAAAAATGATATTTGTTGATAAATATCATTGTTTTTCTGTAGTAAATCTTCTGTTGTTAGATTAGCCAATGGTATAGTGTGTTTTATTTTATAATGACTTGCTGATAATTTGATGTTGCTCTTGTGACTTCTATATATTAGCTGCTTTTTTAAAAAAGCATAATTAAATATGTGTGTGTTTAAATTTTTTCAAACTAAAATGTAGTGCTCTGAATATGTAGAATATATGTCAGTTACTTTAATACTGTAAAATATATATGCTTATATATAATAGCTTAAAGAACTTAAGTTTTTTCCCTGAAGAATACTATTTCACCCCTTTCTATTACATAAACTAAAGCTGTGTATTTGTATTTGGTGTTTTTATACTTTTAATTTTAACATTATAATTTTTCTTGTCAAGTGAATGATAAGGAAAATTTTTGTGGAATTTTATTCACAATTATCAGCATGAATGTAAAAAGCCAAAAATTTAATATATATATATATTATTCCTGATATTAACTATCTAAATTGAAATACATGCTTCTGTAAGGATTTTTCAAAGTTTCTTGCTGAAAGAGTAATTTTTTCAAGTGTATTTGTTTCATTAATTGGTGGGTTGGGGGGGGGACACAATTCAGTTGTTTCGAAATAAATTTCGGATTTCGATTTCATACAGTGTGGAATGAAAAAGAAATCTATCATACAATTAAATCATTCAGACTAAAAATTCATTTAATACTTTGAATGATGCTTTTATTTTAAGTAACACATGTTGATTTTACAAGCACAAATATATTTGTTAGAGAAACTTTGAGCTTCAGGAATTACTTCATTATTAAAGGATTTAAGAAATAAAAGTAGGACGACTATTAAAACTCCTTGGATAAAATATTTTAATATAATCAATAAATTGTATTGTATAATTATGCTTAAAAATCTTGACAAAACTCATTTTAGCTGTAACATGCTATCTTGATTAAATTATTTTTTCGTATTTAATTGTTAATGGATAATGCAGAAGCGAATTTTTATTCTTATTTCAGTAGTAATTAAGAAATAAATATAAATGCATAATGATCAAAAGTCTTTTGACAAAAATTTTATTGTGTATAAATATTATATTAACTCAACAGGAAGCAGTTAAGTATAAGTATATAAAAATTAGTAATGAAAATAATTAATCTGATTAAATCACTTTTAAACTGCTCAAACTTGAAATATTTGAAATTAATTATAAAAAAATGGAATTTGTACACTTTTAATAACAATCCAGTGAAGTAGAAGTGTACATGCTAAAATTATGCATAACTTCTAATTAAAAATAATTAATGCTCTTGACCTGCTTACAATATTTGTTGTCAAAAGACTTTTGAGTGCTACCATATAATACTCATTAGTTAGAGATTGATATATACATGTATGTGTGTGTATATAATGCATATATATTTGATTAGTTTAACAGTGAATATTCCTTTTTTACTTTTATCTTTATCTGAATTAGTCCATTTTATGAATTCTTCCCCCCCCCCCAATGTGGGATATCTGAAATATTTCATGTATACAATATATTGTTTATACTAATGGTATTTCTTGAAATTTAAATTTTAAAATAAATCATATTTGAACAGTACAAAGTAAAATAAAAGATTTAAAAAAATCTTCTATTGTAATTTTAAAAATGATCATTTAGAAATAATTGTACTGTAAAAGTTTTCAATGGAAAATGTGTTTAAAAAAAGTTCTTTTTATTTTGAAATATTTCTTAGAATTTGAATTATAACTATGTGTGTTTTTAATTTTATCATATAATTTTGGCCAAGTATTTTACTCAAATAGTTTGTATTATAGCTGTTGATATAACAAAATGTTTTTTTTTTTTTGTTGAAATATCTCTTTTGAAAAGTTTTTAATCACATACTTTGACAAATCTTGAATTTTTTGATTGTGAAATTATTTTATGTCAATTTTAGTTAGTAGCAATTACTGGTTACTACTTTATTTTTAGCTGATTACTGTATGCACAAGAAAAAGAAAGAAAGAAAAAAGAAAGTTTGAATTTTTTTACTTGTGTATTTATATTTACCTGTTAAGTACTTAAACGCAACACCAACTTTATTAAAAAAAAAAGATCATATGCTTGACTCAAGTGTTTCAAAAATTGTTTTTTTAAAAAAATTTATAAACGATGAAACTCGTAGAAAGTAACATTAGTGTAAATCTGCACGATGTATTTTCGTACATTCGTATGGACATTTTTGAAAATATTATATTTTGGATATTTATATGTTTCCTTTTTAATTTTATTATTAAAATTAATAATCATCAGTAAGAAAGAACTATGCTTGGCTTATTCATTCCAAGAAATCTTACCTCTATTATATTTAATTTGTATTATCTATACCATTGGTTTTCAAGGTTTTCTTTTTAAATCTAAGGTAATATATTGTATTTAGAAAACTTTAATTTGCTATCGATAATCATGCTATTTTTATGTTGAAACTAGATGGTTGTTACTTTGCCTTTATGGTAAGAATATAATATATATATATATATATATTTTTCATAAAGATGTTGAAAATCATCTATAAAAATATATTATTTATTATTTTAGAGGGTATTAGTTGTTATATTTATTTATTTATTCGCATGGTTTTCGACATTCTCTTTGTTGGTAGATTTGAGAAATGTATATAATTTCTATTGTTTTACATATAGAGAGCTTTTTTTAAGTACTTGGATATTAATTATAGTAAAAAGATGTTTAAAAAATTGTGATTATTTAAAAATAAAATTTTGTGTACATAAATAGATTTTGATAGACTAGCATGGATAATTCTGTATAAAAATGAAGCTACAAGCAACAGCTAGCTTTAGGTATAACAAACTAGAATGTGATTTTTTGAAATTTTTTAATGTTTCATATTTTCTAATGGAATATATGTAAAAATTCCCAAATATCATATATCAACATTTTAACTGTAAAAAAAAAAAAATTATCCCAAATTTATCATGAAATTGTAATAATGAATAATGTTATTTAGCTATAGAACTTAAAATAATTAGGGTTGAAAATTTCAATTTATTAATATGCAACAATGAATCGTTGTAACTTACTTTTATAATTTGACTGAATTACTTATAAAACACTGAGACAAACATGAAGAAAGAATATCTTTAATTTAAAGCCCCTTTATTTTTAGATTAGTTTAAGTATGTGCATAGAAGAGTAATTTTTATTCATGTAGTCATGTTAATCCATATTGTATATGATATAGAAGTTATTATATTTATAGTCTATCAAAATGTTCATTTAGCTAGGCAGAATTGTATTTTTTGTTTCAAATCGCTTGCAGTTAGCTACACGTGGTAGTAACTATACCTGTCATGCACCCTGAGTTTTTCAATTATTTTTGTTGTAGCTGTGGAATTTTATTTATTTATTGTGTACTTAATTGTAGACAAATTCCATTGTATGTGTGCAAAGTTTATTTTAAATTTTAATTTGGAAGGGTATTTATATTGCATGATACATTACACTGTGTGTTTGCTACTGTTTGTAAATGTAATATTTTATTAAAGGATTGAAAAAGAAAACTCTGTTCAGTTTCTTCTTATTTATGTGTGTTGGGGGGAGGTATGCTTTTAATCATTACGATAGTTGGCAAAAAGATGCATGCCATTTATTATTTCCACACTGTCTTAAAGTTTGATTCTGGGGATTTTAAAAAATAGGTCTCCCAATGTGAAATGAGCATTTCAAACATATAATGATGTAAAATTTTTTGTTTTGCTCAAATTACTTCTAAACGAGTTTAACTGAAGAATCTTAGAAACAGTAAATAAAAGAATAGAAATATTTATAAAAAATACTTAACATATACTTTAAAATATTCTAGTTTAAAAGAAGCATATCAGTCTTTACTATTTTCAGAATAGAAAATCAAATACTTTTAGAGAAAATTTGAATAATATATTAAATACCAATATAAATACTACTAAAATTGACTACTAATACTATAAAATAATATTGATACAAAGTGAACAATAATAAAGCAGTGTTCATAGAAATTTTAATTTTAGATGGTTTTGAACCTCTATTAAACGAAAAAAAGTTTGTGTTTTGACTTTATTAGGCAACTTTTTCATTTTCTTACTGCATGGATTATTATTAGGAAGGTTCAAAAAGTACTTGAAGACAGATGACATCACTAAGGTAAATTGTTGCCATTTGTGATGTTACATGGAGCAGAAACAAATTTGACTTGATTTTAAGTTTTGATTTGGTAGTTATTTGCTGCCGCACCGTCCTTGAGACCTGGATTCATTATCATGCGCTGGAATTCAAGCAAAAATCAAATTGTCGGGTTGCTTCCGGTGAATCTGCTCCACAAAAGGCGAAGTTGGTCTCTGAGTAACTGAGACTTATACAGCTCTCTAGTGAGTCATGACACAAACTAAAACAAACTGTTTTCGATGCTACAAGCGCCATCTCTTGGAATTTCTAAGAACTTATTGAACGACCCTCTTGCTTGAGACTAATGAAATTAAACCACGTTTGTGGCTTTTCTTGTTTCAAACCTCGATGCTGGGCAGGATTCTCACTGTTGATATGGATAATACTTTGCAGTGAAACGAATGAACCGAACTTCTAATGTTTTTAGAATGGACGAGAAAAAATCCAATGAAGATTTTTGACTTGATTCTGTTGAATCGGATTTTAAGGCGAATGGGGAGAGACAGGCCAAAGGTCGACTGGATCTCCTAAAGAACGCTTTGGCTCTCCTTGGGCTGTTGACTCAAATGTGATGGATAATATTACTGAAATGGAGGTAAGTGCTGGTTTGGGCATTTTTTTTTTATCAAATGAAGCATAGCAGATGTTAACATTCGATTAATTTGACTCGACACTGAGTAAAATTAGCTTAGAACAAAGGGGACTCTACCAATAATACTAAAATCATAAATCAAACTATCATCGTGCATGAAAAAGTACGGATACAAAAGAATAGATTTTGCTAATAGATAATTTAGGTCCCAAAAACCTGTCATCTGTAGTAGGAAAGGTGCCGAATACCCAGATCAAAATATTTATGCTGAGGAAACATTTCCCCACCAATGAGAGATTTATGCGAGTAAAAAACAAGTGAAAGGAAACCTCCCTTACAGTGGTAACGTTAAATAATAAAACTAGAAAATGAGGTCCCTTTCGTTAATCCATTCGATATCTTAGAAATCGAAGAACGAAGTACTAGAAATAAGACACTACATTTAATAGAACTAGATTCAGAAAACTATAGCCTATGCCACTAGAGGTAAAAGTCCACCTATAGTTTTGGCAAAAATGACCAATCCTGCTAAAACCATGAAAACCTTTAATGATCTTACCAGTGGAAAAATGTAGGGTTCAAACCTGACTGTTTCCTTTTCTTTATTAGAGCACGTTGCCGCAGTGGGCGTGAACTCGCGATCGGATTGGTTTTCGTGGACACGGGGGGCGGAGTCGAGCCCTAATTGGTTTGGAGATGAGGCGGCAGGTCAGGAGTCGTCCTCGTCACTTGACTGAGATTCAAAAGTACGAAGTGCGTTACTTACAGCTCTCGTGTAGCTTCTCGGCGCGATATTAATAAACAATCACGTCTAAGCACACAGAACAATTAGAAATCACGTAGATGCTAACTAAACTGAAGCCCATTCTTTTGAACTTCTTGACGAAAAACGTCTCAGTGTAGTAATTCGAGGTCATCCAATAGAAGACAGACCCAAACAATATACGAGTATTAAATTTCATAATTCTAAAATGGAATCGCGCCGCATTCTGAAAAATCACAAGACTAATGTACCGATGCCCCCTTCCTAAGGAAACAATTGAAACTCCCACTAAATAAACTGTGCAAAATCGACATACTTGTATTAGGATACTTAGACATCCGAAAACGAGAAACACCAAATCAGTGTTACCGATGTCTAAAGCTATTTTCTCATTCCGATTCTGATCCACCTTCTGTCTCGAATCTGGTGTAAACCATGCGAGTCGGAATTCTGTGAGAAACCTACCCTCCTTCTTGTCAACCACTTCTTATCTTTTTTCAACTTCACGTCTAGACCACAGTTTAATCTTGTTTGGCGCAGCATAGCCATATCTGGCTCTTGCGCCAATAAACTTTACATTCACTCTGTGAGAAACCTCTAGGTAAATGTTACAGCTGCAGTGATCCCCACGGTGCCGAGGGCTGCGGTAGCCTAGTAGTCAAGGTCGTGGACTAGCGGCCGGTGGTTTTCGTTCAGTCGCGGGTTCGATCCTTGGCCGCCAAAGACCCGCCGTGTAGCCTGGCCTGGCGCACGTTAAATCTGTCCGGGTCCAAAGTCTTCCCGTAGGCGTGGTGTGAAGATAGGAGAGGGGTGCCAGCTCAGGTGTCGTCCTCGTCACTTGACCGTGGTTCAACATTACGAGGTCCGTCGCCAATAGCCCTCTTGTTGCTTCTAGTGCGACGTTAATAAAAACTAAACTAAACCCCACGGCGCCAAAATACTCCGCATGTCAATAAAACCCGAACAATCTATTCTTTCAGCGCGTGGGCAAAATGAGCAGCCTCTAAATGTTCTCAATCCTTATCAACTACCAATAACTCAAGCTCCACTACCTCTTATCCAAAATGCAACAATTTTAAAAAAATACTTGTCAAAAGTAAGGAAACTTTTCAATAGCCAAAATCATTACTCAAAACTTATCCGACAACGATCTTAAACCAAAGCTTGATGATTCTTTTCAACACATTTTTCACTGTAACTAGCATTTGAAGCAATCATAAACTAACCTCCTTTTCTCTTACTAGCTAGGTGGAATGACGATAGCATTTTTCAACAAAAGTCATGAATTGAGAAGAGCGAACATTAATCGCTCGGGTTTAAAAAAAATGGCAAGAAATTACCAAGTTTCTTCTCCTGATTCTCCAACCAGTTCTCGATTATTCTTGTCCAGTTTGAGGATTTGCTGCCAAAACTCATATTAATAAACCAGAAAGAATCTCATAGCCATGTTTTAAGAACAAATATTATATGCCAGATGCTGTATGTATACGTGTCACATTCTCTGCAAATTTTGAAAATATTGATCACAATTCCTTACAAAATATCACAAATTACATTTCTGATCCCAAACTTAAAAGACCTAGAAACATCCTATTCAACTCTTAAGCTTTTAAATACTCAAAACAGTAACAAAATGCAATAGTTCACTGAATAGAAACACCAATAAAATCTGAGCACGAAAGCTAGGCACAATAGAACAAGGCCATTCTCTGGGAGGGTGGTCACTTAGGAAGCCGTTTTTACTCTTCCTGATTTTCTTACCACTCTGATAAGCTGCAACCCTCTATCGGCAGGAAGCACAATCATAAACCACTTCCAAATTCATATCCCCTTTTGTACATCCAAGCAATTATCAAAAATCTTAATTAAATCAATTCTGGGCAAGGTAATGGCCGAAGTCATCCTCTACAGTTAGAGCAAATACGGAGATTAAAAGCCTGCAAGCTTAAGCGCTCCTGTTAATCCGTATAGCACGTGACTCGGAATCCAAGAAACCAACTTTAAACAAGCTCCAAATCTATTACATATCATGGCCGAAGTAGCCTGGGGTCAGGGCCACTGATTTGCGGCCGGCGGTTTTCGTCGAGTCGCTGGTTCGAGCCTTGATGTCACTAAAGACTTGCCGTGTTGCCGGAGATGATGCACGTTAAATCTATCGGGTTCCAAAGTCCTCCCGTTGGCGTGGAAGTCAGGAGGGGGTGTACCAGCTCAGGTTTTGTCCTCGTCACTGGACCATGGTTCAAAATTACGAGGTCCGTCGCCTTTAGCTCTCGTGTTGCTTCTCGTGCGACGTTCACTGTCTCCACCTTCTGACATAACAAATTAATCTGGTCTTGGAAAAATATCCTTAATGCGATGCCCTCTGGCATATTGTTCGGAGCTTCTTTCCTTGCAAGAGGACAGAGAATTAATAATATTCCAATAGTTACTGCGTAGAAGCTCAACTTGATTGCACTTTTAAGCGGATTCTCATTAGCCATCCGAGGGGCTATTGTTTCAGGTGGGGCATTCTGGAGTACTAGATCACTTCAATTTTTTATTGTTTGCTTCAATTTTAACTACATTTAGCTTAAATTTAATAATTTATCGTTTGCTTTGATTTAAATATCGGAAAAGTTTACATTGTCCATTTCTCGATATTTCATCGTTTACTTCAATTCTTATATTTAATTGAGTAATTTAATAATAAGTATATAAGAAAGTGCACCTTAGGGTGACTAAATTCATTCTTTGCAAAACTTTGTATAGAATTTCTTATTAAAGATTTTAATCTTTTTACAGTGTTTTACAGTTTTTTCCCTTCATCTCTATCTTTCATGTAATTTTTAATTTTTTTTCAAAAGTTTATTTAATTAACAGCAAATGTTTGCCGCAGCATAACCAGATTTGACTCTTGCGCCATAAGCTCACATTCACTCACTCATTGTAGATGCTCTCCTTGCTTCAAAGGGCGACGAAAAAAAAAATCTACAGAAGTTCCTTATACCCCTACTTATTATCCATATAATAACCACTCCGGTTCAACAGATAATTTTTTCATTTCTATAAACCTCCCCACGTACGGTACCGATTGCACGAACGCTCTTAGTAGCTACCACGATCCTTTTAATGATTGATATCTCCTTTAATTATGTCCTCGCCCCCAATGAACTGGAATTTTTTCAAAGACTTAGTAGCTATAAATGTCTGCCGAAACCCTCCTATCAATAATGTCGATACATTGGATAATGTCATTGATATCTTTACTATCACTACATTAAACAACTGTTAAATTCTATCTATGGCGAGATCACAAGTTCTAAAATGAGGTGGAGAATCTAGTTATCAAGTCAAAGATCGTAACAAAACAACAGTATTTTATTCTTAAGACATCAGAAGACGAAAGCATCATAGAAAAGCATAATTTAAATTACAAAATCTCTAAATATACAAAAATGTGAGGACGTTAAGTGGCTCGGGGTGTGATGCCACAGTCGCCTAAAAAGTTGAGAGATTATCTACAAGAGGTAAATTCTCTGCGACTCGTATAGAAAGGGCTATCGCATAAATATGTTGGATACTTAGTCGTGTAGGTATTTTAGATAATAAACAAATGGCCACACGATTGGCAATGAGGATCCTTTGCAGCCTCTTACTTTATCATCGGGCGCCTTATTTTAGCTTCCATTAAAAAGACAGAAATCCAACAATCTTAAGACTCACAACAAATCTGGTCCCGGTGGAACCAATAATTGGGGAATAGGTTATTATTGCAATGAGTAGAGTGGATGTCCGATTAAAACTCGCCTTTGCATTGGATAGACTCTGTTTACCTATTCTGGTGGCCATTCGGCTGTAATCGACTGGGTTCCTCCTATCGATTCTTGTTTCGGGGTTCATCAAAGAGGGCACGACGCTCTCTGCAATAACGAACGAGGTACCTTAGTCGGCCACAGTGGAAACAGAGGGTTTTTTTTCCTTCCGCAGTTCACCAGAGATTAGTTGTTCTAGACTCAGGTTTAGGGATTGATCACTGCCTTTTTGGAAGTGTGGGTTAAAAGTGGTTGGCGGCAGGGTCGTGGAAGGACTTCAATCCACGGGTTCGTGTGTGAGGGGATAGAGTTTCCTGTACCTTCTGGACAATAGCTTTGATCAATTGTAGTTCTACTCCTGGATTTTCGGTGTTCCATGCTCCTCTCAGACAATTTGCCGAATTGTTGTGACCAAATCCGTTTCTTCAGTTATTGATAACACTGGATGGCGTTAGATAAGCAATCAAATTTCGCTCTTTCGGGTAACTCGTTTCTCTTTCGTTTCTTCAAGGTACTGACACCATTTTGCAAATTCTTTTGTCGTCGTGAGCTCTTTAGTCAGGAGAGCTTGATAAAAATCTTCTACAATATCCTTTATGAGGTAGGACACCATTTTATTTTCTGGCATTTGAGGATTCATTTCCTGACAGTCTCAGCAAGCTTAGGATTGCCTGTTTTCACCAGGTTTTTGTTCCCACCATTTAAGCTCGGCTCTCTCCTTTGATCGGGACCAATGTTTTGGTCCCGATTTAAATTGATCCCAAGGTATTAGAAGTTCTTCATCATTCCAAACCATTCTTGGACGTCCAGGAAAAAGTACATGATTACTAGGCAAAAAATTTCTTCTCATTCATTATATTTAACGACTCGGTCATATTCTTTTTGCCATTTGTTTGGATCTTCTTTACAGTCTCCTCGAAACACAGAGGGATTTCTGATCTGTTGAATATGGGGTGTTAGAAGCATGCATTTAGTGTCAACATCCCAGACCATGTGTTGTTGTCTTTGCAATTTTAGGTTAGAGCCCGAATTCATGTGGATTATTTATCAACTCATTATTACTTCTTAACGCTAAGCTGGGTTCCAGGATGTAGCAGTCTTGTGACCCACACCTCTACCAAATTGTCACGTAAATGTTGAAGCAGGTTAAATTTAACACAGAATATATATCCGAATAACGTAGTTTATTAGCAAACTACGTTATTCGGATATCTATTCCTAGCAGCTACACTAGGCTGAGAACTTTCTTAGACTGAGAATACATGGTTTTATGTATAACAATGGAATATTCCAGAACACTGCTTTGAAAGACCTTAGAAATTATAATGAAAACAGAGAAAAATATAACAAAACTTTCAACATTGTCGTCATTGAGTTTTGTACCTGGTCACTCTCGATCTATAAAAATGCTCGTCGTATCTCGGCGGCATCAATGCTTGTGAGCTTCATGGCATCACACACGTACACTCACATATGCACACCACCTGAAACAGATTTTTTTTTATATTAACTCAGATATTGTCAATAATCTAGTTGTTAGTAATATATTTGACAAGAGAGATAACTACTTTTTTTCCAATTAATAAAGTTTCTTCCTTTGACAGCAATTTAAGTTTAAATATTTACAGAAATATATTATGTAACTATTTAGAAATATCAAATTAGTTAACATCTCCTTCATTTTCAAAATAAATAAATACTTGTGCAAAAAGCTAACTATCGTATTAAATACTTTAATAAGTTTTAAAATATTAAAATTATAAAATGGAATAATTTTTTAAATTATAACTTTCTTGTTCTTTTAAAAAATGTTTTTAACTAAGATTTTCTTATCTTTATTTTATTATTATTTTTAATTTTTATTTATCATTATTTAAAAAGGCTTTTACTTATAAATACTTAATTATTTCTTCTGTTTATCGTTGAGTCTTCATTATTACTAAAATAATCGAGATACTAAGATAAAGTTTATTTTGCATATCAATTGTTTGATTGTTTATTAACGTCCTCCTTAGAAGCATCGCGAGGGCTATCGGGGACGGACAAGTAATTTTGAGCTTCTTTCAAATGACGAAGACGACACATTAGTTAGCCTGTCCCTTTCTAAACTACCATATCAGCCACGGAAGGAGCCTTGACAGATTTAATGTCCCCTTACTAGGTGGTCTTTAGTTTCACCAGGATTCAATTCCATGACACGACGGAAGAACGCTGTTTCTTGACCATGATCGCTAGAATTACTGCAGCCACATTCAGTCTTATGCAACATAATGTTATGGCTCTCAATGTTGATTGATTTAGTTTCAGGCAGTCGTATGTAGAAGTAACTCGCCGTATGGAGAAGATAATCCACCGGTCTTCGAAGAGATGATGGGAGAAATGTGTAGCTCTGGAAGGTAACGATAGAGTCTTCAGAATAATAAAGTAAAATTCAATCTCTACCTCTATTATTTTTATCAATTATTAAAGTTTTGACAATATCCTGGGATAGTAATTAAAACTCTAAGATACCGTGGGGTATTGCGATCTTCCCGTTATACCAAACAAATGAACAAGAATAAATGGGATTTACAACATTATGTACATGAAGATGAAATAACCTGCAGAATAAATTGTATCCAGTTATTTCTTTGCAATCAGTAAAACGACGCCTCAAACGTACTTTTATCTTTTTCTCTCACTGAAAATCTTTATTTTAGTGAGAAAAGAACATTTCCGCACACATATCTATAAATAGTGCATCACTTATATAAAAAGTAAAAAATATCTGCATCATGTCAAAAACATTCCGAAGAAAGTCTTTTGGAAGGAAATTAAGTTCTCGCTTGATTTTAAAATTTGTTCCGTATTTGCCCAGACATAAGGAAAACTTTTTGTCTGATCATTTCCCTTTAAAATATTCCAGTGATACTCGTTTCCTGTTAAAGTCGCAAGAGCAAGAATTGGCTCTTGCGCCATAAACCTACATACATTTACTCGTCTCATTCTATTAAAGATGTCTGCATGTGTGTGTGTTACCATACATACACACATCATTGACAGTAGTTCATATGCAAGCCATATTTATTCTAGAGATCTTGTGTAGGGGAGCTTAAACTGAAGCGAAGTAATCCTCTTCTTCATGTATGTGTATATATATAAAGAGAGAGACCTCTTGTAAAACTGTAAATTAAATCTAGATTTTTATCTTCCTGGTTGTCCTGCTTTGCATCCTTTTATCTTCCATTATATCCAATTTATATTAATCTTTAATTCTAATCTTTTTATTGTTCCAGTGAAACTTATTAATACTAATTTCCGTTCTTGGATAATAATGTTCGTTCTCGAGTTGAGATTTAATTCCGTAGTCTTTATTTGGCTTTAATTCTACGTTACAATATTGACTTCGTGCTAAATTTGAGGTCGAGGCAATGGAATGTAATAATATTACCTAATTTGTTTTACGTTACTTCATTTTATTGCCATGAATGTAAATTTTGTCATTTATTATTTTAAATAAAAATGCTTATTTGACTAAATTATATTATCTTTGAATTCTTTCGTATAAAATAAATGGATCGCAGTAAATTCTTTTTTTTTTTTTTTTTGCTAATTATCTTTATAGAAAATTTTGTTGTCACTATACATTCGGGCTAATAAGATATTTATTTATTAAATGTTTTTTTTTTTTTGACGTAACTCAAAAGATAACGAAGCATTGTTTCATTAAATAACCTGAAGTGCAGTTAAAAATAAGCATATCATGCTCTAAGAGCCAGCATACCTAATTACATTGTCTCGTAATAGGGCTCTTTGCAGAGGGCTCTCCTTATAACACAAGGCTTTAAATTTTCCCTAAAGACCACAAATTTAGGGAAATCCTTCAGCCTTTTATTGCATACTGTCCCGTTTTCTCCCCCTTCGCTAGAACTTGAGAAATCGTTAAACTAACACCCAGATTGCCCTCTGATAATGATCTAAATCCCTTGAATTATTCCCTACCAGAACATGGTATATTTAAGCTACTGTCGGGATGCGTGAAAAATGACAGCCTCAAGCTCTTTTCTGCCGCCTTTAAACCGATAAAGGATCGGCTCGGAACCCCCCTCCAGTTTCTCGGCTTCCAAGGAAAGGTGACGAAATTACGGACTTCATTGTTGCGTCACAGCCGGTTATTTGAAAATAAAATTACATTTTAACGTAAATTTGAACGAGTATCATTTTATTTATTAAAACATTGCAAATTATGCGTTCACAAAATATTCATTGATACGTAACATTTCCTAATATAGTTACGAATCATTTTCTAAAGTATCATAAAAATTTCTCCCGAAGTAAAACTCGACCCATACAGGCTTATTCTAAACGATTCATACAATTTAAAATCTCCATATTTTCATAACTAAATGACACAGAAGGACAATTTATACATGAATAGAGCAAAATACATCAAATGCTTTTTTTAAAAAATACAAATGTTCGATATAACTTCCTTTAGTAACACGAACAATGTCAAGACGGTTTTCCACACAAACAACTTGTAAAGTGTTAGTGGTAATGGATTGTACTGCAACAGAAATTCGTTCCTGAAGTTCAAATAAATTTTAGGGTAATGGTGGCTCATATACTTTATCTTTTACACCCCACAAAGGAAGAAATCACATGGGGGTCTTGTCAGGTGACTTAGGTTCCCAGATGTGTAACATCAAGTCCACTACGATCGATCCAATTGCCAGGTAATTCCCAGAGAGCTTCTGAAACAGCTGTCGAGAAATAGCTTCTCGGAGAAAACACGAGGGCCCTCCATTGTTCACGATTTACAGATTTACTTATCATTTATGTATTACTTCTCATTCTGTGTGGTTTATTTTTGAAAATATGTCTCTGTGATGTTTATTTATGAAATCATTTGGAATAACTCTGCATAATTAGTCAACATAAAAAATCTCAAATGAATGATTCGAGATGAAAACCATCCTTTTTAAAAACAATGTTTTTATAAGGTGACAAAGTTTATTAAAGAAAATTATTGAAATATTAGTTAAAATGGGTCGCAAGTATCTAAATATTGCATTGTTAGGCAAGTAAGAACGGTTCCCAAAATTTCAGAGCTCTAGCTTGATGGGAAGTTTTAGACACACACCAAGTGAAATACATAAAAACGTTAAAACTAACAAAAATTAATTATTTTATCCGGTAAACTAAATGGTTGGAATGCAATTTAACCCAACCACCCTTGGCAACAAGAATTATTTGGCGGTATTTTGCCAAATGTGGCTACCCTGGTCCGTTTTACGGACTTAACGTTCAGCCAAAAAAAATCGCCAAGTTTGGTGCCAATTTTTCAAATCTCTCCGAGTGGTTGGGCTAAACTGCATTATTAAAGAAAATATTAGTTAAAATTTGTCACAAATGTCAAAATATTGCATTGTTAGGCGAGTAAAAATAATTCCCAGAGTTTCAGAGCTCTAGCTTGAAGGGAGGTGGTTAAATTAACGATCGAAAATTTGATGACACACACACACCAAGTGAAATACATAAAAACGTTTTAATAATAGGTCTTGGTTCACACCGGTTCAGAAGAACCAATTTCTAAATTTTTGTTGCCATTCAAAGTGGACTTGTAATTAAGATTTCCCCCTCCAAAGTTAATATTTCTTCCTTCTTAGCGAATTAGTTGTTAAATTATTTGAATCTTAATATACTTTAAGCCTATGTTCGAGGCCTGCGGAAAATTTCAGGTCTCGATTTTCACTAGGAATCGAAAATCAAAAATAATCACTGGGTCAAAAGCGCTTTGAAATAAATACCGCGAATTTGGAATGAAAAGAAATAAATGAGAAGAAAACAGTTTACTTGATTTTAAAATAGCATCCATGGCGAACAGCTTTAATATTCGTACAAAAATAAACTAAAATTAAAACAAATTATAATTAATTTGTGATTATTTCCTCTTCACCTATCTCGGAGACTTTATGATAATTTGAATTGCATAAAATTGCATTTCCTTCTCAACCCAAATGAAACGTGTTTAGGTAAATTAGATGAAGATAGAAGTGATGCGAATAGAATTAAAGTAATGATATATAAATGAAATAGAAAATAAAGGGAGATAGAGAGAGGATAACGATTTGAATCACCTTAGTTAGTTATGTTGAATGGAGCGAATTCTGGGAAAATAGTAAGCTATGAAGTTACTATTAGTGAGAAATGGAAAATCTAGAACGAGTGATTCGGTAAGCTAAGATTTCATGTTTAAATCATAATCTAAGATTGTTGAATTAATAGGGATTCAAGAACGAGTAACTTTATCTATTCTCAAGTGATTATTAATAATGTATTTTAGTTTATTCAATCGGAGTTCAGTGATTATTGACTAGAATAATATTTATTAAGAAATGGCGCAAGAGCTGAACTAATCGGGACAAATTCTCAATGTTATAGTTAAGTTACTTATTTATTCTACTTAAACTATACGTTAAGTTCTATTCGAGGCATTGACATTGGTACTAATTTTACCCAGAAGCGATTATCGTTGCAAAAGTTATGAGGAGTGACCCATTACGTACTACGTATTTGGAACTTATTAAAAATCAGTCACAAAATCGTAGCTTTACAAGCATGGAAGAAGTGAAATGAAAAAGTTCAAAAATGGCAATCAAAAGGTTTTAATATTGGGATATGTTGTTTAATTAATAGAACTGCTAAAATAGGTACAATAGGAATAAGCTCATCCTATCGTACCATTGTAATTTGTTTCCGATGAGCAACATTTCATTTCACCTCTCTTTCTGCAACGTAACGTTCTGAATATGAGGTGTGGCTATTAAGTAACGAGACTTACGCTGTAATTTTTTTTATTTTATTGTCATACTTATTTACTTATTATCCTCTTCAATATACACCCTCCTCTACCCCTACAACGTTCCATGCGAATCTTCCACCGTTTGTGAGTGCAGTTTCTTCTTTTACAGCTTCAAATCCTTTCAATGCACATTTCACCTTAGGAAACAGATTGAAGTCGCATGACTTAAGATCCAGCGATGGTTCAACACTGGGAAGCTGTTCTTGGATAAAAACGTCTTGACAGACATGGAGGAATGACTTTTCTTACCCCAATTCGGGTGGTCCTCGCCTTATTCTTTCACGGGGTCAATAAGAACGTAAAGATAGTAATGTTGATTAATAATTTGATCTTCAAGAGCCCAGTGAAGGCATACAATACCATAATTATTGGGGGGAAGATCATAATTTCTTTGAATTTTGATTTGCTGATTCAAGCCTTTTTACCTCTCTGTGAAGATGAGCTCTTCCAGTGCTTCTTCGCTTAAGGGTCACAAGGTATTTCCAATAAGTTTGGGTTATTTTCAATGGCATTGTAAGAACAAACATTTTTACAAGCTTCTTGTTGCTCAAAAGTGAGAATATTAGGCAACATTTCGGCACGCATTTTTTGAATGTCCAAATTGTTATGTAAAATTTGCCATAAGGATTGTTTGTCAATTTCTACAGTCTTGGCATTTGCACGAATACTTAACTGATCCGACAGTCAGTTAAGTATTCGTGCAAATGCCAAGACTTAATTCGTGCAAATGCCAAGATCGATATTGTCATTCGTTTTGACGTGGAAGAGCGACCCAGAGTGAATCCTCTTCACCATCTTTTCAGCCATCTGAAAAACGCCTAAACCTCTCAAAAATACGTGCATGCGATAAACATTCATTGCCCTACACTTCTTTCAATAAATTATAAGTTTCAGTAGTGGTTTTTCCAAATTTCATGTGAAATTTCACAATTCCTTGCACTATTGTTACACTTTTCATTTTTTCAGAGAAACAAATAAACTCTTATGCTAACGAAGATTTCAGCCATACGTATTTGCTTACAGAAGCGAGAGACACTACATTCAAAAGAGAAGTCTTCACGCTTAGCAGCTGGCGTTTGGCGCATGGGTACTTCTTCTGCAGCAGAGTCAATCTCATTATTTAATATCCACACCTCGTATATAACCGCAATATGTTTTAATTTCGATCTTTCGGGAAGTTTGAAAACAATAACTGTTCGATAACTAGCAATCACATCAGGAAATAACTAATTTATGATTTTAATGATGTGAACTAATGATGTGAACTAATTTGAAATTTATGAGATTGAACTCTTTTTAAACCTGAATGAGTTGTTGCCTAGCATCCAAAGAAAATTCTTGTTTCTTAACTCGCAGCTTTAATTTCGGCTTACATTTCAGAACATTTTTTTTCAATGAGAATGTTTTCTTCTACAAACAGTTTCTCGAAGTCTAATATTTATTTTTTTAAAAAAATAATTTTTCATGCTTACAAATACTAATAATTTGGAGGAGAGGTAGATAATAGCAAAATATGACGATTTCACAGTGGGAAATATTCATGACCAGCTAGTCGAAAAAGAAGACGCCAATGAAAAGGAGTTCATTCCCCAAATGCTTGGAGATAACCAGAAAGTCGTCAAATTATTCCGAAATTATGAACATTACTTATAAGAAGTCGATGGATGACTGGCTGCACTTTATATATGTGAAAGATATATAAAGTGCTTATTATCTGCACAGATAGTCATGCGCCTCAACAACATGATGCATTTGTTTGCACCCTATGCGGTCTTATTTTCCTGCCCCCTAGTTCTCCAAAAAATGTTTTGACGATTATTTCCGAAAAACACGAATATTTACTTTTAGTCACACGTATGAAAAGAAAAAATACAAATGAACCTTAATTATGAATCTCGCTCAATAATGATCTTAGCTGCAATTCACCTGACTGAAATATTTTGTTCTCTAAGCGAGTTACCGAAAAATACAGCTTGAGAGGATTGTAAGAAATAAAAAGAAGATGTAAAGACAAAATAACATCTACGTTGTGGACCAAACCCAAACGCTTGTAAAAATTGAAAATAGTGTGAAATAAAATTCTGTGCCATCCTATATTTAGATTAAGTTACTATATTGTTATGTGGTAGAGATAGTCTTTCAAATGCAAGAAAAGTCCAAGCAATTGAAAAGTAGGTTCTTTTTGAGCAAATGCAATACATTTCCTATTAACAGGAACAATTGACACATAAAAATAAAAGCACACAATAGCACCGATTCATAGTTCGCACAATTCCTGGACACAGCAATTCAAATCACAGTATCGTATTAGCGCAAAAAGACTACATACACTCTTGGAACTCCAAAGACATATAACACACATTGGCCGATAAGTTCCAGGTCTAGTAAAGAAAACACAACTTTTTCAGTCAAATTCAATTTTATTCATAAACCTAGCTTTCTCAAGAGCGATCCAATCATTCCAGCATTTCTCTAACATTTTGATACCTTTCTTGAAGAACGATTTTTTTGGCCCCAAAATAGGCATTTGTTTCGGCAATCCTATCCTCATTCGAGCCAAATCTCTTTCTAAGCATTTCTTAGGACTTCGAACAGATAATAGTCGCTGGAGGCCAAATCTGGGGAATAGGATGGGTGCGGAAGCAATTCGAAGTATATTCGTGCAATTTTGCCATTGTAGTAAAAGACTTGTGGCATAGTGCATTATCTTGGTGAAAGATCACTTTCTTTCTTTGCATATGGGACCGTTTCTTCAGAATTTCCTCGTTTAAATGATCCAGTTGGGCTATGTAGACATCGCGATTGACTCTCTAGCTTATTTCAAGGTAATCGAAAAATAAAATACTATACGCATCCCAAAATACGGACGTCATAATTTTGCCAGCACTCTGTTGCGCTTTTGGAAAGGTTCACCGGCTGCTGTCCACTCAGCTGACTATTGATTTGACTCTGTCGTGTAATGGTGGATCCCAGTTTCGTCCATCGCTACGTATCGACGCAAAAAGTTTTTCATTTTTCGCCTCAACAGCTTCAAACAGTGCTCGGAATCATCGACTTGCTGTTGTTTTTGTCTATTGTTAGCACACGCGGCACCCACTTCGAAAGCAACTTTCTCATAGATAAATGTTCATGCAATATAAAGCCTACACGCTCCTGTGATATATTTAGAGTGTCGGCTTTCTCCTGCAACTTCACTTTACGGTTTGTCAAAACGATTTTGTGAATGTTTTGCTGTTTTCCGGTATAACCACCTCCTTTGGGCGACCATATCGTGGCGCATCATCGGTGTTCATACAACCGCGTTTAAGTTCAACAAACCAGTCAATAATGGTCAATTTTTTTGGTGCAGAGTCCAGGGTAACACTTATCAAGAAATGCTTTCGTTTCAACGGTGTTTTTTCCCTTCAAAAAGTAATGTTTTATCAACACACGAAATTCTTCTTTCCCATTCTTTTGAAAATAAACAAAGGTGTTATACTAAAACCTCTGTAACTTTTGAACTAAGCGTCAGATTGTCATAAAACTTTTACAGCTACCTTTTGAAGGTTAGTACTTACTAAAAAAATATTAATTCTATATTTGTTGCGCCATCTGTGAGTCAGACCGGGATATGTATACTTATATTTACTTATCAGCCGTCTTATAGTCTTATATATACTTATCAGCGAACTCGGTCTTATTTATACTCATAAGAGAATGTCCTAGAAAGTTTTAGATTGGACTTGGACCTACTTATTGAATCACCAAACTCACACCTTCTTACAACATTACTTACTTACATTTTTAACATTGTCTGTGAGACAGTTTTTCCAGTCAAAACAGTTCTTCAGCTGGGAAAACAACAAAGTCCAATATCCTCTTAAGGATATTGTATTACATCGAGAAATTATTCGATTTGAGCTATTATTTTTTATTAGAAGATGAAAAATTTCGAAACAATAAATTTCGTGAACAGTTTGTTTTACAAGTTTATTCGGGTTTGGCCATTAAAAATCTCCATCAACTAATAAAACGACGTGCCCCTTATCATTAAAAAGATAGTGAAAAAAAAAATCACTAACAAAAGACACTGAAGAAATTGGATTAGGACTTGGCAAATAAAACAAGACTCAGTGAATGCAAACTAATTGAGCTGCGTGCGCCGAATGGCTAATTGTTCTCGCTTGATGAACGAAATAAGTCTTCTTTCATAAATTATTAATCTTAAAGATTGAAAATAAATTGAAGGTTCGTTTCTCAGTTGCGTTGAACAAAAGGTAAGGAATCTCTCGTGTTCTATTTATATTTTGCTACGAAGCAGAATCGTCTTGATTTGTTGACTTTGAAATTCGAATAATGAAAACCAATCTGATTCTTCTGAGAATAGGTTTTATTAGTCTGATAAGCAAAGAGTTTTGTAATTTTAACTGAATATTCATTAATGATAACTCTATTAGCGAGCATTTCTGGATGTAGGAATGTTCATTTCTTCATTAGCACGAGGGCAGTTTACTAGTAGATTCTGAATGCGCTCACCTTTCCTTACAAGAAATTTTTAGTCTTGGTGAATAATTTACCATTCAGAGCATCTCCTAACACTCCTCAGGTTAATATTGTTAAATTCTTGTATCTACGTACGTAACAGATTTAGACATTTAGTCTTTAAATTGTAGAATACTGAACATTCAGATGTTTATTTAATAGACGACCGCGTAAAAAGGATGGTCATGGTTTCGGATTCGTGACCGGCGGTTTTCGTTTTGTCGCGGGTTCGGTCTTTGGCTACCAATGACCCACCGTATAGCTGGGGCTGATGCACGTTGAATCTGTCGGGGGCCTTAAGTCCACCCGAGGAGTGGTGTGGATGTTAGGAGAGGGGGGTGCCAGCTCAGGTGTCGTCCTCGTCACTTAACTGAGGCTCAAAATTACGAGGTCCGTCGCCAATAATCCTCGTGTTGCTTCTAGTATGACGTTAATAAAAACTAAATTTATTTAGTAGACATTTAACAGAAAATGTACGTAACGCATTTTCCGAAGCACTCTTTACTTCAAAAGTAACTTTTAAACTAATTATATAATTTCATCATTTATTGCACTTCTTAAACATCTAGAAGTAACATACTAAATTCATGTATCAATATAAGTAATAAACTTAGATATTTAAGCTTCAAATTATTGTAGACAACTCTTAGGGGAAGGCAATATTTAAAATCACACTATTCTCTTTGTTCATTTATCACGAAAAGAATGGCTGACAATAGTTTACAAAATGACAGAAGTTCTACATGTAGATATAAAAATTGGATGAAAATTCAGACAACAAATGAGTTAAATAGAACTTTTCGGAATCCACTGTTAGTTAAAGATTGAATGATTTCCATGATATATATATATATACAGTGGTGGCCAAAATTGTGGACAATTTAGTCGTATATATCATTTTAAAGATAATGTAATACTGAATTCAATACGAAAAACAAAATTCAAATATTTACAATATAAAAAGAATTAAGCAGCTATAATTATCGATATACATTAGATACTGATGATTGCAGTGAATTATCAGTACTTAGTAGGGTAGTAACTTTTTATTACGACTTCACGTCGATTTTTCGTTCAGCTGATGTGAGGTTTCTGCTCTTCTTTCGTTATTACATGATACCAGGAAACAATTATAGCTTCAATTTGTTCCCTTTTATTTGGATGCCTCATTCGGATAAGAGTTTTGAAACGGTGTCACAAGTTTTTGAAAGGATTGAGGCCAGGACTGTTTGCTGGCCAGGGCAATAATTCAATACTCTTTGTACAAAACCACTCTTTCGATAATTTTGCTGTGTGGCAGGGAACAAATTCTTGCCGAAAAGTAAATGAAACATTGTTGGGAAAGAGATCCCTGATGGAAGGTAGAAGTTTTTGTTCCAGAATAATATCAATGTATTTTTTTTGCATTCAGTGTCCCATCGATTTCAAGGAAACAACCATCTGCTGACATGAATGACCAAATCATAACACTAAGGGAATTCTTCACAGTCATCTGAATGCAGTCAGGACGTAGCTCTTCTCTTATTCTACGTCTTACATATTTTCGCTTTCCACTACCGAATAACATCTCAGTTTCATCGCTCCATAAAACTTGTGACCACTGATCATTTGTCCAATTAATGAGTTTCTTTGCCCGCTAGAATCGTTTTTTGAGCTGCTATAAATTCAAGTAAGGCTTTTTTCGAGGAATTTTACCCCTTAGTCCAACATCTGTTAATCTCCTGAGGGTTCTTGAACTGACAGAAACACCAACATCATTCAGATCACTTCTGATGGCGATTGATAACATTATTCGATCTTGAAGACATTAGTCTTTTTATTCTTCTGTTATCAACAGACGTGGAGCACTTTTTTCGGTTTTTTCCTGTTTTGTTTTTTAATGAATTTCTCTCCTGATATCGAAAAAAAAAAAAAAAAAAAAAAAAAAAAAAAAAAATTCGAACTCCAGATGTAGTCACGGAATCACTCACCTGTCTTCATTTTCAGTATAGAAAAGATCACTTTCTCGTAACACAATAATCTTGCACTTCTTTCTAGGTGTCTTCTATACTCTTTTAAATGATGAAATTACTTTTTGACTAATAATAGCCCTAGTGTTGCTTCTTGTGCGACGTTAATAAAATCAAAGCTTCTTGACTAAATATTAAAATTTTTTACAATTCCTACTTGTTATTTGATTACATAAGAAACGGTCTTCTTTCTACAGAACAAAGCACAATAATATTTTATTACATCTGTAAGGAAGATGTAAGCTCCTACTGGCAGTTGCTAATATTTAATTGGTTCCCCAGAACAAGAACAATGACTGGCCAGGAAAGTTAGACATTACAAACCACTTTATAACAATGCTTATTTTTTAGATTAAAGTACGCATAGCTTTTTTGTATTGGAAATATTTTAATTTGTTTTTTGAATTGAATTCAATATTAAATTCTCTTTTAAAATGGCATTTTGTGAAACGTAAGATTTTCTAATATTATATATATATATATATATATATATATATATATATATATATATATATATATATATATATATATATATATATATATAACAAAAAAACCGATGCAATAAGAAGTTGCCCGATTAAAATGAAATTGCATATGCAAAGATATTGAGATCGAATATGCAGATTATTTAACTTTGGTGTCCAAAGAATGAATAGCGCATCGGAACTGCGCATTCGGCTGGCGTATATAAAGAGCGATTCTCAATCGGATGGTCATAATTTCGGTTGTATTTCGACTGCTGATACCTTATGTCGGTTATAACAATACCTCGCCGAAAGATTCTTGCACATTACGTGCAGATGTCAGAATTTGAAAGAGGTCGTACTATCGGAATGAAAGAAGCTGGTTTGAGGAATCGAACAATCGCTCGACATCTGGATCGAAGTGATGCGGCGATTAGCCGATGTTGGCAAGAGTGGATCGACAACGGCAGATATCAGCGTCAAAACGGCAGCGGTCGACAGAGGACCACAACAGAAGGAGAAGACAGAACGATTGTCAGAACAGCTGTCACAGCACTGGATTCGTTGATATCAACTATCCACGGTGTGGCCTGCACACATGTGTCCAATTTGACCTTCGACAGTTGACTGAGAGAGCGGAATTTATGCTCGCGCCGACCGTTACGCCCCTTATCTTTCACACCTGAACACCATCAAGTCCGATTACATTGGTGTCGAGCTCGATCAACTTATAGTCTTTATGCGCTGACTGGGGACGTATAGTCTTTATGGATGAGTCCCGTTTCCGACTGTGTCCTGTTGAAACTGCAGACGTGTCTGGAGACATCCTGTACAGCGTGGGGACTTTGCCCTTACTATCGCAAGCCACACAGTGCCACAACAGGGCATTATGTAATCAGAGTGCCATCTTATTTGATAGTCGCACCCTTTTGGTAGTCATTGCTGGCACACTAACAGCACAGCGGTACGTAGACGACATTCTACTACCGGTTGTGTTACCGCTTCTTTTGCGACACCCAGAACATAGTTTTCAACAAGAGAAATGCTTGGTCGCACACGGCACATGTTGCTATGAATTATCTGCAAGCTTTCCCAAAACTTCCTTGCCCAGTTAGGTCGCCTGATTTCTCTCCTACAGAGTGTATTTGGGACATTATGGGAAGGGGATTGCAATCATCCCATAATGTTGACGATTTAGCCCAACAGCTGGAGAAAATTTTCCACGAAATTCTGCAGGACACCACCCGGGAACGTTATCTTTCTATACCATGATGGGTGACAGCTTACATCCAGGCCAGGGGTGAACCAATGCCTTATTGATCTCCTCCGTTAGCAACGGCCAAACTCTGAAGAAAATTATTCAATTGCTCTCAGATTTTAATCGTTTGTTTTTATGTGTATGTTCTGCACATGCAACCATTTTTATCGCAATCGGACAACTTTTTTTGGTGCGTAGTGTTTTTTTTCTTATAGAGTGTATATATATACATACATACGAGGATGGTCCAAAAGGTACTTGCTTTTGAAGGCAGAGATGGCATTATTAAGGTAAATTGTTGTTACCAATGGGTGCTCTCCCATCTGTTACACAGAGCCGAAAGAAATTTGACATTGCTTCAGAGGATGTTTTAATTTGGTAGTCATTTGCCACCGAATCAAAATTTGATTGCTGCCACGTCGAGTTGTTGCAGTCGGTGAGACCGGGATTCATTATTCATCGAAAATCAAGCAGCATTCGAAACGTTGCTTCAGGTGAATCCTCACCAAAATGGTAAATAGGATCTCATCGACCAGAAAAGTTATGACAAAGAATATTTGAGTTGTGAAAGGAGTCATGATCACGAATATGAGTAACTGAGATTTAGACAGCTGTCTAGAGAGTCATGAGGCTTACTAAAAATAAACCATTTTCGATTCTATGAACACAGTCTCTTGAAATTTCTAAGGACTTATTTAACGGTCGTCGTATCAAGTAAGGGCTCTTGCATTAATTCTCTCCAATCACTCCACGTTCAGATTTACAAACTTTGATACCTGAACATTTTCTCGTCGGATTTCCAATTATAAAAATTCTAGATTCTATTTCTGTTGACTTTGAAATGCCCTATTCAAAAAGATGGAACTTCAGCAATCTCTTCGTCATCAATTTCGAACAAATCTAAAGAATATCTGTATCAGTTGCTAACTTTTTATAACTAGATATCCTTGACACCAATTCTTCAGGTGAGTGATGTGGTATTACTCCGTTATCCTAAATTTCTTGCTCTGTTATGGAACATTTGATATGTCACAAAGAATTTTTCAGATTCAAACAAAAAAGTAGAGTTGTATCAATCTCTACCATAAAGAAAATTCCATCGAACATTAATGTCTCACATGATCCCGTAAACACAGCCTGGGCCGGAGTATATTAAATTTTCATCGAAATAGAAATTGAACTTTTAAATTTGTATTTTTCGAGCGTTAACAATCATCATATTGTTTTCTCCCGTTCCGTAAATTAAAATGGCATTGATCGCGAAAAGAACACTGTTGTAAATGTCATCCAAAGTTATTTATTCTGAACTGTTATTTTTCGAATTTATTTTCTAATTCTTGCTTATATGTTGTTAATAAATTGCGTATGGCATTAACGAACTCGCTCTCTTACCAGTAAACGGCACTGTCTTAATTTGAAACGGCACGTCGGATTCAACAATAAGAAAAATTACCTAATCGTTTTTTCGGATCTTGATGTTTGTCTCCAAAAAAATAATAATAATAATACATGCGTCGCATTAGTAAAAATTTAACCAGTTCTTTTGTAGATTTATAAAAAAAATAGAAATGTTTTATTCTTTTTGTGTATGTGTTAGCATGTGTACGTGAATGTTGCGTAAAATATCACTTGCTAAAAGAACTGATACTGTTTTTTGTTGTTGTTCAATGAGTAGAAATGTCTATGTAAACATCTTCGAATTTGTTTGTCTGGCTTACTAAGCCTAAAATCGTTACGATTGGCCCTTTCCCAAAAGGCTTCTCGACCCCTGTTCTAAACACTTCAACTTTCTTCCTCCCTTTTAGTTTCTTTCCTCAGCATTTCTTTTTTCTTATTCCAAAACCTTTTTTGCGCATTGCTTCTTTTTGACATTCACACGCCAACAAACTTTCTTTTCCCTTCATCAATCGCATTTTCTTTTACATTTTCTTAATTATTTCTGTCTCTTCAAATCTTCTCTTTTGCACTAATCTTGAAGGTTTTCTTGATTTTCACTTCTATTTTCCCATTTCCACATGGACGTGGTAACTTTCACTTAAGTTTCTTCTTTGTCTTCACATAATGTTTGAAATTATTGACAGTAAATACTGTACACATGTTAGTAACTATTCTCGAAGGTTCTTTAAAAGTGTTTCTTTGAAGTTTATTCGCTTCTTCTCGAGAAGCAGTCGACTTTATAGCTTCCTTATGACATTCTCTAAATGAATTCTACACACGTAGTCTTATTACCCAATCTATTTTAATCAATAACGCACTTGTCAATGCAACTAAGCGAATACAGATCATTAGAGAGTTTGTCTTTAGCATCGCTTGGATTTAAGTAATAGGTTTCTCGGGTACACGCTTAAATTACTATTGACACTTTGCACTAAACTACAATGAAGTTCATCTAATTTTTTTTGTATCTATCCTTTATAAAACGATCCCGTGGGCTTTCTTATGACCCAACTATTGTCTGAGCTGCGGAAAAATATACGGCATTACATTAAATGTAAGAATTAAGACAAACGACAATGTGACAACAAAGTGAAAATTATTTATTCACTGTGAAATAATGTCCTTTCAAAATATTTGCCACTAAGGCAGTGGCAAATATTTCGAGGCATCCATTTCATTTTTTAAAATTCTTTTATTAAAAAGTTTTACATGGCACGCATACAATTACATCCGAAATCATCTTACAGACAACCACTCTGGACAACGTCACCGTATCATCTGTCAGTCTGTCTGGCGGGAAACGGAACAATATCCGCTTTGGCAAGAAAGAATAACGCCAATCGAGTACAGAGTAATATACATTCCAAAAATAAAGTAACAAAAAAATGAAGAAATGAAAAATACAAAGTATACGAGCTATGACGTCGCATCACTCACTCCTACATTTATTTATTCATTTTGACCAGAAAAGGTATTCAAAAAATGCTTTTTTCGAAAAGTGCTTGGATATCCATTTTGTTTTGATTGGAACAATATCCCCTTGGGTGGCTGATAATACTTATACAAATATAATCAGAATACATCTATTATATAGAATCTCTCAATGCTGAAATTCATGATAACGCATTGGATTAGATTAACTTAATTCTTTAAATTAATAAATATTCCTTCGGAATTTTTTTTCACCTTGGGACGTTGGGCTGTTTGCTATTTTCTCTTTACCAACCTCAGAGACATTTATCGAGTTGAATTGAATAAAATTACAATTACTTCCCAATCCAAATGAAACGTGATTAAATTAGATGAAGATAGAAGAAAAAAGAATTGAATTAGAGATGCCGATATGGAAAATGTATGTAATTACTGGAAAAGGAGAGGAAATAGAAGATAAGGACCTGCGTTTAAAGAATTATTATCGAGTTTGAAATTCTACTATTAGTTTTGTGGATCGAAGAAAGTTTCACTGACAGTAGTATCTACGTAGTTACTGTCAAAGGAAACTATGAAATTAAGAGTGAGAGGACTGCTAAGATAAATTTCTTATTTAAATCATAAATTGGGATTGTTAGTTTGGTTGGGGCCTAGATAGAGCGACAGTAGGTATTCTACAGTGATAATAAATAAAGAATCAGTTTTGTTCTTGCGTGTCTTTAATTCGATTTTAGTAATTTTTGACTAATGTATTAGATTGAGATAAGGCACAAGAACCGAATAATGATGGATCAACCCCACGACCTTACCCTATTTCGGCATTTCAAAGCCCTGTTGGAACATGCGTGTATGATTCGAAACCGAATACACGGTGTTACTATAAAATGATTCATTTATAAACGACAGAAATTATGGGGAAAAGATTCATGACAAATGAGTTAATAGATTAGAACAGTAATGAAACGAGAATAATTAGAATAATAATACAATTATTCAATATAAAATATCAATACTAATCCTATTTAATACAAATATTATTAATAATTAATAAATTTATAAGAATAATTTATTCCAAAATTAAGAGTCAATTAATCTCATTAAAAATGAACAAATGATAATAATTGATAGTAAGAGAGCTCATGAACAGATTTTTCTATGAATTTGAATTTAGTAAGAAATGTATTCTAATGCACATTTGATAAAATGTCTTTGACGGTATAAAACGACCCAATATTTTAAATCTCTCTTTTTTTTCCTAGTAAAAGACGATACTTAACTAAAAAATTCCTTTGCGAAATATCTAATTTGTAATTATGAAAATTATTATCACGATAATAACTATAATGTCCAATGTAAGTATAGAATAATGAAACATAATTAACTACTAATTTCTCAATCATCCCGCTAAGCATACTAATTTTAAGATAATCATATATTTTTCAATGATACATATTTATAATAAGTTACGACTCTTTATTTCTGTACTCAAATAAAATTTCTCTTACAAACGCATGATACAAATTGCAGACTAGACTAACTGTAGTCAAATTCGATGCTGTGTAATCTGTTCACGTACATTTTTTTAGCGTTACTGGACAGAGAAGTTGAACAAACAGTGTAACGTCCTAAATTAATATTGCTTCTAATAAGTACCTCGAGAATTTACCTAGAAGTTGTTTGGGGAATTTAAATTAGTTAGTATAATTAAGACATTATGAAGAATAAATGTTTTTTTTTGTCAGAATGTATAGCTCATAATTTTCAGGAAGAGGAAACTCATTCACTTTTATTTCTTTTTCGTGATCAAAGGGTCTTTTACAGTCCAAAGTACAAACGGAAAAACCAATAAATTATTATAATCTGACTAATTGTAAAAGGATAGGGGGAAAAAACACTTAGTGAGTTTCTTAAATATATCTTATTAACGACAGAAGTAAACGAATGATTAAAATAATGGCCTGTTCACAATAAGTTACGATTTATTACGTGCAGAAAATTTCTTAAAGATACGCAACATTGTGAAAACTTTTTCTGAAAGTACTACTTCTTTCATTAGAGAGTGAATTTAAAAGTAAAAGTGCAAATAATTAGAGTAATTCCTATTGAATCTACTTATATGTAAGAAAAAGTACTTGTAGTTTTCAGAAGAAATTTATTTCCTTGAATCCGATGTGTAATATTAGGGATTTATTATAACTATGATACTAATATTTAATGAACACATAGATGTAAATAAAAATATTTTTGAAAATGTTGGGGATATTCGCATTCTTATATGTCAGCCACATTTACTGCATTGGTGATGAAATGTTCTCGAGAAATTGCGCAGAGCTGTGAAGAATTCTATGCAGGGAAAAAATTCTAATAAGTGTTATTTTTTTTGTCTTCCAGATATTTTAATAACATAAAAGTAAAATTGCAATATATGCGTATATTGTTACAAAACGTCCTGGAAAGAGACGGTGGAAAGAGTCAAACAAAGAGGACAATGGAGAATGATACTTTATTCACACATATATTTAGGAAAAGAAAGAAGCACAGCTTGACAGATTAGCAGCATGACAGGAAAAACATCATTTGTACAGATGTGCAACACAACAGCAACAAAAACAGCACTTTCACAGTTTGTTACCTGTTGGTGTCAGCAATACCAACAGGTAACAAATAAGCTCATCAGTTTAGTAGCTCGAGCTACGGGCAAAGTGTTACTTCGCACTTTAAAGGTAGACTTATTCGTCCCAGCATCACCACTTATTTATAGCTATCCCAGCCAGTTAAGACATCGCGGCGAACATTCCGGACGAATCTCTAACTTCTCTTCTAATAGAGACATCGGGAAAATTCGAACATTTTTGAGAGCCTTCATTTTGTCTCTAAAGTTGCCAAGATTGAGAGAATTTACTTAACCTTTCCCTGACTTCCAACAAAACCTCTGTGTATTTCTCTTTCCAACCAAAAGAGTAACATTGCAAGGAGGCATCATAACAATACTGTAAGTTATTAATAACAAATTGTAAACAAATAATTCCACAGAATTAGAATTGATTTACTCGGGTAATGTAAAACTTTTGGTATAAGGAATACTCAAAAAATTGCTCATGTTTTTTTATTTACCTTTTTCGGTGACTTATTTCTGCATCCCCCCCTCTTTTCTTGTATCAGTAATTTAAGGGATTAATTGCTTTATTTTACATAACTCTATAGCAACCACTGATTATCGTTTAATTCGGCTTCTATTATAAGTCTAACAATACTGTCATTAAAATTACATAATCAAAGGAAGATGAAGATAGATAATAATCATAATGATAAGTTCAATAGATTAGATTTTTTTGCTATATTTTCTCTCTTTCTCCATCCACTAACCCTTAGTGCGTTTGAAACCTAGAATGAAATCAATATTTAAGTTCTAGCTTACCAGCTCACTCGGGTTCGTACAAGCTTAAAGGGGTCCCGAGCAAAGACGTCCTGCTGTGGATAATCACGCGCACTTTCTTCTGTACGTCAAAATGCCGACTATTCTCTTCTAATTTCACTACTAACTTAATATTCATTTATTCGTCGCTTTTATTTGAATTTCCTTACATCCTTTCACTACACTTTAAACTTTAATCTAAATTGCGTAATTGCGTTTCATTTGATTGGAAAGGACCCGGTAGCTCAAATATAAAATTTGAAAGTAAATCCAGATTTTAAAGGGAAACTCCACGGAAAACTCACGTTGCAGCCCTTAGGATTGGTATGTGAACTTATGCTGCCTTCTCAGAATTTCAATTTTTAAATTTTTTTAAAAAAAATGTGTCATAAATTTAAATGTGTTAAAAAAGCAAATTTCCTTTACTGCAAATAATTCGTGCCATATTCTATAACACTGCTCTATTTTTTTTGTTTTTTGTTTAGCTGTCATTTGAGAAATGTGAGCTCAGCAAGTAAAAATTCCATTTTATAGCTTTGGATAATCTAAATGTTGAATGAAAAACTTCACAACGAAAAAGCTTTTTGTTTTTTGTTTTCCTTTTTCTCCAGTATTCTGGAACTTTAAAATTTCATAACTTTCGAAGTTTTGAATTTCGTTGTTTCTTTTCTTAACGCTAGCACCTTTACATTTCTTTTATTATTTTTCAGATTTTTGACACATCTGAATTCCAAAAAGCACAAAAAACATTTTCGATTAACTAGTAATCATTTGAACTTCTCGGCGCTATAAGTGTTTTTTTTTTTTATTTTGTACGTTTTAATTCTTTTCATTAGACTTAGCAAGATGTTGAGAATAATTTATGCTATTTGAATTGAAACTCCTCACAAAAATTCAATAAGATCTGAAGACGAATTTAAAAGTTTTAAAATTTTCGATCGAAAGTGAAATGAACAAATTGTTCCAATGATATTTATCGTCTGCGTGCGATTCTACTGTAACTGCAGTAAGTACACAAATGTTTTTAATGTTCTTTGAAATATGTTCTACTAAAATGACTCAAAAAACAGAAGTAAAATAATTCCCGTGGAACTGCAGCTAAAACAGCTCAGTAAATTTACTACATTGAGACATAGAAGTAGTTTAAGTTGTGTTGAAAGTGTTTCGATTATTCCAAGATCATCTATTAACCTTACGCAAATAATAATTTAAGTAGTCAAAAATTATTTTGACTATAAAGATCAACAAGTACTATAAAAGAAGAAATCGGAAGAAATAAAAACAAATTTGCATGAGAATATGTAGTTGGATATTTAGTGAATACATGTTTTATTATTCACCTCTTTCTCTTTCATGATACATTTTAACTGACCCATTATTCATGTACGAAAATTCGTACTTTTCTTTTCCATGAAGTCTGTTAATAATAAAAAAAAGTATTGTAAAGAAATAGGTGCCAAAAATTTTTTTTGCATGAATTGCAAATTCCAAAAATTGATTAAGATGAAAGAATACATCGGGAACAAATACATTAAAATATGACTGATTTGATATATAATAAGCAGTATGAAGTAGATCACAGAATACACTCATATGAATTTTGAAATCAAAGTGAAGTACATTAATAATCAAAATCTTAATTTTATAATATCGTCATCACGGAAATACACATTTTAAAATCTTCATTTGCTACAATTTCGCTAATTAACTAACAACTAATTAAAATTTATAATTTTGTTGAAAAAGAATTCAAGCCACAAGAAATTTATTTCAGTTGCATTTCCTAATAAAATTTTAAATCAACAATTTTATCTTCAACATCCCGATACATTTAGGTGGAATTTAAAATTTGAGGTTAATAAAGTAAGAAACACCAAAAAGTTTCTGTTATGAAGATGGCTAAAATACTTCTTAGTCTTTGTAAACACGTGTTAAATATGGAAGAAAGCATATTAAAGTATTAGAAATAAGGAGAAAATAAGATGTTTCATTCAGTTCTCATGAAATCATTAAAAAATTCTAAATTTTTTGAAATAATTTTTCTTATATTACTGTGTATTAAAATTGTAAGTATTTTACCGAATTGTACAAAAAATTCCATTTGGTTGCGATTGTTTTCGTATAAACATTATTCAAAAGAATTCTATACCTACATATTTTTATTTGTTTTCCACCAAATGAGTTTCCCAAAAAATACATGTTTACGTTATGAGAAAAGTATTCTAGTATACATAGCTCACAGGAAATGAAATGAACCAAAACTGTTCGTTTTATTTTCCGTGCATGTTTACTTATTTCCTTAGCAGAAAGCAGAAACCGAATTAAGTTTCTTCACAATAGGATGCTCTATTTTCAAGACAAATACTCTAAATTGGTAAAATATCTTTCTCCTCTCTGAATTTTCCCGAGTCCCTTTCATCAAGTTAAATAATCTCATAGAAGAATTCACTCCTAGATGTTCTTAGTTCTGAATGAACATGTATTATCTAGTTTTCTTAAACAAATTATTAGAGACATATTGTTTTAAAAATATCCTCCTATAAGGGAGAATCAAATATAATAAAATCAAAATAAATCAAGAACATAGATTCTAACTCTATGAGCTTACATTTACTACAGCCAAAGTATAATTTTATTACTATATCTCTGTACTTTACATATTTTCCATAAAGCATTGGCAAGGTCTTTTTTTGGAAAACAGCTTTGATGTGCGGCATCCCTTATTTGACGTTCGCTTGCATGTCATCTAGAAAATTCTAAATAAGTTTTAAAGATTTTTATTTTACAACGGGGGGGGGGAGTGAATTTTTAAAATGTCCTTTTAAATTTGAGATATTGTCTAACGGACGTTATTTTATAATTATTGAGTTTTTCTTTAAAAACTTGTAAATAACGAACTCGGTTATGCTATACTGTCAGAGAGGAAATAAATTTTATCTGTTCGAACATATTAAAAACTTTTTAGAATCATTTCCACCAGATGTGAATGTAAAGACATATTAAATTTTACAAAAGACTACTTTTTATTTGATAAATTAGATCCTTTAGAAAACTTTTTTGCAATTAATTAGATGTTCAAGCTTAATTTTATTTAAGAAAAAAATTCTGATTGTATGTTTCTGGTATAATTTTTTATTCATTTTAAATTTTGTTGTATTTTAAATATCTCGATTATGAATTTGATTTATAGTTTGAATAATTATACATTTTCTTTTGTGAACCTCATTTGTGCATATTGTAAATAGACCTTTTTTTGTAACATGTGTTCCAAATTTTAAAAAAAATAGAATTATAATTAAAGTAAAAACGAAATCAGTTTCAAATTCACATTAATTAACCTATGATAAGAATAAAAGGAAATTATAACCCTTTGACAGTGAACTATAATCATTTGCTAATTAATGATTTTCATAAACTAGCATTTTTAAATGATTCAGAAACTGCTACAAATATTCCCAAAAAATGGGAAATCTATAAATAAACCCAGAGCTCAAATATTTTATTTAACTTGCATTTTTCGAAAAATAATGTTCAATAAAGAGTGAAAGACTACTTAGTTGAATATAGTTAAATATATAAATTTTTGTGTGTGTGAATGGAGTTAAATGACTGAGAGCTGTAATTCGTGTCAAGGCTAGTCCATTTTTGAAAAATTAAACGATGTTCCTTCCCTATAATGGTACCCACAGTGTAGGCGGGGTTAATTCAAGTTCAATCCGTCGAGGCTCAATGTTCTCCCCCTTAGCGTGGTGTGGAATTTATGGGAGGGATATTGTAGCTCAGGTATCGTCCGCGTCACTTGATTGAAGTTCAAAATTATGAGGTCTGTCACCATTCTTCTAGAAAAACATTAATAAAACCAAACCATTTATTTCTTATAATAGCATGAAAAAAAGTGTAACTAAATTTTGTATACAATAATTGTCATCTGTTGAAATCTTAGTCTCGTGACACCCCAGCCATTCATCCACAAATATATTGCAATGGTCACTCACATTAACTGTTTTCAGGCTAGAGTTGGTAAAATTTATAAATTTATTACAGTACTGGTTGCTGAATCATATGGTAACAAAGGACTTGACTTGCCAATACATTAACGGAATGTTATATTTTAGAAATACGATTATATTTTCAAGTATGTTTTTATTTTATGAAAGATGTATTGTTTTTCTTGAAACAATTTGAAGAAGCGTAAAGATTTTTTTTTTTCGAAAAGGAAATGAGAATTTTTTTCAAGGCAACACATTTATGATGAGTGGGATAAGGCGATAGGGTTTCATAGTTCCTCCCAAAAAAAGGTCTTCATGCGAAGGTCTATATTGGAGGATATGTTGAATAGGTTAAAATCCTGTTCTTACGCCTTGGATGTGGAGAGTCAGTTACTACCTCAAAATGTGGCCTTGTTATCTGATTATGGGTGGAAGTCTTTTTTGATATTGAATTTTCGCCTTCGAATTGGTCCCAGAGATTTTGGACTAGAGATTTCAATTACGGGGCAAAACTGTTTATCGGCTTACCCGGTAAACAGTAAATCTTAGATTCTTATTGATACTGGTAAATCTACTTTATATTTACCGTTTACACACACACACACTTCGGTAAATTATATACATAACTGCAATACACTTTTTGTATTTATTTGTCGAGCCCTGATTTAAAAAAGTAAAACCACGATCAAAAATAAAATCGTGGAATTTACTGAATCCACATACCATGCAACAAATTCGATACATGTACTATGGTCATGCATGTTGAAACTGAAATAATAGATGCTACTGTGTGAGGAGGGGGAATTCCGAAAATTTAGTAAGTACATCTCTTTCGTCATGTGCAGTTACGAAAAAGTAATTAACTTTTTGATGGAAACAAAAACCAGAATTACAACAAGCTAATTAACATCTAGCACAGAAATACTTTCAACCATTGAAAACGAAGTGGAGTATTTTAAACTGACAAATATAAAGGAGAACTATGCTCAAATAGTGTCCGGTTCCTTAATAATTATTAAGTGTGGTTTCTGAAAATACTTTTTCTACGGTCGGATCATTTGTACAAAAATTAGGTCACAATTAGGAGATCAAAAGTTTGATCAATTATGTTTCTTATGTGCTTATTTTTTTTAACATGTTGAATAAATAGATTACGTACTTGATTATATGTTTTACAACTGTTTCAGTTGTGAAAAATTACTCGTGTGTAAGTACTATTCATAGTTTATTATAAACTTGTTGAATTTTATTTACATTACTTATGTTTAGAATGCATTTTATTTTCACGAACTTTCTTCACTGTGTACAAGAAACGAATAAAATGCTTCACTATTATAGATTCCTTCTAAGAATTACTATTTCTGTTTCAGAAACTTAGTCCATTTGTCATATATGAACTTGGCAACTATCAGTGTGGATTTAGAGGGGGAAAGTAAGCAATTGACCAAGTTTTTTGTTTGCGTCCGGTTTTTGAAAATTCCATTGGCTGTGGTATTGACACTCGTCATCTGTTGATTGAGTTTAGTCCGCATTTGATAGCGTAAGTAGGAAACATCTAATGGAAGCAATATATGAATTTAAAATTCCAAGTAAGCTAATTAGACATGTAATGGGTATAGTGAGGAGCACCAGTTGCAAAAATTAAATTCCTGGATGTCCTCCCAGAGAGCCTTAAATGTTAATAACGGTGTTCGACAAGTGATTCTCTTTCCCTCAGTATTGCGCCGGAAGATTTATTCGTGGTTCAAATATCGACACTCGCGGAAACATTTTTTTACAAATCCGTTCAACTTCTGGCTGACGCAAACGATATTGATGCTAGGGGATGTCCCAGCTTTGAGGGGAGTATTCCCTTTAGATACTGCTGCGAATCATACGGGATTGACAATAAATGAATTTAAAACTAAGTTCATGCCTGTAATAAAATCCCCATCGAGCGATACACTTAACCAATTAAAAATCGGTCTTCCCGAGTTTGAAACTGTACCATATTTTAATTACCTTGGATCTCTGGCAAACCCAAAAAATAACATTATCTCTGAGATCCAAAATCCTATTTCACTGGCAAACAAAACACTTGTTTATACTCCACTGTTTATTGGAGTTCCATTTTCTCTCTAAAAAAACGAATCTTCTTATTCATATAACTCTCATCAGGCCGGTTCTAATGCATGTTTCGGAAACTTGGTCTTGAACTAAAACTGAAGAATATGAAATCGCAGTTCTGAGAAGTATCCACGGTGGTGTCAAAGAAAATGGCCTTCGGTGAAGTCATTTTGATTCTGATATTCTTAGAATTTCTTATGAGCTTAATATATCATTGAATATATTAAATTGAAGCGAATGGACTGGGCTTCTCACGTTGTTAGAATGGATAAAAAATTCAGTAAAGATTTTTATTGAAATGCCCTTTACTAATCGAAAAGAGGGAGACCAAAAATATGGAGACGTGATTCTGTTGAATCGGATATTATGGTGATTGGGGAGAGAAATTGGTAGTCTAAGGCAAAAGACAGGTTACTTAAGAGGAATGTTCAAAAGCAGGCTTTGGCACGCTCTGGGCTGTTGAGTCAAATGTGATTATTGTTACTATGAATTTTTATTCAAATATTTACGATTTAAAGAGTTCCTCCGTTTACAGATCTACCGTTTTGTTTGAAAGTTGTACCGAGTTATCGGTAACAGAAAAAATTGGTAATTTTGAAGCATGCGACGAGACACATTAAAATCAACTTGCGACAGTCATCTATCTATTCGATTGTCCACAACCTAACAAATCGGTTAAAAGTAATTTTAATTTGCTCAAAACAGTACCTCTTACCCACTGAATATCAACAAGAGTTAGAAAATTCCCCACGAATTACAAAACATGAATGTTAACAGTTTCCTATGACTACTATATAAGTGCACAATTGTTTTTTTTTTGTAGTATATTTGCATGGATGTTTTATAAGGTTTCGTTGAAGGTTTGATCGTTACCTTCAGCCATATACTGTACAAGTAGGCTTTGTTGTTATTTCTCTAAAGACACCAGGCACATTTACTTCTGAAGCCATCATCTTAAGCTAAACGACAATTTCAGCTCGCAGAAATTCTGAATCTATACCGACAGGATGAATGCCTTGAAAATACTTTTTCACGACCAGAGTTATCCTGAAATAACCGATATTGCAGATATCATTTGCTTATAGTACAGGAATTATAATATCAAACATTTCTAACCATGTAGGTATTTTAGACAGAGCAAACTCTGTCGCAAGATCGGTTAGGAATCCTGTGCAGCCTTTCTGATATCAAACGTCTCATTTTAAAAACCATTGCAATAGCATGGCTGGAAACATGGAGTATCCAGACCTACAACAAACTTAACTGTTTAGGGTAGCTTAGCCAGTTCCTGAATTCAATTTCAAATAGTGAAGTGACTCTTTAATTAATCACACTCTTGGTTAATTAGATTGGAAACTCTTATGAGCCGTTTAATATTAAAATCACTACTACAAAGTTTTGGAAAAAGTAACATATTACTTCTTTTTAAAAAATAGAAAGTTTATTCGGCGAATCTTTCTATTCTTAACAAAATCTATATTCATACAGAATTCGTGTAATAGATTCAATGAAAAAGTACGGATACCATATATAGTATGTCGTGGGAAAAAAGAATAACGAGAAAACATAACTATAGCTAAACAAATTTCAAATTAAAGGTAATCAAAGGATTAATTATACTTTAAGTTATCATGAATGGAAGTTGGAATGATGGGAATAAGTCCGAAAATGTTCTAAGGAGTGGATAATTATTTCGAATTGCTCACCAAAATTTCAAAACTTTTATTAAAAAAAATACAGCAATATGTTACATTTATCCAAGTGTCACTATTTTTTGGATTCCAATCACACGTTATCGTGGATATCTATAACTTAGATACGACTTATTTCATTAACGGTGTGTTAGGGATGCTTTGTCATTTATTCGAAGTCTGAATCCGATAAAATTAGAGATGTTGCTCATTCATTATACATTACCTTTGTCTTGACAAGTTTTTAAAGTTCGCTATTTTCTGTTTAGTAGGTACAAGAAATATGAACAGACGAGTACTTTTTAAAGAGATAATTAAATACATTCGCAGGTTGAACAAAACCAATTGTATTAGTTTATACCAATTTAGGAACAAATGCTTCGATATAGTTAGGATAATATCCAACAACCGTCGAGTTATGGAATGACTTAAAGGTTCAAGTCTACAAGAATGTTTAGCTTTTAATTTCAATGCACTTCTGCTAATATTACTTTATTGGTGACTGCAGAAAATTATTAAATCAAGCAATGAAAGTTCAATAAGAGTTTCACTTACTGGAAATGTTTACGCGCTAGCTGTAAGCGACAATAAGAAGGAAGAATCGGTCGAATATCTCCATATAGTTAGCCAATGAGAATCAATATTCAAAATAAAGCTAGAGTTTTCATTGAACATCACATTAGATCACTGTCCCAAACTACAGTTTAAAAGAACGCGCTTATATTGCGGAATGCAAAAGACCAACATAGTCTCCTGTAAACAATTTTTCTGGAAACTCATACTCCTTTGACTGCTCTGAGAGCTAAACCCAGTTCTTTGAAACAGCTGTCCTTCTTATATTCCTCAGTTATTGCCAGATATAGGTGTTTGTGATTGCTTGTGATTTTTGGCCGACTTGAAATTTGTCGTCGGTTAACATTTTCCGCACTTTTTCCCAGTCATGAGATCACACAGTGACACATTCAGAATTCGAGCCATTTCGGTTTGTGATCGTCCGGATGCGGGCATTCCAACGATTCTTCCCTTCGAAAGCATCCTCTTTGGACCCTCGTGGGTCCTGTTGAATTGTTAATAACGTTCCTTCTCTCATGAATTGCACGGAACCTGTCTGAACCAATTATACCGAGTGAGACGGTACATCCACGTTCCGAAGTGCGCAGGGTTTTTTTTTTTTTTTTTTGCACGTGAAGATGTCGATTGAAATGTTTTTCATAAAGAAAAAGTTTCACCTTCAACAGTCGATTTCCTACAAGTTATTTCGAATTAATCCATCAATATTTACTCACATTTTTTTTTTAGAATTTTACAATTTGTTTATCTTTTTGACTCCAATGTACTTCCCTTATATACACGTTGCATCTGAAAAACATCTGTAAGAAGTCAAGAGCGTTTTTTTTTTTTTTTTTTTGAGAGTGAAGTTGATATATAAGAAACAAATGCTTTAGGAAACTGCTTCCCTTTTACGGAATAAAATACGCAGGACTTTTAAAAGAACCTAATTTTTAAAAAAATATTACTTATATAAATGTTATGATCTATGTAATCTCATATTCTCTATAGATAAATCAACGTGCATGCAAAAATGTAGGGGACCACTATTAGACTTTTGTACATGTAATCGATACCTATGGGAAGAACGATTTGCACGAGTGGATTTTTCTAACTAAACTCAATACCGAATCATAAAACCGAAGAACTTCATACACACACGTACTTCAGTCTTGAATTACATCTATAAGAATATTTTGAAGCCCAGGTATTCATTTAATGTGATTTGAATTAATTTCGCTTTAGAGACTGAGACGAGGGGTTTTGTTGCATATATCGAATATATATAACTCTGAATCCCGTATCTCATTCTTTTAATTTCCTCACCTCTTCTGTGGGAGTCTTTTGACACCCAGTAAAATACAGTATTCAGTAGTAATCCCTAATAGCAGAAAGTAGCAAAGCATTTTTGAAATCGTAAATATGTGGGCTTTAATAAAAGAAAATAAAGAAACTTTCAAAAATTTTCACGAAAACGGTGATTTTTGGGAGGCATCTACCTTAATTTGAATCAGGATTCAAAGTATCGAACTAACGATTACAAAGCTCGTGAACTGAACCAATACTGAGAAGTGATTCACTAAATCAATATTAAATACCTTGGGAAATGCCATTAAAAGTATTCAGAAACCTTTTTTATTGTTAACTATTTTGAATGCTCTTTATTACATTTTATTAATTACAATAGTCTGGATTTAAGAAGAAAACTAAGAACTACAAAAGGTTCAACATTAAGTTCACAAATTTAAACCAGCTGGTAGATTGTAGCTATTTAAGTTAAAAGTGCTCAAGTTTATTTTTTAAAGATATATAAAAACTTTTTTAATATGTTAAAAACTTCACTTAGATTATTACACTTATTTTCAACAATAATTAAAAAAAATCATTTTGTTTTAAACAAAGATTAATTAATAATCGATTCTTTCATTCAGTTTTTATTTAATCAGATGCATTTTTTTTTAATTTATAATTTAAATTGAGCTACTATTCATTTCAAACGACAGTTTTGTGCCAAAAAGTAAATATATAAACTTATAATTGATATCTAAACTGACAGAAAATAAAAATTAGTCGGAGAACAAATTTGATAAATAGAAATACACCCAGAAATTTTTTCGGTAAACATGACCAAATCTCAAGGTCTATTCATTGATATTCTGCCACTCTTTTTCCGTTTTCTCCCTTCGTGAGCCCAAGTTTGTCTTTCATAATAAAAGAAGTTCCAACAGCCGTTGAACCACTCCTCTCATTTTGCCAATGACCGGTCCCAATTACTAAAGCAAACACACTTTTCTGCCAATTCAATCCAAATGGCGGCATTTCTTTTCAAAATCAAAACTGTACGAGTGTCTGGAGAATCAAAAAATCATGTTCTAAGGATTTCGATAATTGCCTAGACGAGTTTATCGCTCGAGAGTATATTATGAATGTAAAGAATTCAAAGAGGCGTTAATAAAATTACTTTTCTTGAAAAATTATTGAACTGAGCGTTAAAATATTTCTACTTTTTAAATATATGATCATGAGCGATGCTTGAATACTGACGGAAGTCAAGATGATATCTGATACATTCAAAAGACTCAGAATTAAATTATGATTGTGACGATAATTCGACAACGTTGTTATTTATGTACTTTTTCGTAGAAAAGGTTGCCAGTTCTTTATTCAGAAAAAAAAATTTAGAGGTCCGGTAAAAACCCATGATGAAATATGTATTTCATACATTAAGCAAAAGATATTTGTGATATGTTTTATGTTTATTCAAATTGAATACGAAGATCGTTCAATAAGTAATTAGGAAAAGAAAGAAAAACAATTTATTTTAGATAGATTTTTTTTTTTAAAAAAAATTCAACACAATCCCCTTTTAGCTCCATACCCTTTTCTAAGCATTTCTCCAACTTTTCCGAGCCATCTAAAAAGTATTGTTTTGGAAGGTCTCATAATAGGCATCAGTTTGGGGGATGATTTATTCGTTCGACGAGAATCTCAGTCCGCCGAGGTATTTTTTAAGTTTGAAAATTAAACAAAAAGTCACTAGGAACCAAATCAGGTGACTACGGTGGATGTCGTAATAATTAAAACTTAAACTAAATGATTTTGACCATCCAAATTGCTCAGGTGGGCTCCCGTGCATTGTCTTGATGGAAGAGTATCTTTTCCATTTTCAAATGAAGACATTTTTTCTTGATTTCTTCACTCAGCAGGTACACTAACGATGCACTATACACCCCAGTTGTTGTTTTGCCTTTTCCCAAGTAATTGGAGTGATGATTCTAGGTGCATCCCAAAATTCCGCGACCATCCCCTTGCAGCTCGATTTCACCGTCTTTGCTTTCTTCGGAGCTCGTTCGTCTTCAAACACCCACTGTTTTGACTGTTCTTTTGTCTCTGGAGTGTAATAGTGTATTCATGTTTTGTCCACAAAAATTTATCGAGGCAGAAACTTGCCAGGATTGCAACGGAAAAGTGCCAAAATAACCTCAGAGAAGACCACATGATTGTGTTTGTTTTCCACTGAAATCAAACGCGGTACCCATCTAGCCGAGATTTTTTTTCACACCCATCTTTGCGTGCAAAATTAAGAAACGCTGTATCTTGCGAAATATCAGTGGATTCAACCATTTCGAGCACTTTGATTCGTCGATCACTGATTCCTGGATTTTGTCCATCGCTACGGTCACTTTCACGACGTTCATCTTTTGTGGATGTTCGACCCCGTTTAACAACTACAAACACAGGAGCAGAAAGTGTAGAAAATTACTAAAATAATCTTCAAATGGCTTTTGAATACATTTTAAAATCTAACATTGATTTTTCTAACAGCTTCATCGCATTGGTTTCCGCATAAATGTTTTTAAATGAAAAAGTATTATAAAAAGAATTAAAAAATAATTTTGGCCAATGATTGAATTGTTCTTATTATAAAGGATTTTGATCGCTTAAGGTTCCCGTCTACTGGGCGTTTTCATTTCTTGAACATAATATTAATCCCGTGGAATTTCTTCTACCGGCCTCAAATCTTTTTTATTTTTACTGTCTGAATGGAAAAAAGTGCATCCAAAAGAACAATGAATATTTTGCGGAATTACATTTTCTTTCCGACTCTTAAAATTATTTTAGAATGTTTATAAAGACAAGCGAATCATTGAAATTGGGGTAAAAATATTTTCAAACATCGGAGTAAAAACATAATACTATATAAACCTTCGTTATTTTTTGCTCTTTCGGGGGCACAATTTTTTCATTCAATTAACTACAATAGAAAAGATTTGAGACGGTAGTAATAATTCCATAAGATTAACATTACGTTCACGAAATCAAAATAGCCGATAGACGGGAGCCTTAATAGTTCAGTGTGAAACTTTGATAATCAATGTCTTATTATTTAATGATAAAAAAGTAACATAGAAGCAAGTTATTGAATTTTACGACAGTAATTTTAAGTATTTAGGTTATTTAATTATAAATTAATTGAATTTATCTGAACGTTGATTTTGCTTTACTATTGCAACTTAGATATCAGCAATAAAAACGATTGAGTAATTAAAAACTATTTTACGTTCCCTTTTTAAAAGATTTTTTTTTCTTTTGAATTGCAAGAGTTTTCGAAATTTTTGTTTTACACTACGGCATTGGGGTTTTTCCTACTTGTTTCAATTCTTGGACGCCTCTATAAGGCATATTCTATGCTACAAATAAATTCCTTTGATGAAAAGTATGGATGCTGCATAATTTCTCTTAGCGAAGTTTTGTATCTACTTTAAGAGCTAAAAATAATGATCGTTGATTTGCTTTATATAATTTAATTTTAGCAGTATAGAAATAAGAATTGCTTTTTCTCAATGGTTTATTCCTATTTCTCTAAATGTCTTTTAATTTTTAAAAAGTGGCAAAAACTGTTTGTTGTTTCGTAGGTAAAAATACAATTATAAAACTTCTGGAATAGACGACGAGTGGAAAAAAAGAACAACAGCATACATTTTAAAGTTCGGATGAATTTCTTACAGTTTTGGAGGATATAAAAATTCGCCTGCTGCGAATTAAATTGATTACATATTGAAGCCTCCATTTTTGGAAAATGCGGCGATGACATGAGATCTAGAAAGCACACACAACTCGGGGTACACGTACTCCTTATTATTAAATTTCAGCCTCGCGTAGCAAGCCGGCAGATGTATGTTAAATTATGTTTCGAAACATGCTAAGCATCTTGTATTGAGTGTTCCGCACGCGAGCAGTGATTCTCTCGAGTGTAATTAAGATATCAAAAACACACACGATTTTCTGAAGTTCGCTTCCTATCTTTAATTCATGAGTTTTTATGACCGGGAGGATTTTAATGGCTTTAACCAGCTTCTGCAATTTCTAGATATGTAGTCCCCTTTTTTATTTATTTATTTTCTTATTAATGCTTCACAGCACGATAAAACCTTGCTCGAAGTCACTCGCAAACGCTTTTTCTTTTTCCATGATAGGAATTTACTTTCAGTCGATAGAAATGATGTTTTTGGTAACCCGTTTCATTAAAACTTTTGCTGTTCTTAAATGTACATATGTATGACATCCATCTTTTCTTTTTAACAGAAGTAAAAACTAAATGTAGAGGCTCAAAATGTGTAATCAAAGTTGCTAAAAGTTTCATCTAATAAATTTTTATAATTATTTATTATATAATTAGTTATTATGAAAATTAAATTTTTTAACAATATTTAAATTAAAAGCTCTAAGAAGGAAAATAAAGGGGAAAAAAACTACTTAAAGCAGATAATTAGAATTTTATCAGAATTTTTCAATTTTTTAATCTTTTCTTCTCTTTTTTTTTTAAATCTCTTAACTCAAAGACTATAATCACATTATTAAAGTTATTACAAGACTGAAATCATATTATTAAAGCAATTATCAAAAACTCTGAAAATTTTGCAGATGAAAGTTTTTTATTTTCTAATCTAACGATAATTTTTAATTATATTTGGAGCCATTCATGAAAAAAAATCCCAGTGAAATCTTTATTAACTTATCTTTCGTAAAAGCAATTTTAAGAATAAAAAAAGACAAAGATTTTTGCAATGATAATTAGTTTTTTTTCTTTTTAACGTTTAAAATATCAAACTATATTAAAATTCCTATTCATTACGTATCATACGTCTGCGGAATGTAATTTAATAACCGAAATTATTTTACTGTTAATTATTTAGATGAATTCTTGATGTATTAATTAAGAGAGATACATAAGATTGATAAATAAGGTACGAAAATATGCATCAACTGGTTCCAGGAAACACTGCTATCGTTCTTTTTACAAAAAACTAATTTCTGTGCACTCTAAAAGTTACTAGGAGCATCTCGAAACCAGAATTCAGCATTTTTTCGCTGGCTTACTTTTTGTATCATATATCAGCTTCGAGTTTTAGCATTTTTTTACATAATTATATGAACTATTTTGACATCAAATGGGGGGGGGGCAATATATATAAATAATTTAATTAGTCATGATAAATTAAAAGCTTGTCGTCCGAATACTTAGGAGAACTCATGTCATTTACTGTCATCTTCCTCTCCCTTCGACAGTTTTGATTTTTATAAAATAGATTGAAAATTTCTTTACATCAGAAGAAAATTTATTTTTTTAAAAAACTATTTTTTAAAAAAGGATCAAGAGTTCATTCTGTGTTTCGTATGAATACCATACTGTCTAGATCGATATATTTATAAATGGAACGATTTTAAAAAATGGATAAAGGGGAAAATTGACGCTTTTCAGCAATTATTTTCCAAAAAAAGGAGCTACTTCATTTACACACTCGAAATAAAGCCAGTCTCCTCTGAAAAAAAAACTTGGATCTCTCAGATGGTGCAAAAATTGTAAATGTTCAATATATCTGGGATTGCTAGGTCACAAGGAAAGAAAAAAAAAATCGTTATTATTTAATTAAGAAATTTTTGTAAAACAGTATAAAAGAAAATTATTAAAAAATAAAGGTAAAAATATTTTCTAGGAAAAAAATAATAAAAGAAAAGACTATAAATAATTAAAAAAAATAAGAAAAAAGATGAAAAGAGGACGAAAAACGAGTCGAAATTTAATCCTGGTCTAGAAATTAGGATGCGTTCACTGAAGCCACCGGATTGGGTTGAGTACAGAAGAAAATAAAAACTATGCAATATTGGAATTTTAATTAATGTTTCTGGAGCATTTAATTATGGGATTTGATGAACAAGTAGGGATGTTTTAAATAGAAGGATTATCAAATCCCCCTTCCTCTACAATGAGAGAGAGATGTGTATGTGTGCTGTTCTAAGAATCAAGAATATATGTTGAAAATATCATTTAAGAAAGTTCTGTTGCTTGTTGGGTATCACTATTAAAAATACTCATCGAAAGAGAATTGTAATTCTACTACTATTTTGACATCAAATGTGGTAAGTAAATAAGTAATTTGTTATCAGTAGCATTTGTTCTTAACAACTGTAAAGTTACGTCAAATACAGAAAAAAAGTGATTTATGCAAGTCCCTAAGCTTTCTATTTTATTTAAATACACTATAATCTAATGGAATAAGAAATCTCAACATTTTTAACACCGTTAAAACATTAAATAAAAAGTTAAAATAAAAAAAAAATATCAGTTTTGTAAATTTATATTTATCTGACTGATTTTTTAAAGAAATTATTTCTTTATCAAGTCCATGCATACATACTTTAAGCGAGAGCATATCTTAACTTATTTTGAAACACTTCACTTCATTTATGCAATCGAAGTAATGCTATTTACTGAATAATTATGCGTAAGAAATTGTACCAATTTTTAAAAGCAGGTTTGATTTATTTCAGTACATTTGAAGTCTTTTTTGTAATGCAAGGTACATGAGAAGCAAAAAAAGTTTAATTCGTAATAAAAATACTCATAGAAATTACAATTTTTTTTGAAACAATGCATAAAAATTATGTAATTATTGTTGCATCTATTTGTAATTTAAGTGTTTTTTAAATTAGTACAACTGAATGAAAAGTCTAAATGAAGTAAAATGGTTCAAAAAAAAAAAAAAAAAATATTAATCATCGAAAAATTTTATTAAAAACTTTTCATCTAATTAAGGATTATTAAAGTTTTCCATCGAACAGCTGAGAAGGAGATATGTATTTAGTGACAAAAAGCTTTACGGTTGAAAATTTTTAACAGACATAACTGCATGTATTAATGAATTGTTTTCTTTAGTAGCTGGATAAAAATTTTGGTATTTAAAAAGAGTAGAAACTCTTTCCAAAATAAGAAGATAATTGAAACTAATGCTAAATACATAAATTTCAAGAACAACTAAATATCAAAGGATTTACTTTTGAATTTTTAATTAAAATATTCAAATAAAAAATAAATTCTTGATGAATGTGGGGTTTTCTTAAAACGTAACTATTTCCCGAACAAGCTTTAAGGAGAAATTATTAATTACCATTAATTCTTTTTCGCAATTACTTTAGTAACATAGCTCAAAATGTTCCTAAATCTCAAAATTTATAAAATAAATTATGATTATGAAATTTTTTATTTATAGCTAAGAGTATTTTTTTAAACTCAAAAATTCTAAGGAAAAATAATTTAGAATTCAACCGCCAAATCAATCCCAAATAATCAAACTCTTTTTAGACGTAAGTTTTAAAACTATACCAATGTAGATTCACAAGCTTCGTTCCCCAAGCATCGTCGTGAAAATAAGTTTATTTTTAAAAAGAATACTACCAAAAAAGGGAAAAAAATTAGTAAAAGAATCAGAATTCCTAAAGAAAAGCAGAATGGCGCTAGAGTTTCCCGCCATGCTGTTAAATCGATGGAATGAGATCCCCTGCTTAGAAACTCTCACATCTCTTCAGTTAAACGCGAGATTCTGCGATCACTACAAATATAAGAAAAGTTCTCCTCGAAAATCGGGTGCAGTTCTAAATTTTTTTTAGACATGATTAAAAAAAATTTAAACAATTTTTTCAACGTTTAGTTTTGTTGTATGAGTGCCAAACGATTCGGAATATTAATATAAAACGTGTTTTTTTTTAATTCTCAACGATTGGAAATAAATTTTTTTTGAAACTCACTTCTTAGCTTGGGATCATTTTTCGCTTCTATAGGCGAAAAGTTTGAGGTAAGTTTTCGGATGTTTTACGCATGGAATAATTTATTTTATTATCGTATGCTTAAAATATAGGTAATTTATGTTCGAAGTTTAATAAATAATATATATCGTACTCACTCGTAAAATATTTTAAATTTTAAAATATTTAAATTTAAAGAATGAAATAGATATTCAAATAAATGATAAGTGAAAAATAATAGTCGTATTAAATTCATGTTAAAAATATATATGCATATGTAAGAAATTACAAAAATAAATACTAAAATTTATTAAAATTCTAATTTATATTTGGTTCTAATTTATATTTTTTATGGTAATAAAGTATTGTTAATTTTTTTACCTTTTTCTGTGATATTTGATTGATGTTCCCAAAACCAATTTTTTTTTTAATTCGGTTCAAATGAAACTTAAATAAGACAAAATTGATATAAAAGTTATCATTTTAATTTTCTATTCATAAAAATAAATTTGACTCAAAAATATTTCCATAAGCTTGTTACTTACATTTTGGTAAGTTAAAATTCAAATAAAAAGAGAAAAAAGCAAATTTTTTCCAAAAAAAATCGTGATTTTTCGCCTGTTGCGTAAAACAAAGTTTGCACAAATCATAATTTTAAAAATAACACCAGAATGCCTGTGTATGAATTGTTACAAAAAAATTGCTACATACAACGAGACTGTATCTTAACAAAATTATATTTTTCGAAATTAAGACAGAAAAAATAAATGTAAAAAATACATATAAAATTTTTATGTTGTATCGACTAGATTGAGACGATGTAATGGCGAGATTTGAAAAAAAAAAAAACCGACGTATGAATTTCTTTAATTAACAAAATTTTACAAACCCTAAAACAAGTTTTCGTAGTTTTTTCTTAAATTCAAACATAAATTTGAAAATGAGCTTACAAATGATAAATTTTTCGAATCCTCAAATTTATGCTATCAACAAATATTTATTTATTCTCTGAGAATTTTAAGACATTCTTTTTGACTTTCATTACTCCGGATTATCATGACTTTATTGCTCTGCAAATGCACATAATTAAAGGAAAATTGTTCAAAAATTATATTTAAAAGAATTCTTCAAAAATTTCAATAGTATAAAACAATGTAAAATTTAAAAAAAAACATTAAAACATTTTGAAAACAACACAAGATTGGTTTTTAATTTAAATTAATCGTTTTATTGAATTAAAAGGATGTATCATTCGAAAATTAAATTCTGATGTCTAAAATGAAATAATTATGTAAACATTTTATCCCTCAGATAATCTATTTTCGCTAATTATTTCTTCTGCAACGTTAATTTTACTCTTCTATTTTTACATTAGAAGTTAACTTCAAAGAAGCAGACGTAGAAATATATATTGAAACAATAGAGATAATGAGCAATTTTGTTGAATAACTAGTAAATAAAAGCAAATATTAGTTTTTTGGTTGTATGTATTTATCTATATATCCGCATAATAATTATTTAATAGTCTTAAGAATTATAAGCAAAATGTGGGTTTCTAGTGTATTTTACTTTTTTCTTTCTTCAGTCATCTATTTTACATATTCTGTTTAACTCGTTTGCAAACTTGATGTCACTTAAGACCCTCCGTTTAGCGGGATTGTATTAAATCTGTCGAAGTTTCATGTCTTTCCTTGACGTGGTGTAGAAGTTTGGAGAGGGAAGTGCCCGTTTAGGTGTCGTTTATTTGGCTGAGATTCACAATGACGAGGTCCTTCGCCAATAGCTAATGGTTTGCTTCTCAGTGCGATGTTAATAAGCAATCAATAAAAAAACGACTTTTGCTTTCTGTTTGAATCATGTTAAACAATTTTTTTCCTTATAATTTTGAAAAAAATAAATGCTAGGAATTTCCTATGCAGTTTCCGCAAATAGTTTATTAAAAGGTTTATGAACTTGATAAATACTTCCAACAAGTTATAGGGTACGAGGAACGCGAGGAAGAGTAAAATACAGTAATGAAGACTCTTTCTTTTTGTGACATATATGCTTCGAAATTATTGGCAGAGCTTAGATTTTATGTGCGCCTAGTAAAGATATTTTATTCATTCTATTGAACCATGAAAGTAATTTTTTTTAACAAAAAGTTTTTTTTTATCCCTCTCAATTGAATATGGATATAGTTTTTTAGACATATTTATATTTAGGTACCATTTTTAGAAAAACTTTTACATTACATTATTCCAAATTTTTTTTTCTGTAAAGGATACTTATGCATGCAGGGAATCGAAAAGTTTTTTTTTTTTAACCTAAGTAATACTTGAATTTTAAAAAATAAATTTCATATGCTGTAATAAAGGAGAAAAAAATTACATTTGCAATAATTCAAATTTTTATAATTTTTTCGAAGAAAATATACATTGAAAAAGTTGATTTTTTGTGCGTTGTTTTTCATACAGGAAGAAAAAGTTTGTGTACTTAATCAATACTTTTTTTTCAAAATGGTACCAAAATGCAAAGATGTCTATTGAATTGAATCCTGCAATTTGAAGTCGACTCTTTAGAGTTCCTCGTATAAGTTGAATTCTTAATTGGCTAAGGACGCGATTAGGTCGTAACTTCTGCTCTTCATTACTCGGTTCCTGAGCCATATCTCATTAATTCACACATATTATGAAATAATAACCAAATTTCAATTGGAAACATACAAGAACAAAATAGAATTCCTTATTTATTATCACAGTGGAATCTCTAAAGTTAGTAGGATCCCAACCTAGCTCAAACAATTCTAATTTATAATTTAAATAAGAAATCTTATTTTACCAATTCACTCGTTCTTAATTTCTACAATTCACATCAACAGTAACTACGTAATTTGAGTAGTATAGTATATCTATGAGTAGAACTTCCTCCAACCCCAAAAATTAATAGAAGAGTTTCAATCCGAATTACAGATCTCTGATAGCAAGTAATTACCCTTCATTTTCTGTTAATTCGATTTCCTTTATATATCATTATATCTAAATCACTTCAACTCTATCCTCATCTAATTTACCTAATCACATTTCATTTGGGTTGGGAAGAAATTGAAATTTTATGCAATTCAAATTGATAACCGTTCCCGATGTCAGTGAAGAGAAAATCGACCCAACGTCACAACTTCTCCTCGTTATTTGTTTTGAAATCGCCTATTCAAAATCTGAATAAAGAGGTTGAAGAGTTTTGGTTGTTTATTATAGCGTCTCTTAATCACTACGAAGGCACAACATAAGTATAAATGACACCTGTACAAAACGAGTTTTTTTAACATGGGTTTTCTATCAAACTTCACACTTTGCGTATCATAATTTTTTTATACCTCAAATTTTAAGAGCAAAAGAGAACGTTGAGTCAAATTGAATTTATTCAATAATTAGTTTTAATAATTTATTTTATTATTTGACGTTTATTTAACATCATCTAAAATAAATGCGTATTAAAATTGCAGCTAAATTGAGCATTATATTAATTAATTAAGCTACATATAATTAAAATTGAAGCTAACGATAACTTATTAAATGACGCATTTAGCGTTCTTTTAACGAGAAACTTGGTGTAAAATTTAATTTTTTAAATAACTAGTTTAAATTAATAAATTCTTAAAAATTATAATTAAGTTATCATATTGTCATCTAAAGCAATCGTGTATAGAAAATTTCAGCTCAATGGAGCACTTTAAAATGTGAAAAAAAAAAGCTTTTAAAGTTTTGACACAGACAAAGTTGCAATGTGAATTAAAGAAAGCTTATTAATAAATAGCTTGAATTGATACGTTACAAATGAATAGGCAACGTTTATTTGTTCGTTTTTTTATTTTTTAATTCAAAAATTTCTCAAAACCCTATATTATAAATGGGATGGAATTTTTAAAGAAAAGAGTAATAAAATCTGGGTGTAGTAAGCATTAAATTACGATAGTTCGCAGCAGTTCAAAATCATTTGGTACCAAAACATGTTCAGAAGGAAGCTAAATTAAACCGAAATACTCGCAGTTTGAATATCTCCGAACAAAAGGGCACTGCCTCACAATCCTCTTAACATTTCCAGTTTGAACCAATTTTCAGTCCTTCTAAATTGAACGAATACCTCCATCGCGACAGGTAGAAAAAGCTTATTTTTCGTATGAATTTTGATTCGATATAATGATCATTTTAAGAGAAAGTTTTCAGCATTATAATATGCTTTTGAAAATTCAGTTCGTTACAGGAGAAAGCAAGCAAGACCGTTGACTCAAACATACAAATTTTTCTATATGTATTTTAGATGCAATTTCAATGTTAGTCTAATTGATATTTTTGGTAAAGAAGGACTTTAATTGATAATTCACAGTTTAAACACATAATATGCTTCGCGCTTATAATACTCGTAGTCAAGTAGATTGATATTCGAATTTATTGACATTTAAATGAACTATGTTGAAGTAAATGAACTAAAATTCTTAACTCGGTAATCCAATAGACTCTCTAAATTGTCTTCTCTAAATAAGAGAGGCTTAGGCAAAATTCATTAATCTCTTACCCTGAGGAAATCAAGAGTTTCGTGCCAACTAAACAAATTAATCCGAATTAGCTTGTTTCTTCGCAAGCCTTGGTTTCTTCATCTGATAAAAGAATTTCCGCTGTGGATCTTGCTTCAGATCAGAATAAAAGGGCAATGCACAGTGGATGGAAATGAAAAATTCAGAAATTTGGAATAATTAAAAGAATATATAGATAGCATTTATAACTTATTAGATCATTTAATAAATACATTTATTTTTTAAAAAACTTTCCTTCTGAATTTATCCATTTTAACGTAGGAGCAAATTAAGTAAGTTAAGACCTGTTTGGTAATTGTAGCTGAGTAATTCTTTTCATTTTTTTTCTTTTTAAAAACTTTAAATAATGATTTTGATCCTCATAAACCCTTTGAAAAAATAAAATTTTAACTACCAAAAACATTCATTTTGTGATAAACAGTTTTTCAGTAACTCTTTCATTAAATACTATTACTTATAAAAACACTTTTAGCACTTACAAATTATATGTTTGTGTAATAGCTTAAGTGCTGTTGTCATATTTTTTGTTGTTTTTGATTTGGTATTTTGGTGGGCATTCTGGTACTGTTTTAAATTAGGAAAGTGTTGGAATTTTCCCAGCTGACGTCTTTCTTTTTCAAACTGTCTTGTTCTTTGGGAATACTCTGTTATATTTTTAATCTTTCATATTTTGAATAATTAAACAGGGTTTTTTTATGTTGCTTCAGGTGTACGTATTATAATCTACTTATTTCATGTGTAATGAATAAAAATACAACCCCAATGGGAAATCCCAAAGATGCGTATTTCTTTCTAAAAATATGAAAGATCTAAAACTCAGGAAAAGGTTTACAACAAGATCAAAGACTAATTTTACGTTTGTAAACTGGTTATCTTAAGATCTCGGAAATAGGTCGCCTGAACTGGAGGCTTGAAACCAATTTTTTTTGTGCCAAAATTTATTTTGAAAATTATATCATATAAAATAATATATACATATATATATCCAACTCTTTTTTTATACGATTTTGAGATAACACGGTTCACCAATATACTTTTTTACACGAATTCTTTTGTTCTAGCATGAATCCCCAAAATATTTTTTTTTTTTTGAAATTCTACTCTTGACCGTAATCCGAAGAAGCTAGGTTTCCACCCCCACGTGTGTGTGTCTACTTCCTGTCTTGTTTCCTTTGTATTCTGGAGTTACGAATTTTTTAATCACTTTTTTCCTTCATTTCGTTGTACTTCGACTTGAAAGCAGCATTTCATTCTTGAGCCTTAAATGCTTGTTGGAAAACTATTTTGCCAGCATGCATCAAAAATGGAAGTTCCGTAGTACAAAAATCAGCTGTGTGTTCTGAAATTGTAATTCTATCAAATGCAATCGGCGGCGTACGACATGCAAATTTCTGACATCGAATAATTGATGCTAGAAAGCTAGGATGAGGACGATTTGAATTTACGACAGTTTATGATAATAAAGAAGTCGATAATGACGAAGTCGAAGGTGAAAGTCAGCTATTAACAGCTTGAAATTTGTACAAATGTGGAACATTTTCTTACGCATGATCCTATCATAGAGAGTGCATTAAAATTTCAACGAAATCTTAAGTTTTGCGTACCTCAGTATCAAGAATTATGTAAGCAATTTGTAAAACCAAAAAAATAGCCACTAATAATAGACTTTGTTAAAAAAAAAAAAAAAAAAAAAAAAAACAGTAGGCGTTGATAACGAAAGAAATTCTTCATTTGAATCAAAGCCGACAGTTGTGCTAGACATATCTGACACATCTACTGATGATACTAATTTTGATCCAGGTCATAATAAACGTGCACGTTTGTTACCAAGTAGCGATGAATAGATGCTAGTTAGTAGTTTTATTCCTAATTTCAATTTGAATTTTTATTCGATGTATGTACCTACAAGCTGAATTTTCACTGCACACTTATTTAAATTTTTTTTGTAATAAAAATGAACTTTTTTTGTTTTTTAAATATGTAATATGGATTTCATTATTACTTTTTTTGCACGGTGTTTTGAAAAAATATTTAAAATTTTTTCATATTACTCGATTTTTTAAAGTTGTGGAAACCGTTTTCTAAGGAACGTATCTACCATGTAAAAAATGAGTTGGATATATATATATATATAAGCAAAATTTCTTAATTCAGTAGTCACGGTTACAAGTTTCATGTTTCGGCAAATCGAGAGTCAGGTTTGACGTGTGAAATAACGAGGGTTGTGTTGTCTGTGAAACGGACCTTCAATATCTCACGCTGCATTCGCGGGAAAATTAAGAAAGAGTACTTGCTCTTTAATCCGATATTCGATTGTTCGGCACTTTCTACAGCATGGAACCGATCGAGAATGGACTTCTTCTCTTTTGAAGCTTTTCGTATACATTCAGTCATTTGTTAACTTTGAAGCTCCTTACAGCGCTGTCTCGCTCAGTGTTTATTGTAACTGAGCTAAATTACAGTAAACACTGAGTGAGTGTTTATTATAATCTCATTTTTCATTTCATTATTACATTTCTAGTGGGTTAACTATCTCTTCTGCGAAAATTATAACTGTATGCATGCTTCATACTGTAGAGTAATATGTTCTCTAAGGCCAGGGGGTGTTCTTCAAGGGTTGATAAAACTAATAAGTACAAGCATGTGACTCTCAGGATGCAACAAAAACTTCAGATTCTTAATGAATCTTCTAGAAATAGACAAAAACCGAAATTTCCTAATGAGTGGCTTCAATATCGCTTCTTCTGTAATTTATGATACAAAACACACGAGAAGTTAAAACGCGTGATTTATAATGTTCAGCAGCAAAATGAAATCAAAACACATTTTGAAGAACTCTGAACCTTAATTTTTTGATAGTGGGTCGCACACTTGATTGAATGAAAAATGGTGAGAGGGAAAGCCCATCCCTATGATCATTGAAAGAGTGAAGCAGTTTCACAATGATCAGAATACAACAAGTGCTCGTGCATTTTATGAGGGGTGGCTTCAGATACACAAAATTCAGAAAGCGGAGAATAGATAAGGGTGGAGGAGCTGATCAACCAATGAAAACGCCGCTGAAGAACATAGGGAAATCTTTAGAAGTCTTGCTAAGCGGTAGGTATTAACCCGTAGTAAAGTTAACTAATTACATGTTAATGCTTGTTTCAATCGTTAAAACTTTTATCTAAGGTGATTTGTCTTTGGAAACCCTGTTAAAACAACATTGACTTTCGGTAATTCGGGAAAATTGCTTATCCGGCATGGTTGTTGTCTCGAACATGCGGGAGAAAAGAGCGTCAATTGTACTTGTGCTCAGGTGTCGCGTTTCTCATTTAACCGAGGTTGAAAATTACGTTGATAAAATCCCTCGTGCAACTCTGGCTCCACTTTCATTCAAACCAAACCTAAAGACAAGTAATATGAAGGAAGAAAACTAGCATAATAAAGGTAAAAGTATTATATGAAATTAGAATTAAAGAAGTAATTATGGAATATGTATTAAGTTAAATATATAAGCGAAAAATAAAGACTAGAGGTGTATTCTTTAAAGCTTGACTGTGGGAGAAAGGCGCTTTGTCGGAAATGTATCATACTTCCAAGCAAAAAACAATTCCAAAAATAGATTCATAAATCAAGTTTCATAATACTTTTCGGAAATGTCAAGTATTTTCAAATAGATTTATATAATATTTTTTTTTTACTTTATGTGATTGTGATTATTTATCAACGCCGCACTGAGAAATAACACGAAGGCTGTTTGGCGACGGACCTCTTAGTTTTGAACCTGAGTCCATTGACGAGGACGACACTTGAGCTGGCACCTCCCTCTCCAAACTTCCACATCACACCAACGGAGGACTTGGGGCCTCTATCTGATTTTACGTGCATCAGACCCGCTATGAGACGGGTCTTTTGTGGATTCAGGTTCCAACCCAGGACTCGACGAAAACAACGCCCGCCACAAGTCCTCGACCATGACCACTAGGTTACCATGGCGTTTTTTAATTTATATATAATAACAGAAAAAAAAAAATATATCGAAGTTAAAGAAGTACCAAAGATGGTCTAGCGTCAAAACGAAGCAAAGAAAAATTCTTGAGGGATAAAGAAATTATTACATATTCTCTCCTCTACAAGAATACATCAAACTGGGCTTCACCATGAAACAAAATGTTCGATTTTCACATGGTAGCAAAAATTTTAAAAGTAAACTTAAAATTGTTAGAACAATTCAATTTTTATATTTAAGCTTTAGTTATTAAACAATTTTTATAATCATTGTACGCAATAATAATTCAATTTAAATAAAAGAACGATATAAAAACAAATGAAAATACACACTAAAATTTTTTTTTGTGGAAAGTTTTGCAAAGATCAGTTTTAACCTCCAAGAAAGATTGAAAAAATTTATTTTAATTAAAAAAATTAAAATATTTAAAAAACGAAGTATATATATATGAAACACAACGCCCATTTACAAGGAAGTAAATGTTTGAACAACTTTTACAATAGATATAACAATTGGAACTTGATGATTGTACTACCTACAAAAACCAATCTCACAAGTTACTTGAATACTATTCCAGTAATCATGTTGAAAATCGGGATTATATGAATAACATTCCAATTATCAAGAACCTTTCTCAAAAGGAACAGGAATTTAAAAATTATAATATGAGGTTGGATGTTTTTAAAAACTTATTTGGATACTTGAAGAGAGTTCCTACTCACGAGCTCTTGTATTATCAATAAAGACCAAACGTTGAAGTTACCCGGACAATATTTAATTTTTTGCGAATAAAAACTGAAGTTGAATTTCTTAAATAATCACATGAGGTTGGAAATGTGAAAAAAAAAGACACCTTCAAAATAGTGCTGTTAGTTGAATCTATTCACGTACATGGATATAGATTGAATACACGGATAGTTGCATTTATTTTATCAACAAATTTAATCATGGTTCAAATTTGTTGATAAAATAAAGTTTTTATGTCATGTGATTAAAGATGAAAAATAAAAATAACAATCACAAATGGAGTATAGTTTTCCTTCTGAAGTAAAATAAAATTACATTTGATGAGACATACTCTGTATTAATTATTACCACAACCAAACTCGTCTATACCAAAGAAATGTTTACAATTACCTTCCAGACCAAAACCACGAAATAAAATGTAAAAGAAAGGAAAGAAACCATTTTACAATATGGCCAACAGATGAAATCTCGAAATCGGAGTATTGAGTATTTTCTAATATTTCGATGTTTATAAGGGAGAATATTTTATGATAAAATTTGAAAACTGATCAGGGACAGCAAACAAAAGCCTCTTTGTTGATTAACAAGGACTGTGGATACAATATGTTTTAAAAGAAAATACATAGTTTAAACCATTTTGCCCAGATATTAAAGCCATAAAATAGATTTAAAAATTGAATAAAATATTTATAACATAAGCTTAAAATTAACATTTTTAAAAAACTTATTATTTAACATTATTTATATGAACAATTAATAAAACTTTTATTAACATTTGCATTTTAAAACAATACGATATAACAATATTAATATTTTCTTTATCACAAATTTTTAAAAAGTTAAACAAGAATAATTAATAGCTTCACGCAATTAACAATTCTAAGCTCCCATTAATTTTCACATAATTTGGAGGACTCGAAACAAGCAGCTTTTTTTTTCACAATTTTTAAATTACTAGTGGACTTTCTGTTTTTCTCTCTCAGACATTGTGTTCCATCATCTAACAATATTGATTTGAAAATTTCACAAAAACTACAGTTTTCATCAGGATGCTTCTTATGTTCAGTGTGTGTTGGATCAACCGAAAATATGGCGCAGGGGGAGGAGATTACCATGAAAGACATACCCCAGGAGAACAACTGCTCCAGGTTTTTAAACAGCACTAATTAAAAACAACACAATTATAAAAGGTACGTTGTCAACAGATTCAGGATGGAGCAAGTAATTTACCAATATTGCAACAAGACATCGGACAAAAAGAAATAATATTAACTATGAGAAATCGGTGCGGGCAAAAGGATAAGAACTTTTTTCAAGACCCTACGGGAAACTTTACAAAAATCTACACCAGGCAATATAAACAGAATATAAAGGCAATATTGCGAATTAAAATTAAAGGTGGGCTTAAGAAAAATATTCCTAGGAGAATTAGAGTTAGCACAAGTAAAACGTTACTTGGCTGATATCAAAATTCATTCACAGCATCAAGTCAGTAAAAGGAACAAAATCAAAATTCGAAAATACTTAATCCTATCAAAGAAAAAAAGCACGTAGATTACAAAATATAAGTAATCTTCACACATACATAAATAAAAGAAGCATATACACATAAACAAAACGCATATATAATACACTTACACAAATGGGCAAAGAAAAGAAAGCATTAAAATAAACATATATACAAACATATGTACACAGATATATACAAACATCACAGTACTATAAGTCATTCAGATGTAGTTAATGCTGCATCTCAGAAAAACCGAAACATGCGTTGGACTGGAAGCCCAGAAAAAGGCCGAATCCAATTTTAGTTAGTAAATATAAGTAAGAAAACTTTCTAAATCCAGCTTTGTTTTAATGATGAACTAAAAGATATAAATGATTTCGTAAAGGTAAAATAATATGTCATTCACAAAGGCTTCAGACGCTTAACTAAGAAATCCAGGTAATTACCGATAAATTAAGAATCATAGTTATTTACTCGTATATCTGAGATCAAATGAAGTATTAACATCTCTTATAAATTATGCATTATTTTACATTTAAAAATATTTTTATATATTTTAGTCCTGTATTAAAAAAGAGCTTGATTAAAAAAGTTTCTTTACTTATAATTATTTAATTCTTTTTAGCCTGAAATATGAGATTAAAAAGCAATTACATGAGTTGTACGGGCAATTTCAGGAATGACGATTACATAGGACCGTTGTAAAGAGCCTCTAGCTTCCCCTGAAGTGCATTATTGTTTGAGCAAATCATATGTTGTACACTTCCTGATCAAAAATGAAAGCCACCATGGGAAATAAATATGAAAATACAAAAGTGTCTTGATTGGTTCCGCAGTGCAGCAAGTCTCCACTGATAATTTATTCTTTAAATAGAACACTGTACAGTAGATCATTTCTGTAACAAGTATGCGTGAAGTTGTTCCGCGTAATAGTGGAATATTTATTTCCACGATTGAAAAAGGGTCGAATTATTGTCATGCATCAATCAAATAAAATGATTAAAGAGACCGTTGAAATTATTGGAATTGGATTGAGAAGTGTCCAGCGCATTATTAAAACTTGAAAAGATAGTAACCGTCAAATCATCTCGGAATATTGTAGTCGAAAGAAACATGTATATTCTCGGGACTTAAGAACTCGTAACCGATTGGTGAAGAAAAACCGCAGTAAATTGACTATTCGACTCACGGCAATATTCAACAATGATCATAGGGACAATTCAGCAAGCACAAGGAGACGAGAACTTAAGGGAATGAAATTTAACAGTTATCGGTTTCGCCGAAAACAGAAAACCACTTATTTCAGCGATGGATCGAAAATACGGCTCCAATTTGTTAAAGAGCATAAAATTGATTTAATTTTGAAAAAAGGACATATGGTTTCATGAGTCAGGATTCAGCCTATTGCAGAACGTTGGGTTCATTAGGATAAAAAGAGAACCTCACGAACCGATGGACCCTTCATGCATAGTGCATACTGTGCGGGTTATGATCTGGAGTGCTTCAATGTATTTGATCTGGGATCAGCAACTTTATGACAGGTTAAAATGAAGAGTCACTGGGTTACTTAGACGTGTTTAATGACCGGGTCATCCATCCATATATATATTTTTCTTCTCCAATGGAGCTTACAGATTCTAAGACAACAAATCCAAGATCCACGAGCACAAATTATGCAAAAATAGTTCAGAGAACATGTGTATTTATTATTTTTACATGAAAGGGATACCACAAAGCCTGGTATTAGCCCAACCGAAAATCTTTGGGTTATACTACAACGGAAGTATAGTTCATGTATTCCGTCATCACTTCGTTGTCATCTTTGCTTAGTAATGAAAAACTATTGCAAATTTGGACAGTTTAATAAGCGCTGTAGCCGAACAGAATCTTATTAATACAATGCCATGTCGAGTTGTACGTTATAAATATTAAGGAAAGTCACTTTTATTTGGCCACGTATTGTATAGGTTTCGGAGTTATACATGTAAGCAAAATTTTAGATCGATGGAATGGAGTGAAGTAGGTTAAAATACGAGTACAAATTTAGAACTGAAAAAAATATTTTTTTTTTTACATAAATATATCTGATCATGGCAAGTTAAATAAAAGTTTGTGGAAAAGGAATTCGTAAATCATTTTTATTAGAGTATTGCTTCTAATTTTGTTGTAGTCGTGGTGATTGGTGTTAGTAAGAAATCCAGGTCTTTTGAAAACTCATTGCGGTTAATTAATGTGACGATATTTTGCGCAGAGATACACATAAACAGAAATAAGACATCACAAAAAAAGCAGTCATATCACAAGCGCAAACATCGGTTGATTGAATGATTCTGCAATCATTCCAAGAAGCTTTATCACGTTATGCGCAAGTTTATATTTTAAAATAAATTTTCAACCATCTGTTAAAAAAATTCTCTTAGAAATGTCAAAATTAAAATAAAACCATGAGTGATACGACAGGAACGAAAACATCACTTGAACATGTCAGCAACAAAGACACAAAGCAGCATTTGTATTAAAGTCGCAGCACTTTCAATAACGTTTAACTCCCCAGTTAACTAATTGTTTCTAAGGGCATATCTTCAAGTTTTACTTTACACTTGAAAAGTAGACTCCAAACAAAGACTTTCACCTCAGAGTATTTGTACCTGTTCCGGCCCAATGAGACGCCACAGGAAACATTCAGGAAAAACCCATAGCTTTTTCCTAATCGAGATTTCAACAAACTTCCATTATTTTCGATAAACATTTTGTCGCCAAAGTCACGAAGATCGAGAAATCATTGCTTAAGCTTTCCTTAGTGACCGACGAAATCTCTCTAAATGTCTCTTTTCCTTGAAAACAGTAACGATGAAGGGAAGGGTCATCGATGGTTCGTAACAATATATTACGAACCTCAAAAATTGGTTTCCAATATAATATTATGGATTATAACGAGTATATAGTTTGACTAGAATGTTTTGAAATTGACGGAGCAGAATCGGTATAAAGGGCAAGAAGGCTTTACGACAGGAGGAAATATTAGCTCCAAATTCTTTTGAATATATTCTAAAGGTTTTCTCTGTTTGTACTGAGCATTCGTCAAGATATAGCGTCTTACGTTTCATTTTTTTTTTTTTTTTTGTTCAATTGTAACGGAGTCACAATTGGACCATAGATAGCGATAATGTTTTGTTTTAAAAGTGACACATCTGCTTAACTTTTCAAATGATGTAGAACACTAACAATGGAGATTGCTTGTCACGATCTAATTTCCCCCCTTTTTTGTGGTTTGGGAAGTTTCGAGAAGGTCGTGACGACGTTAAGATGACGAAAAATTGAGACTTAAAATTTGCACAGGCGAAGAAATTTCTCCTCCAAAGATCTCACATCTACAAGGGAGTGAATCAGTTCAGATTTGTTCCTGAAGAAAACATGAAATGTAACCTTCTACAAGGGTGTTATGGGTCTGAATCGCGTTGTGTGTAGACCGTTAGAGTTGAATACAAACAAAAATCAGGCGCGCGACAATGCTCCATCCCATAATGCATCTGTTAACTTTTCTTTTTTAGATAAAAAAAAATATATAACTTCAGCTATACTCTCACCCGTAATTTCCGAACTTGGTATCGGATTATTATACTTTGTATTCAAAGCTGAAATTGAAGCAAAATCATGATATCAAGATAACGTGACGTCGGGCACTGCATTCCACTTAAAAATTTCCAACAGAATCTGTTGTAGCTTGAGAATTATGCCAAACCTACATAATTTTACGAGGGTCATGTGCAGAATGATTTATGATAAAAATTTATTGTGCTTTTTTTTATTTGTGAGCTCATTCCTAAAACGTTTTAGGCTCTTAGTCATATATATATAACTTAATTCTATTATTATAAGTTATTCTAATGAATCTGAATTTAAATTAATTATGGTATCAATTCTCATGGCAATATATCAGTGGGATATTATCGTCTTTGCTGTTGATAACACCGAGACACAATAGAATCATTTTATTAAAATATAATAATTTGTTTAAGAGTAAAATATTTCTTAGAATCTTTCAAAAGTAGCTGTATATACGTATTCGAGATTTTTTTTTCTGTGGTTTGTGAATTCTGTGGAAGAAATTATTTAAATGCAAGAGTAATGAATACAAAAGTTAAATTGATGTTACTTTCAATTTTCATTAAACTGGCTTGTAATTGAAAAGAAATATAAAATTGAGCATGGCAGTAAGAGATTAAAGTTAAATGATTTTTTTTACTTTTAAAAAGTCAATCTGGTCTATGTATTTACTTAAAACTATATTGTACATTGTTTTCAATATTCTTATACTTAAAAATTAACGACATTTTTAAAATTTAGATTTTACTAAATAATGCAATACAATCAAGGGAAGAACAAAGACGAGATATTGAATCCTTAGTCAACTTCTTATTTAAACGACTGATTTAAATTATGAATTCCAATGAGATATTCTCATCACAAATTTAATTAACATATTTTCGTTCAACGAAAACCTTAAAAATTTATATGTAACACATCGGATGACAAATTCCCGATCTAATGAAAAAACACAACTTTTTCAGTCAAATTTGATTTTATTCATCAACACAGACTCCTTCAAGAGCGATACAACGATTCCATCGCTTCTCTAACATTTCGATACCTTTCATGAAGAACGATTTATCTTTGGTCTCAAAATAGGCGTTTGTTTCGGCGATCACCCCCTCATTCGATACAAATCTCTTTTCAGGGGTTTAACTACGTTTAAATTGAGCAAAGCAGTCAATAAGGGTCAATTTTCGGTCATGGGTCACCGATTGACATCATATTTATTGAAATTTCATTTCAATCGGTGTAGAGTTCTGATACCCCTTATCAAGAAATGCTTTCGTTTCAGCGGTGTTTTCTCCCTTCAAATGTAATGTTTTATCAACACACAAAATTCTTCTTTCCCATTCTTTTGAAAAAAAAAAAAAAAGGTTTCACTAAAACCTCTGTAACTTTTGAACCAAGCTTCAGATCGTCATAAAATTTTCACAGCTACTTTTTAAGAGCGCTTAAGTCAGCGCTTATTATGAAAATTTTAATTCTGCATTTGGGGCGCTGTCTGTGAGTCAGACCGGGAACTTATCAACCGACGTGTTATACATTTTCTTGAGATATTCTTAGCAAGTTTCGATTATTACAAACTTTGTTGTAAGGTTTTTAAATTACTGGTTTTAAATTTTTAATTCTATAAATTATGTAAATTAAAGTCTGACCGCGCCAGAGAGGTCCAACAGAAAATTTCCGCCTCTCTTTCAGTAGCTTTCGGGTCCAGGAGCCAGACACTAGTTAGTGTCCACAGAGTGGCTAGCGACAGTTAACTTTTCAAGGAAATTTGGTGCTCATCTTATCGTGCCCGCTGAGTTGACCAGCTGCTCAAGCCTCTGGGAATCGGTTAACAGTGCTCTCAGCCAGACATACTAGCCACTATACCATAGCGGCCACACGATTATTAAGCATTTTTATATATACTTACAGCAGTTAAAATATTTTGATTTTTACATTTTAAGACTTTTAGCTTTTTTTTTTAATATTTTAATTGAGTATATTAATTTAACGTTATTGTTTTGCTTTTATTGAATTTAAATATGATTTAACAATATTCTTATTTTCAATTTGTATTAAACTTTTTATTAACTTCAATATTATTTTTAAATCGGTTATTTCATTTTCCCCATACTTACACGCACACACACACATATATGTATATACATAAAACGATGGTTCATAAAGTACTTGTATTTGAAGACAGATGACCTCATCACGGTAAATTGTTGTTACCATTGGATGCTGCCACCTGTTAAACGGAATCGAAACTAATTAGACATTGATTCGTAAGTTAGTTTTGATTCGGTAATTATTTGTTGCGAAATCATAATTTGATTGCTGCCAAGTCGAGTTGTGGACGTCACTTTGAATCGGGTTGTTACAGTCGACGATAAATGGATTCATCATTATGCACCGGAAATATTGCAAGAATGAAAGCGTTGGGTTGAAAGACGAAGATGGCATCATCGGCCGGAAAAGTTATGACGAAGAATCTTTGAGATCCGAAAGGCGTCATGATCACGAATACAAGGAACTGAGACGTGACAAGTGTCTAATGAATCATGAGGCTTATTAAAATCAAAGCATTCTTTATTCTACGAGTGAGCTCTCTCTTGAATTTTCTGAGGATTTATAGAACGACCCCCGAGTGTATATATATATATGATAAGTCTTAGATTACTTACGTGATTTAATGTGTAATTTAGAAAAGTTAGATACCCTCTGAGGATTTATCCTTATCACTCGACCAAAGTTCTAAATTAGAAAATTCACCAACGACTTTACGTATCTCTAGATGATTGATGATTGTTTCATTAACATCGAACTAAGAAGCTACACCGTGTGTGTATTTCTAGAGTGAGGCTAATTCAAATTAACCATTTACTGCTCCTAATTCTTTTTCGAACGAGGTTCCGTGGAAAGGAAATTAGGAATGTGATGTGAAAGCTTAAGTGTGTCATCTTTTTCGTCTAAAAGGCGCTCGGAATCTCACTAGTTCGTATGATACCGCTTATTTATAGTTGTGTAGTGAGATGTTTGTTGAAGTGAACGAATTATAATAGGATTTCCTAACTTTACCTCTTTTAGTTTACTATTTTTAAAGTATTGTACATGCAATACTACATTATATTACATGGAAGATCAACGTTTCTATGTTAATCATATTTCTAAGCTGTAAATTGATTATTTGGACAAGAACACGATTTATTAATTTTCTAGTATTTTGATATCTATAAATTAATTGATAGAACCCTCTTTATATCAATGAACATAGATATTTCCCTTACACTCTTGATCACATCTTTAATTATATTACTTAATTCTTGTAATATAAACTCTTTAATTAAATTGTTTACCGTTACAAGTTGGATTAGAACCAACATTCTATCGAATTCACGTTTTTTCAACGGGAAACACTTTTTAAACTGCAGCACGTCTAGAGGTACTGAAACCATCTACAACTGAAAAAACTAATCGTGTCTATATAAAGAACTTGGAGTGGATGAAAATGTCATGTATGTCATAAAACAGATAAAATGACTCGCAGCGAGATTATTTTAAGGTACTTTGAATGGTATAATCATAATTTAGAAAACGTTTTCCTCTTATTGCAGTAACAAAATTACGAAACAGAGTAGGGATACATTTCTTCTATTATCAGAAAGACCAATGAAAAAGATAAATTAATGATGATTTGGAATTATATTGCACAGTATATGGTATGACTATTGAGGGTAATGTTTGATTTAGTCTTTTATCTAAACCTTTACGGAAAGCATAGTTTTTACACGAATCGATACAGTAGGCCTATTTCTGTAATTTAACCATTCATTAGTAAGCTTAGGTTCGTATTTTGATTGAAACCTATCTGAATCACAAGTAGTCAGGAATATAGCGACCTTTGTGACGAGGGACTATTCGCGAATTTCTCTTCACTAACCTAGAGGACTTTTATCGAGTTGAATTGCATAAAATAGCAATTTCTTTCCAACCCAATTGAAACGTGATTAGGTAAATTAGATGATGATAAAAATGACGTGAAGTTATTTAGATAAATTGATACATAAATGACATGCAAGCGATGGAAAAGGAAAGGACTTGCAGTTAAAAATTCCTCCGTTAGTTTTGTGGATTAAAGAAAGTTCCACTAACATTATTAATCGAAATGTTTACTGTAGATGAAATTTGGAAAATCAAGAACGATTGAATTGGTAAGATAATGATTTCTTATTTAAATTATAAATTAGGATTATGAATTGGGATTCTAGAGAAAGCTACCTTAGACATTCTACAGTAATAAAAAATAAAGAATTCTGATTCGTTTTGGAGTGTCTTCATTAGCGTTTAGTAGTTTTTGACTAATAAATTAGATAGGGCACGAATAATGACGTCACACCTAGATGTACATGTGCAATAGTTTAGCGCATGTGTGGCTAACTCACGAAGCCAACTGTATTTGTTGCAAAAATATCTATTCAAGAAATAAAAGAGAGTTTTTTTATGTTTTATATGAAGAAATATCTCAACAAATCAGCAGGGAAATTAACCTAGGAAAAACGACGAGAAGCGATTTAAATTACAACAATAAAAAATACATTTTAAATTACTTGTATATAATTTGTATAACTCTTGAAAAGTTGAGTTCCAACTTTGAAATTTTCATTGAGAAAGAGAAATCGGGATAAAATCTTTTATTTTATAATGTATTTAGTAATTTAAAGTGGCCATTGTGTAAATTCTATGAAATTTGTCCATGATTAAATTATACAGTACTTGTGTATATCATTTAAAAGGTTTATTTATCTTAAAGATGTTAACATTTTTTTGTGTTTTAAAAATTAATTAAAAGCTATTATTCGTGTTCTAATATCTGCAGGAAAGTTATCCCTTGGATCTGTTTCAATTTTGCATTGAAATGATTGTATCAAATTCAGTTTCTCCTGTTAATCCAGACCTTCTAATAAACTGAAAGTAATTTGAATTAATTAATAAAATGACGTGGCGATTAAATAGAAAGCATCTTATCCTATTAAGTAAATGAATGGTTGTTGATAATGCGCGTGCCTTGTATTTAGCTTCGAGATAATTACTGAAAGTAACGTGAAAAGTAAACGCTTTGCAATTAATTATCGGATCAATGATTTAAAATCTCTTTAAGCTGGGCTTCGGAGAAAAATTAAGTCAATTATAAAATTCTTCATAATTTTCTATCCCTTAACTTGTTACTAAAGCTTCTCTTGTTTGCTTCAAGTAATTTTAAAGTCTTTTAACTCGTGTTCTTCTCAATCATGGATAATTACAATCATTGTTCTCATAAGTAATTAAATATTTCTTCCTGACAAATGAGAGAGAGAGAGAAATGAGTAACATAGCATAAGCGAAACTGAAAGAATATGAAACAAAGTTATAAAATAAGTATGTTTTAAAGTTTAAAATAGTAATAGATTAAAAGTAAGAAATCAACTTTAGAAATTACGTGTACATTCAAGTCAGTTTTGTATTGTTTACTTAGATAATTACACAGTTTCTTCAATAAAAGTTTTGCTTAAAATTAAAGTTTTCAAAAAAAGAACGTTATGTCATAAGAAAAATAAGCTACGAAATGGTTAATTAATATACTATAAAATTCAATAACAAAAAATGTTACTATATGAATGGAAGTTAAATTGTAAGCCGTTTTACTTATATTTCAAGCATTAAGATGTTCGAAAATAATGTGCTTGTGTCACTGTATAAAAATATTTATATGTAATTCATTATTGAAGGAAAATATGAAATCAGAGTAAAAAATCAGTTCCACGGAAACTATTTTTAAAATTCAGTAATTTGGAATAATTAAAAGAATATATAGATAGCATTCCATGGCAACTATTTTTAAAATTAACGAATTTATTATGAGGGGGATTTATAGAAAGGTTTTTTTGTGTGTGAATTATTTCGTTTCGTAAATGTAAGTATGAAATAATAGTTAAATTCAAAATACTTTTGAAAGAACTTAATTATTTATAGTTTTCAATTAATTAGCAGTTTTTATTTAAGAAAAATAGGGTTTTTTTTTGTGAAACTAATATTATGTAAAATAATTTGATTAAATATATTATGGATATGATTAAGTAGAATAATCAGAATATAATTGATGTTTTTTTTTTTTTTGCAATAGATCCGGTAGTTAAATATATTGAGAAGGAAAGGAATTAATGAATGAAATTAAATTTTAATGAATTAATCTTGTTATTGTTTTCTGAATCACTAGATTTCCAATCGTCAATCTTTTCAGGGTAAGAGTGTAAGAGGTAAATTTATCATTTAATGGTGCTATTCATTCATAAAAATAACAAAACAAAACAGAAAATAAATCGATAATTACAGAGAATAGATAAAAAAAAAAAAAGAGAGACGTTAAGGAATAAAGAGTTTTAGACATTGTTGATGAAATTATCGAAATAACTATTGTATATCATAATGATATAGTAGTTTAGATAAATGTATACATTTAACTAATATTATGTGTCTTTTTTCTAACCTACATGTTTTACAAAGATTTCAAAGTTTATGAATTGTACAATATATTAACACGCTTCAACAAATCAATAATAAAGAAAATCAAGTTTGTAGTTCTAGAACTTTCATTAGATTGTGAATTCCAGCCTCAACTAGAATCAAACAAAGTTTATGATCCTTGTTAGGGTTCTATCAAAATGAAAAACTATTTTTCTTACAGGAGTATCGATAATTTAGTTGTTGGAATTGTGTTTTTGTGATAAGAGGACTCCTCTCTGGATACTGAATCGAAAGCTCCTTCATTACTTAATTTAACCCGAAATTACAAGGTTCTTCATTAATTTCAGAGTTTTAATAAAGTATTAATCAAACTCAGCTAAATGTAAACCTCTTTAAAAACTATACTAAAATTATCGATTGAATATTTAAGGAAATAAATTTTGTGACCAGCAATGTTCGATTCCCGAGTTCGAGACCTTTATCCTGTTAATAATGGGGACTGTTGCGCTAACAGCTCTCACAATCCTCTAGCGGAGTGATGCGGAAATTAAGAGAGCCATTTCAGGCTCCGTCTACGTCGCTTGACCGTGGCTCATAATTACTAGTTAATAATCATTGCGTAGCTTCTTACACAAATTGAAACAAAAACGGTGTCCTATAAATTATTTAAAATAGCTTGCAAAACTCTTTACTACGTACTATTTAAATAGTTGTAGTAATATAATAACGCTTGAAAATACGAAGGTGGTTAAAAAAGTACTTGTATTCTTAGATAGATGGCGCCCTTAAAGTAAATTGTTGTTACTACTGGGGCATGCCACCTGTGCAACGGAGCCGAAATAAATTTGACATTGTTTCATATGTTAGTTTTGATCTGGTAGTCAATTGCTGCAAAATCAAAATTTAATTGCTGCACAGTTACTGAGGGCATTTTGAGCCGAGTTGTCACAGTAGGTGATAAATGGATTCAAGCAACAATGAAAGCATTGGGTTGCTTCCGGTGAAACTTTTACAAAAAGACGAAGATGGTTTCATCGGCCGCAAAAGTTATGACGAAGTTTCTTTAAGGAGTGAAACGCTTTATGATCACGAAAATGGGAAACTGAGACTTAGACAGCTGTCTTTTGAGTCATGAGGCTTACTAAAAAAAATTCATTTAAGATATTTCGAGTGCCATCTCTTGGAATTTCCCTTACTTAATGAACGAGCTTCGTAGCTAAGAGTATTTTGATGCATTCGTAATTTTTCTTAATATTAATTAATGTATTGTTTAACTTTGAACTTCATAAAATACTTTTAAAACCTTAATTTCTTATTATTAAATCGTGAAAGTAGTTGAATTAAATTTATTTAATAATAAAACAGAAACATTTTTAAAAAATAAATTCACGTAGAAATTGATTTCATGATCTTTATTTTCATTAGCAGAATAATTTAGTAGCATTTTTCTGCAAAAAAAAAAAAAAAATTACAAAATTGTTTGCGAATTCAGCCAACTCGCGCGCTGCTTCAAAATACTCGCGTGCTGTAACCTATTAATGTTTGAGCGCACGTGCTTCAAATGAAAAATGTGGTAGCTGGAAAAAGTACAGTAATTTAGTTTTAATTACTATACTTTGCAAGCGCTGACCTCAGACACTCGGCCAGGTCATTAGAGGTTGTACTGCTACAATCTATCTCAACCCTTTTCCACGCTGCAGGTAGGAACTAAAAATATGGACAAAGTTTTTAAGAACATAATTCAGATCCAATGCGTTGAAAACCGCTGACAATACATAGTTTTGAAATGAAATATGGAGTAGTGTGAAAATTTAGAGAGTTTTCGGAATTCCCTACGTTCTGAATTATAATCTGTTCCGTCTAGAATAATTAAAGTTATTGGCGCGTGTTTTCTCTAACACTGACAAAACGAATCCAATATTATGCAAGTTTCAGCTTGTTTGTTTTAAAGTGCTCTTCTGTAAAGTGTATTATTCCTCGGAAAATTTTCTGTGAAAAACACGCATTGAAACGAATATTTATCCAAATTTGTGTGTGTAATTACATATATACGAAAATAAATATCAAGTAATTTTTTAGTAAATGAAATTGAGACTGGTTTCAAGAAATGAATACGATGCTTTAGTTTTCTGTATTCGTAATACTTATATAGTTCCGATTTTAACAAATAAAAGATTATTAAATTTATGTAACTATTTTAGTTCATAATTTACAGAAGTTTTTATGTATATAAAAATGGATTATAGAGCGAAATACTTGAACATAATATTTTCATGTGAGGGAATTCATTTAAAAATACTTGATTATATATATATATATATATGTATGTATGTATGTATATGACACGATCCTTAATTTACGAGTAAAAATGAATTTATGATTCAGAGTTGGAATGAGAACATCTTTTATCCAAGTAATACTGCTTATTCATTTCGATGAAGGAAAGAAACAAAAAGTATATATTATGAAAATGGACAAGGCAAGAGACGTAACTCCGCCATCTCTCCATTGGAAGAGCAAGAGTTTTACTGCGAATTAGACTTTATAAATAGGGATATTTCCAGATCACGTGGTATAAAATGAATGGATTCTGAGGGTTATTGATGACGTCTATTAGTCTAATAGTGATTATTTCCGACAGATTTATTTTTGGGAAAATCAATTCAATTTATTTTATGAGCGCGTGATCGCATAAATTAATGGATAATCTGGAATTGTATCAGTAGATAAGGATGAACTCTTTACTAATGTTTTATATGATGGGAAAAATTAGAAAATTAATTGTATGTGATCAATACACACATACACACCATATATATATATATATATATATATATATATTTGATTATTTTTTAATTCAATGATGTTGATGATCGAATTAAAGTTCTTAAGGATAATTGTAAGAAATTTAACATTAACAGAGATATTTCAAATGAAGAGAGAGAGAATTTATTTTATTAGTTAATTTAAATTTAAAAGAAAGCTATATTATTTTTAATAATAAAATTCATAAACAAATTAAAGGAAAGGAATACCACAATGTGAGACAACTCTTAATAGTTTTGTCAATATTTATTTGCATTGTTATGATTGTTATTATACTACATATTATAATATTACCATGTTTTTAAACACAAACTCATTTATGATCTTTCATTATCACTCATATTTTATATAATGGGAAAAATTAGAAAATTAATTGTTTTTTATGAAATAATTTTTTTCTTGATTATTTATTTGTTCCTTGATTATTTAAGCTTTTTATTTTTTACAATTAAATTTTTGAATTTTATTTTTTTCATTTACTTTTATATTGAGACTATAAGTGCTGTTGCGATTTATTTTCCTTCTTTTGACAATGCATGGAATTTTACAAATACGCTTCAGTCGCAAAGTAAATTATTGGGCAAGTTTCCTTTTTTCTTTTGATCTTTTTCATTTTTATTCATAGTTTTGATATTTTATTGTTTTGATTTCTTATTTCTTCCGTTTCATGGTTTTAATTTCAAAGTCTTTAATTATTCATAATGCTTTTTTATAATATGCAACGAAGTGGGACAGTTGAAGCTGTAAATTGGGAAAAACACTGTAAAACATTCTGATGCGTGTTTGAGTTTTAGCATATTATATTCCGCAATTTTACATTTTTTCAATACATTGCTTTCTTATATTGTGTTTTTGTCCATTATTTTTAGTAGCTTTCGTAATATTATTTTTGGTTTAATAACCTACTAGTTTTAATTTAGCTTTAATTTTCAAATATCTCTTAGTTTAGTCAATTTTTGTAACTTTTTTTTTATTAGAGTTTCGTTTTTATTTGAAATAAAAGTCCATGCAGATAATATAATCACTCAGTTTGTCAAATATTACTGAGGTTTAACTTTAGATAACTTTTGATGAAAAAAAGGAATTAATATTGTAAATACATAAAAAATAACCAAAGAAAAATAATAGTTAATATGTAAAACATAAACAAAGGAAGATGAGAATATTTTTTTCAAGATAAACGTCTATTAATTTTAAAATGTATTTTTTGTTACTGGTTCAGTTGTGATTTTTTTTACATATTGTTATAATTTTTATTTTTGAAATATATATAATTCCTTTAACTCTTAAAAATTAATAATCGTTTATCTTGAAAATAAATTCTTATCTTCCTATGTGTATGTTTTATCTATTTATTATTTGCATATTTTTATGTATTTATAATTTTAATTCATTTTTTCATCAAAATTTATCTAAAATTAAATATCAGTAATATTTGACAAACGGATTGGTTATATTATCCGTCTAGACCTCAATTTCAAATAATTATTTTAGTTTCAGAATTTGTACAATAAATCAGACATAGATACCTAAAAAACTGATAAATTATTTCTCAGCATATCAGTGAGAGGTAACACAAAAGTCAGTATGAAAATGAGATAAATCGAATTATTATGTATAGCAAAATAAGATATGCAATTTGCAACCGAAATTCTCTAAGTTCGAAATTATTAACCTGAATCTGAATCGACGTACTCTCCAAGTTGAGTATTAGCTTCAATGTAATTGGCAACTATTCCTTCATTAAGAAGTAGTGTAATTAACTACCTCAATATCTTCTCTTGACTGATTTAAGAACACCTTTATATACTTAAGAGAGGAATGCAATTCTCAATATAGGTCTGAAAATTTTTATAATCAAACTTTGGATATGAGAATAGGAGTTCTCTGAAAGATGGAGAGAGAAGTATCAATAAAATAGAATAAAGATCACTTCAAAAATGTTAATCCTAAAAATAAGAGTTAACTTCTAAGCTAAATTGGTTATTACAGCGGTAACAAAATCTATCAATTTTTTTTTCAATAAAATAAAATTTCCAATTACAAATTCGAAACGAGCATCTACGACATTGAAGAATAATTAGCTATCGTCTTATGTGAAAATTTTTTCAAAGCTTTTGCGTTGCAAATGTTTAGAAATTGAGACATTAGCTTAAGAATTAATATCAATTGAAAAAATTCAATTGAAAACACGAAATATATTCGAATGTTAAACGGAGTTTAGAATCAGTTGGAAATAGGTAAACAGAAATATTTTTATAAATTTAAACATTCAATGTCAAAAAAAGTTGCAACCAGAAAGTAGCAAGGCGCGTAAAATCTAATCAAGAAACTGTTTACTTTCTGTTAGATTTCTGTTAATTTTTAATATCTTCATTTATTTTAATTGTATAAAAGATAAATAATCGCTAAATTAATTCACTTTGAAAATTTATGCAGGACTGTTTCAGTAAACAAATAAGCCTTTTAAAATCATTTTTTTTTAAAACTTAAAGTTTAACATTCATTTAATAATGAAAGATGCAACTGAGAGAATGATGAAGGGGAGAAAATAGGTTTTTTTTTTAATTCTTTAAGAATAATGCGAACAAAATTAATTGTTAATTGTATGACATCACGAACAAAGTCTGTTGTTCTAAGAAATATTGGTTTAATAAGTAAATAAATACAAATGCAGATTATAAAATTACTCATCAAGGTAGGCTCACTAATCAAGAAACAGAGTAATTCAAATTCTTAAAATATTTAAACTAATGTAAAAATTTAACAGAATTCTAAAAAAATGCGAAAAAAAGAATTTTTTCCGATAATCAAAACATCATATTTTTCATACATATTTATGCTAAAAATAAAAAATTTCAATCAATCAAAAGAGTATTTTGCTTCAAAATGAAATATTTTTTATGTAACAGAATATCAAAATAATTTTTAACAGTCATTCTTAAGGAGCCCTTCCTTGAAGGAAATAAATTGTGAAGGAAACTTGCATGCAAGATTACACCCAAAATATTTAATTTATAAGAAATTGTTTTGTACATAAACATGTACTAAGAGAACCACTTATTTTACACTGTACTGCATTTAAATACAGTACTTCCTCCCTATAATATTTCTTTCACTTCACAGGACAGGAAAGGTACTTCACATGTTCTGTCCTGCCAATCATCCAGCGTTTTTACTCAAAACATTATTACACAGAAATCACAGCCACAACTATTATATGGTTTCGATTTCAATAGAACAATGTAAGATATCAACACAAAACTGTAAATTTTTTGTAGTTTTAGTTGTTTCGAATGTTTTTACACTTTATTTACGTGTATTGTGTTAAATTTTATACCACAATACACAGCGTATGCTCCTTATAAATGCTTTATTTTTAGAAATTTTCAAGCAAATACAGTGGTCATCCGTCCGATATCTGCCGGATTATTTAGACAGTCCGGTAAATATTTTTATTTTGAATATAAATTTGAATTATGCGTTCACGAGACACAAAATTATTCCAATGCAAATTTGCAAGAAAATATTATTTTCACAAGCATACTTTGAAATTTTAGGCAGAATTCTTACATAACACTATATATGAACTATTCTGAACATTTCATTAAAATATATTCGTAAACGTCTCATTTATCTTGCGTTAGTAAGAGAAAAATGACTTTAAAGCTGTTTATTATTATTTAATGTTTGGATGGCAAGACCTTTTGAGATAAACAATAAGAGTATTATTCATTTTTTTTCCATAATGAACCCAGAAAAGCTTACATATTCCCACACACACGCACATATATAAACCGTGTTTGCACATTTGAAGACCAACTCCAATTTCACGCGTGGAGCAACGTATCTTCAGAAACTCGAGTTTCCTCCGTTGTGACGCAGGAAACTGTAACAAATTGAGGAACTTCTCTGACTCCAAATCACTGTCATCTGCTCCGATTGGAACACATCGGAGGATGGAGTGGAGATGGATTTCAGAGGAGAGTCGTTTCTGTTCCTGGTGTCAGTCACGTTGGTTAGAAGGAGACGAGAGTTGAAAGCAAGCTGCATACTCTCGACTTACACCATGGGGAGCCGTCTGATAGCAGGATAACTCTCGTCGTTTTCCCAAGCAAATTAGTACATCATACTGGTGAGTGAACAGGTTGTGATTTCATTCTTGATCACTATTCCAGACGACATTTGATAACATAATAACGTGAGCCCTTTTATCGTTGCTACCCCCAATCTGTTCTACAGAGAGTCGACAGGTTACACTGATCCGCAAGAGCAGCGGATCGAGCTCGTATGGCATTCAATGACAACTATTGCATTATTCCCATCCAGCCAGGGTCATTGCTTATTGGACTGATGAACTGCAACAAAAAGGTAACTCGACTCCACAAAATGACGTAAGACACGTGTAAGACTCAATGCATGCATGTTTGCAAACTTGTACTCAAAACTGTGGTGACGACAGCGATCTCTTTTAAATTCCTACTATTAGCTCACACTCTCCCTATATATATCTTGTTCAAATTTTTAATCATTAATAAAATACTTTTATTAATCCACTTAAGTTCAAATACATTTTTTTAAACTTGTAGTGAATGACACTTGATGTTAATACAGTTTTTTTTAAATATGAATTAAATTTAATGGGTGAAAATGCAATTTAGCCCGACTACTTGGCGTGATTTCAAAAATTACCAAACTTAGCGATTTTTTTTGGCTGAAAGTTAAGTCCACGAAGCGGACCAGGATAGCCACATTTGGCAAAATACCGCCAAGGGTGGTTGGGTAAACTGCATTCCAAACATTTAATTTATCGGATGAATTTATTTTGCCACTTAATATTGTGATTCTGCTATATGTATATACATATTTATATTAATTGTAATTATTTAATAAGAAGTAATGAAAATAAAAATTTTCTTTGTTAACTTAAATAGGAATTGATTAAATTTTTTTCTTATATTACTTGTATATTGATCATTTATTAACTTTGCACTTAGAAGCAACACGAGCTCTATTGGGGATGGATCTCGTTATTTTGAACCTCGGTCAAGTGACGAGGACGACACCTGAACTGGCACCTTCCTCTCCAAATTTCCCTACTACGCCAATGGGAGGGGTCGGGACCTAGACCAGATTTAACATGCATCAGTCCCGCTACATGGTTGGGCTTCAGTGGCATCAGAGCTCGAACCCACGATTCGATGGTCATGGTGGCGAACTCGCGGTCGTGACTACTATGTAACTAGTGTATCACCATTTTGCATTTGAAATGGCTCTTTTGGTCCAAATTTTAACCTGTGGGACCTCGAAACGTTAATCAATTAATATATCACTCAGGCAAATGATTTGCCTCAATTTTATTCCTCTGAACTAACTTTTTGATGCAGGGATTTCATTTTCCACCTGTGTATATATGTACGTAAAGGCATGTTGAAAGCTTATAGATTTCATGACCTTTTAAGAAAATGATAGAAATTTTAAATACTAAATTAATATGAAGAGATAATAGTTAGAATATTGCATAAAAACTTTTACTTAAACACTGAAACATTTCTGAAAATCCTACTTAAATTTTAAGAGTTCATACGCTAGAAATGCTCACTTTTACAGTTATCGATAAACCGGCCCTTTGGCGAGGAAGGGAATCAAACTATGTATTTGTCATTATGTGTTATGCAGCTTTTTATTGAATGATTTCTTTTGTTGAAAGGGAACGTCTATGTTTGTGAGAGAAGTGAACACAGTTATGCAATAACCTTATTCATATTAAATTCCTTATAAATCTTTTTTGTTATAAGTTTAATAAGATCATATATATCAATAGTATTAAAAAGTTGTTTTTTTTTAGTCACTTGTAATTTTGATTTAAAGAATTTTGCAAGACTGAAGAATTTACATTAAAAACAGAATTACATGCAACGAATAGAACAATTTATTGTTGCTTCAAAAATGCAATGAAACTCGTTTCCTGCCAAATTAGCAACTAATTGAATTATTTTCAGTAATTTTAGTTCTTCTTTAAATGGAAAAAAATCATCTAAATTTTAGAAGAATAGTTATTATAAATTCGTTTAAAAAGTTCGATGAACATCAATAAATTAAAAAGGGGTCAGAACTTGCTAATTAAATTACACCTTGTTATGAAGTGTTTTATCATTTATGTAGTGTTTATACAAAGGCAGTGATATATTAAGTGATATGACATTTATCAGATATTTTTTATAAAGTTTCTTTTAACACGATATATTCATAAAAAATTAATGTTATTATATTTTATTGATAATTAATGTATGCCATATTATTTTCATTTATTGGCAAGTAACATATTATTAGAACTCTATAAGAATATTATTAGGTTATTCCGACAGAAAAATGATGAATGTGTTCCCTAAACAAAGAATAACATCGACGAAAAAATATCTAATCTTCAGAAACCGTAGTTTTGAGCAAATATAACGAAGTTTCCTTTTTTTTTTTTAAATCTTATGGAAAAGTCTAATGCTGAGAGTTCACAATATTTGTGCTGATCTAGAAATATGAGCCTTTCAGAAAATTTCCATAAGCTTAGATTATTATTTTTGTAATTTTTAAAATCAAAATATTCCAATTCCTTAAGAATCATTTTTCAAACTTTTTGGAAACAACATATAGATTCAGACGTAATTCGAATTTCTCGAGCAACCCAAAACACATTTATCTCGGCTCGTGTTTGCTCCACTATCCTATGTAGGATTGTATGGAATGCGAAAATTAAACAACGTAAAAGAACAGCGAATGCATTTTTTAAACAGATAGCTGCCATGCAATGTGTCTTCGGTGCCAGTATCGAATACTTGAAGGACAGTTTTTGATTCTCTGAGAGAAAACAATTTATCACGGGGGCGTTTTTTTCGTCGGAGGAAAAATTATTTCTCCCACACAAAAAGTAGTGGAAGCGTCCCCCCTCATAACGGAATCTTAAAGAAAATGTTTCGAAAATTAACGACTCCATAATCTCATAAATCAACGAAGCATCAAAGGAATATTTTTTCGACGCTGCGTAATAAATCATTTTTCTTATCACTTTTCAGCTTTCTTTTCTCATTTATCAATTTATATCAACAGAAATTTTCGAGTGTCGGGTAAACAAAATATGACATTGGGCTCTGTAAAGTTTGGGAGAGAGTTTTTGTGATGTTAATATATATAGCCAGGAAAAGTTGAAATTAATTTGATAAAAATGGCAAATTAATGCCACTGACTGACTGATTTGAATGGAAATCACCGATAGAGGGAAAGATGAAGTTAAATATACAAAAAATAACGAGAATATATTTAGATGTTTTGTCAGTCTGCGTTTAACTGGCTTTTGACTTAAGGGGACACAAAAAAATGTTAAATTTACGAAAACAATTTTTTTTGACTGAAAAAGATACCACACAAATGGTCTTCAAAAGGACTACTTCAAAAAGCACGTGATAGAATTTTTATTATTTTTTTTTTTTGCGCAGTGTAATAGGAGGGAACTGAATTACTGGTACTTCGTGGCGCACAGCGAGCAGAACCCAATGGCGTGGCAGCAATGAAAGTTCTAATCCGGTTGTGCATCCAGTCGAAGTGAGCTGTGATGATGAGTGCATTTTTCCATGTGGGTTCGACATTATACTAGAAATCATCAATCCCAGGCGAATAGTGGTGTCTCAGGAACAGGTGACCAGATGTTCTCAGTATGCGACAGATTTGGTGAATATTCGGCCAGGGAAACAATTGAACATCCTTGATAATGAGAAATATCAGGACAACGCAGGCAAGCAATACTTTGGTGTTGTATTATTGAAAAGAAAGACTTCGAAGCCAGGGCACATCCATGGAATTTATCGTTTGTTCAAAGCACCTTCTAATAGAACCGTAGGTGATCGGAATGTGTGCCTATGGCATCCTATACCATGACTCGAAATACATGGGCCACATGACTAGGACGAATGTATGCTGGAAAGGTTCATTCTCTTCGCTAACTCCTCAAAAATTTATGTGCATCATGATATTGTGCGAAGAACCGGATTCATCTGAAAAAACGATGTGGAGTTACTTCAGTGTTGAATCCAATTTTACTGGGGCTGCTAGACGAGGTGAAATACTTTTAGCAATAAATAGCCAAGATGGTAACATTTCCTAAGGATGCCTATTTCTTTATTTTTTACTTTACTTGCATAAACTTTAAAAAGAAATACAGATTTCCTCTACCCAATTTTTCACTCTAGACTGGGTCCAATTGTGACTGAATATCCTGAATTTTGAAAATGGATCGTCAGTTAATAGCGTTCAAAAAAGGATCGTTTTGAAAACAAAAGAAGTGTTCAAAATGGATCGGATTCGTTGTTTCCTCTTTCGCATTGCGATAATGTAAGTTATAGCAGTTGTCCAAAGTACCAGCTATACGACCAAAAGATGATCTGGATATATTCCAATGACATCCATTTTTTATATCACTCTGGGTGCTCGACCAGCTCATGACGAATGCAAATTGAAAACATCCGTTTGGTGCCAGCACAAAAAGATGCTTCCATCACGATGCAGAATAGGAATTCCTCTGAAAAGATGTTTTTCCTGTGTCGTTGTTGAAGTCTCCACCTTAGGTGCATCTGTCTTTGCAGCAACGTTAAGGGAAGATGATACAATGATCACCATGCTGACCGAACGTGAAGCTGCAGGTGTCATCGCACTATTGGTGCGGACAATTGTTTCAAAATTTTAAAACTAAAAAACTATTTGTAGTGCTTTTTCAGAAGAAAATTGCACTGAAAAGTCTGAACTTTTTTTCCTTTATATAAATTATATCAAACAGTTCTACAATTTTTTAACAATATGACTAGTAATTTTCTGTTGAATCATTATTTAAAGTTTTAAAAATCGCCCTCCCCAAACACAAATACATAAGCAGTAATTTAAATATGTATTATGAACCAGAAATATTTCATAACTCAAAAAGTCATGAACATTTTTTAAAACAAATAGTGCATTATGCACACGCATACTAACAATACTTCTTAATGAATCTCAAGATGATCCAAATCCCTATTTTTCATCTGTTGGAGTCCTGTACTCTTTTTAACTGAGAAAGCGAATTGAAGAAGTCTGCAGAACATTTTAAGATTTGTTTTCCCCTCCCTTCCTCAAGTAATTGGCTAAATGACGCACTTATTTGTTTTCTGCAAATAGTTATCAATATCTATAACACATGCATAGAAAGTAACACAATTTTCGATAGAAAATGAGTGAAAGATAAAATGATAATTTTGTAAAGATGGCACAAAAAATGAAAGCTTTAAACGTGTTCAATTTTTAAAAATGCGATGATAACTCGATAGTCCCAAATGTGTAATTTTAAGGATACAATGATATAGTACATTTTTAATTACATTCAAGGTATGAAATAACAAGATACCTACAAAACCAATTTCAATGCTTCATCAACCATCACAAATACTTTAACAATCAACCAATTTTCAATTAAAGTTATAAAAATATCATCAACAGAATAAAAAAAAAAATTAACAAATTTAAAACAGCAAAATTACAATATTACAATTGAAAAAAGTAGCCAAAAGAATTAAAATTAAATAAGACTTTCAAAGAAATAAAAAAGTAATCTTAAAACAAACAATCCACATTCAAATAATAATTAGAAGAAGGAGGTAAAGGTTGCGTCCAACGGAAGAATTAAATTCGTAACAAAACTAGCCCGATAGGAATTCAATATTTTCGTTTTAATTATTTGATTTATTGCACGAAAAATAAAACTTATGAAATAGTGAGTTTCTGCGATAGTTGCAACCGATAAATGGGCATAAAAATGATCACGCAATAAAATGGCAAGTTTATTTTTCTAGGAGCTTAGGAGAAGCAAATCTATTGTTGAATATCTCTTAAAAAATGCAATAAAATCATTTCATTGATCAGACAGGGCTTCATATTGAAAAAAAAATATCAGAAAAATGTATTTTTTACATTCCCTTAGTAACTAAAATAAATAATGACAAAAACAAAAAGAAATTTCAATACAAAACAAAAAAAAAAAGTCGCAAAAGGTTTTAAAAATGACCTCTACAGTCACGAAAAGTTTAGATATATAAACGAAAACTATAAGAAATATCTTAAAAGTCACAATCAGAACTAACTGCACATGTCAACAGTTTTCGTATGGAAGGATAGTATCTTGTCTCAGGCTTTCTACAGATACAAGTGTGCTGATAATCTGTATCCTGGCTGAATCTCAATTCATCTGTAAAAGGTACGGTGCCTTACTAAATTCTGATTAAAGGTGGCCGCTGTTTTCACCAAGCTAAACGCACTCTCTTGTGCACTGTAATGAGCGAGACGCAAACAACATATCTTATGACATTAAGCCTTCTTTCATGAAGTCTTCAAATAACTGAAGACTTAAATTTGGGTTATAGTGGCAGCCTACAGCTCACGTGAGAGCTGTGAAGCTGTAGCAGTCCTGTGTCACCACGCTGAAAGTGCTGAATAACACTACTCATTGATAGTTGTGGATCTTTGTCGACTTTGTCCAGCTCCTCTAGGTATGGATCCAGTGTTCTGAAACTGTTTCCATAAATTCCAGATGACACTGGGCATTATATTGAGCTGTGTAGCCACTTTAGATTGTGATTGGTCTGCCTCTAATCTACCAACTATCCTCCATCTCATTCCGTCATCCATGTGTTCGTGGTGACTCCTTTTAACTGATACCCTATAAAATTTACCCAACTCTTGCGAGAAACACAGCGAATGTCGTAGCACACATGAGCACAGAAATCACTGAAAACTCATTGTGCACTCAAGTCCTCTCCACAGACACGTCTATGTACGCTTACGTCTTGGATTCTGAATATTTGCATAATTGTTTGGCAGCATTATCAGTACCTTAGGTTCAATATCTTTAGTAAAAATAGATATAAATTATAAATATTCTTAATTTGGCACGTGAGTGTAGATTAATGTAATTGCAGATTTAGTATATTTATTTATGTCTTATTTTCTCCCACGGTGATGAAATCTTCTAACAAGAGAATCCCCACTTGCCACAAAGCTAGGATTAGGTCCAATTATTTTCAGAAAACAATTCAAGAGTAAAATAAAGTCCTTTCCTGGTTGGTTTGTTTTTCGGTTCTTAATCCCTTAGAACACCTGATGGGCGTCACGAGAAGGCTCGTCTAATCTCATGATCGTCAGCGGATAGCATACACAACCTGCCAGACTTGTGTTAGTATACGTTGCCTGTAAAAACGTTCTAGAAGCTCGTGGCATCCATGCTCGCGTGAATTCAATCTGTTGTGCGTGCTAAAGAAGCAACAACATGGGTTTATGATGGTGGCCATAATGCTTTGGCTCTTCGGTGTGTCATACAAAAGACGTGCTTGTTAAATGAATTAACTCTAAAACTAACAGTAAATTTCAATAATTATGAGATAAAAATCTTTTTTATACACTACGTGATAGTGAAAATATAACATCACGAACGAATACTCAGAAAAATATGCAAATTGCAGGGTAGACACAGTGTATTAAGTTAAGCAAATAATGCGAAATGTTTTGCACTCTGGGACAGTGAAGCGAAATTTCAGGAAAGAATTTGCAGACTCGACAACAGTTACGCTGCTTCGTCAGACAGAATAATCTTCTTGCATATTGTTTTTCCCTCGTAGAGGAAACATTTAGTATTAAGAATACCAGGATGCTGAAGACAGGCAGACGGACACACCAGGAGCATGATGATCGGACTGAGAAGAGCAAGTTGGACCCTGCATCGAATCACGTGGATAGGCACCTTCCCGCGTGTATCGTGCACCGGCTGTGGCAAAGATGTTTAGAAAAAGGTAACGTGAAAAACGTTCCAGGGATGGTGGTACTATCAAAATGGCGTCAACACGTGTGGACCGAAGCGTCCACAGGCTTTCTCTGGAGACCCCATATACCTCTTCTGTGGGTATTTTGCAGCAGATTCAGGACACTCTTGGTGTTACCATATCTAGCAGGACCATTATTCTCCAATTCGGACTAGGGGCATCTATTAAGAAAGCTGCCATTGAGTAAATATCGCAGGCACCTCGGTTTGCGAAGGTGTCTGAATAGAATTACGTAGACTTTGCAGTGGCATGATATAGCGTTTTCAAATGAGTCATGATTTTGTTTAAGCAATGACAGCCTACGTGTACGAGTCTTGCGTGTCAAGTCCAATCCGATCACAAATGTCTAATGCCATACCTCTCGTAAACGCGGTATCCTGGTTGGGGGCGCCACCGTTTACAATTGCAGATCATAACTAATCCGTATTACTTGAAATTTAACGTTCCAACAATACGTAGATGACGTGCTTCGTCCGATAACGTTACCCTCTTTTCACGGGATGCAAAATGTCCTTTTTCTGAAAGAAAACGCCAGACCGCCCTCGCCGCGCATCAGCCAACATGCTGTGCAAGGAACTCGAATGCTTCCTTGGGCTCCTTTCTTCCCAAATCTCTCACCAATCGAACATGTTTGGGAAGTGATTGGATGTCATTTGAGTAGGTTGTCCTGCCATGTTCAGAGGACGAACTGTGGCAAATGGTTGAGACAGAATACACAGCGAGCCCAGGAGACATTTCGAATTCTTTGAGTCCATGCCTAGACCTGGAGCTGAATGTATTGTCCCCAACGATAGTCCAACAAACTACTGATCGAAGCGTATAGTCGATTTATAAGTGTATCAAGTCGTTATAAACACCACCAATTATTCGTTTCTGTATCTCTTTCATTTGTAGATTTATATAACTTTCTGCGCATGCATTCTAGGTGTTACGTTTTCATTGTCACGTAATGTGTATACTTATTGATTATCTGAAATAAAGTAAAAAATCAATTGGACCTTAAAGAAAATAAACTCAGTACCTATTACTCCTTAAAATTCACTAGTAAAATGAGTAACACATCTAAAAAGGTGCATTTATACAGTATCAGAAGCTTCTGGTTATAATAGTTTGTAACATATTGTAACTAATGGTGTCTCTCAACGCTTGAATACTCTAATACTCTTTACAGTAACTCTCCATTTCCAGATCATAGAGCTCTCCATATTGCTATCGCTTGAGAAATCCTAATAAATCTAACCACTATTAAGTCAGATTTATTGCAAGCAGCATTCCATAGTGCAGCTTTGAATCTGTTAAGGGTGATATTATTAAGATATGCATTCATTGTCTGTTGGGAAGGAGTCATTTCATTGATACAAGCTGTCTGATTTAATTTTTCATAAGTCTTCGTGACTTTCAACACATAAATTAATTGTCTAACACCAGAGAAATATAAGCTTAGCATAACAGCAAAGAGTCAAGATAAAAACACTTCGTCGAATAGAAATTTGTTCCATATTTAATGTAAGCAAATTCAAAAACATACAATGAATGTATACAATATATATATATATATATATATATATAACACATCGATCAATAACTCCCGAGTCTAACATTGAAAACAACATTTTTTTTGCAAAATTTTTTTTATTCATCAACATAACACCTTTTGTTAATCACCTTTTAGGGTGATACAATCGTTCCAA
>BMAW01005288.1:169139-209891 GCA_019974015.1 Nephila pilipes
CGCTTTTTCCAAATCTTTCCCCCAAAAAAAAAAAAAAAAAATAGTTTTTTCTTTTTCTTTCTTCTTTTTTTTTTTTCCGCAAGAAATCTTTTTTTTGTTATGAGTAAATAGCTGATAAACAGCTTTCTGAATCATCGACGTTGCTGTTTTGTTCCATCGAAAGCAATCGCGGCACCCACTTGAAAAACATTTTCACTTACTTCAAAAAACCTTTTCCTGGTCCGATCGACTTAAAATTTTGACACGTTTCAAGCAAAGGTGTAAGTACCTGTGTTACATGGTTTACAGAGCGCCATTCTGTTAGTCTCGAGTTATTGATCGATGTGTTATATATATATATATATATATGTTGTGTGTGTGTGTGTTAGATATTGTTCTTACTAAGTACAATCAAGCATCCTGTCAACTATTAAAATGAAATAGATAAAAGGTTTGTTAACATATAATGAAACAATCTGAATATATGGTCGAAAAGATTTCTTATTGATTCCAGCAGACTTAGTCTGGCCACCAAGGCCAAAGGAAACAATTATATATTTCAGAAGATCATAAAGAGAGGATGTAAGAGCAAGAGAGAGTTTTTTTGCTGCGTAATAGGTTACATAACAGGGATTTTTCCAGCAGACGATATAACACGTGGTACAGGATTAGGATGAATTTTCAAAAATAAACTAAGGTCTAGTGGGGATTTTTTGAAGATTACCGTGGAAAGCGGATTAAACAAGTTTTATGAGCAGTTATCTAATAAAGAAAGGATAATTTGGAATGGAATCAGAAATAATTTCTTTTCTTTTAATTAGGAATGATATAATAGAAGATAAATTATTATCAAGAGAATATTCATTTATTTTAAATATATATATAAATTAAATAATTATATATATATATATATATATATATATATATATATATATATATATATATATATATATATATCATAAAAAGTCAGAATTAGATGTTACTAATATGATAATAGATGAATTTTCTATGTGTAGGATCTCTGCTCTCTATTCGAATACAGATATAGTGCAATATGGAGCAAATACTCTATATGAAATAAATTGCACGTTCTGTATGTCACAGTAACCAATGTAACTGCAAATAAGATTGAAGTTACAATTTTAAAACGAGAGAGTGAAAATAAGTCTAATTTTCAGAATTATTCAATTGAAAAACAATTCTTCCAGCCATGTTTATATTCATGATTAATAGAAATGTAAAATAGGATTTTAGCCAGGCCTTAAAAAGTATTTTAGTCATCAAATGAAAATGAAGATATATCAAATACGTAATACAAGTTCAAATCATTAAAAAATTGGAACAGAAATGCAAAGAAGTGCACGTTAAATGGACAAATGACTTGAAGTCAAAATGTGCTGTTTAATAAGGTGTGTGGTCACCTTGACAGCCAGATACGCTGCAGAACAATATCCCATATTCTCTATGACACTGTGGATGGGTTGTGGGATCAGAGCTCAGGTTATTCTAGATATCTGCCTTGTGAACGGTTGTGACTCTTGAGCGACCTGGTACTGGAGGTCAACTGATTTTTTCGCGAAATAAAATTTCTGCCCCAGTCTCCTGAGATTCTACACTTCAGAATTCGAGACATTTTGATTTGTAATCGTTCGTTTTCCAGCAATCCAAAACTGCATTTCCTGAGCGTAAGCATGTCCAGTCGTCATCATGCATCATTCGTCCTACATCGTTAATCACGTTCTTTCACACAAAATCGCTTGAAACCTATCTGAACTGTTTTGCCAAACGAATCGGTTTATTTCACCGTGGAAATGATGAACATGGTGTACATAAGTACACAAAACAATCAGTTATTTATTAATTTTCAAATATCTTTTAAATTTAAAAAAAGTATTATTCACTTGATTGTTGGAATCTACACATTTCTTTTCCTTTGTTCTAGGTGTTTTATGATGATTTTATACATTTTTCTATATTCAAAAAAAAAAAAACAATTAGTTAATTTTTTCGATATTTTTAAGAAAATTTCTTAAGTTTCCATTCTGTTTCTGTATTAATTCTTCATTATTTAAATTATTTCTTTATACTAGAGTGAATTACCATTTCATTGCCACACAAGTATAAGTTTTAATTATATCTAAAATAATCAAAATAGAAATTTTATTTTTATTATTCCTTATATAATCACCTGCAGAGTTATAAATTTCTCCAGCATTTATTTATCGTTCAGTGTCGTTCTTGCAGAACTCGGCAGAACAGACGAGTTCCACTTCTGCGGATGATTCAATCCAGGCTCCTAAACGAAATAAATCAATATTCATTGCTATAATTCATAACATTATGTACATAAGAATTAATAGGCAGAATATTATCTAGTTAACAGGATTATTTCTCAGTAATAATTCAAAAAACTTACGATACCCCTAGTATAAAAATAAACTCCATCATTAACAGGTATATGTAAACCCTTTAATGATCAAAAAATTAAGTGAGAAAGGATATGGATATCGCAGTAATTTAAATTACTGGTTCCAATTAATGAAAATTTAATATTCTGTGGTTAATCTAAAAAAATACGACTGGTGCAGATCTCATTAATTTAAATATTATAGCATGAAAAGTTTTATTAAAAAGAGTTTCACATTATAAAGAAATTATAATTTTTTTAACATATTACAAAAGAAATGTAGGTTATAAATCCGAGAAATGATAACTAAGTACTCGGATACAATTCAATAAAACATTCTAAATCATAGTATTATCATAATTCGCCATCTGTTTTACAGGAATCGAAAAAAATTATTTTGTGTTGGAACAATATTTTAAAGAATTTTAAATTTTTTTCAACTGAATTAGAAATTATTATTCCTTCGAATAAACGAAATTTATAGAATTTTGAAAAACTAGTGTTTGCTCTCATAATTATGAATACGATATAGACTTGTTTAAAACGAAGAAAAAACGAAAAAATTATGATAATAGATTAAAAAAAAACTAATTGGATAGTCGATAAACAAAATCAAAGGAATTTCATAAAATTGCTATAATTTGTCGCAACTGAATAATTTATATCAATGCAAATATAGAATATATATAGAACTCCAGAGCTAGATTCTCTAATTCTTTTTTTTATATATATTAATGAATATCACAAAATAATCTTCAACTTATTAATATCATATATAACGTTCAAAAATATTGAAATTTTATTTGAATATAGTTAATTGTTCTTGTTTTCTTTTCGTAAATTATTCCTAATTTATTTAGAATTCTAAATATTTGCATAAAAATAAATACGTCGATACTTGAATTTTGAGGTTAACCATTGCTGCAGAAATAGAGAAGATTAAATTCTACTAGAGCAATTTTTTTTATGCCTTCCAGCTACTTTCTTACATAACGTCTGGTTTAATTTAGTTTTCAAATAAAAACAAATCGAAACCTTTCGATTGAAAAAAAGATTAATTTGAAAAATTAATTTATGAAAAAACGAAGAGGAACTGAGAATTTATAAAGGTTCATAAGCACAAGATATTAGTGAAAAGTGATATAAGGTATCCTATTTGAATTTATGTTGCTAATGATCTCTCGATAGAAGCCTGATATTTTTTTTTAATTAAGCACATCGTATATGAGATGTGGCATTTTTCATATCTCTTGTCTTTAAAATACATGACAATTCTAAATGACTACTTACTTTTTTCTACGCTAAGCATAGGTTAGTCAAAGACCAAGATTTAATTGATGCCTAATTAAAAAAAAGACACTCACTGTTACTCATTTTTTGTTAATGATAGTTTGCTCTATTTAATGAAAGTTTATTCCAGTCTGATAATATTTAAAGCAACACATATTTATATAGCAATCACCTATGTTTGGTCACTTAGGACGTGATTTTGAAGCATTCTATTCGAATCGGCGGATATTAAGGTATGTTAATGCATTAAAATTTTGCTATCGTTATTCTTCATTTAAGATGGATGAAAACAAAAGTGATCCTACTGCATTAAATTTCGATAATCCAAACACGGAAATCAATCGAGTAGCGGTTAAACCGCCAATTTTTTGGAGAAATAAGCCAAAATTATGGTTCTTGCAGCTTGAAGCGCAATTCGCCAATAGCGGTATTTCGCAAGATGCAACAAAATACAATATCGTCGTTGCTGCATTAGACGAAAATGTTTTGGATTTTGTTGTAGATATTTTGTCAAATCCTCCTGAAAATGAAAAATATGATACCTTGAAAAAAGCATTATTAAACAGATTAACTGATACCGAAGAGTCGAGATTAAAAAAGCTGTTGACTGATCTCGAACTTGGCGACAAACGCCCTTCCGATCTTTTACGCCAAATGAAAAGCTTGGCAGGAAATTCCATTTCTGATGAAATTATCAAATCTTTGTGGCTGCAAAGGCTTCCACAACAAACACAAGTCATTTTAACTATAAGTAACGATACTTTAGATAAAATTGCCGAGATGGCCGATAAAATTATTGCTGTTTACAGTTCGTCAGAAATATGCCAAGCAACGAAAGTTGGCTCATTGCCAAATTCGGCGTCATCTTTCGATCGCAATAAATTAGATGTATTGCAAGCAGACATTGCTGCATTAACAAAAAAATTTGATGAATTTTCTCGAAATACTAGGTCACGCAGCAAATCGAGAGGAAATGACAGACGAAGATCCAGATCTAATTCGGCTCGATACGAATTTTGCTGGTACCATTTTAAATTTGGAAAAAATGCAAAAAAATGTGTACAGCCATGCCAGTTTAAAAAAGAAAATTCGGAAAACCAGTAAGCCAATCGCTTGATGCGGCTGGCGATATTGGCGAGAAAAGTTGCCGCTTATATTTACATGATAAATCAACTGGTAAGCAGTTTTTAATCGACACGGGAGCTGATATATCTGTAATTCCTGTATACAAACAAAGGAATAATAAAATATCAGATTTTATTTTATTTGCCGCTAATGGTTCAAAAATTCAAACTTTTGGTACCAAAACTCTAAAATTAGATCTTCGACTTCGCCGCCAATTTACTTGGTCTTTTACAATAGCACATGTTTCAAGAGCTATTATAGGAGCAGATTTTCTCAAAAAATTCGGACTATTAGTTGATTTAAAAAGAAAATGTCTTATCGATCCTTTAACTTCTTTGTCATCATTTGGTAAAATAGCAACTTTTCCAAATTTTTCTCTCACTACAATAGCTTCTTCATCATTTACTTCTTCAGTGGCTAGTCTTCTTAATGAATTCAAGGAAATAACACTTCAAAGCTCACTGATTAGAGAACCAAAGCATTTAGTTACGCATCATATAATAACAAATGGTCCACCCGTCACAGCAAAAGTTCGTCGCCTAGCTTCAGACAAACTCAAAATCGCAAGAGAGGAATTCGAATATATGCTAGAACAAGGAATTTGCAGACCCTCTAGTAGTCCTTGGGCAAATCCATTACATCTAGTGCCAAAAAAACCCGGTGGTTGGAGACCTTGTGGGGATTACAGAGCTTTGAATGCTGTCACCCAACCAGACAGGTACCCTATTCCACACTTGCATGATTTCTCTCATAATTTGTATGGATGCACTGTATTTTCAACACTTGATTTAGAACGAGCCTACCATCAGATACCAGTAGAACCATCTGACATAGAAAAAACAGCCATCTGCACACCTTTTGGTCTATACGAATTCACCAGAATGACATTTGGATTGCGAAATGCAGCCCAGACCTTTCAACGATTTCTTCATTCTGTACTTCGGGGCTTAGATTTTTGTTTCAGCTACCTTGATGATATTCTCATTGCATCTAAGGATGATGCACAGCACATTAGTCATCTTAGACAAGTTTTCCAACGTCTTCAAGATGCCGGCTTGGTAATCAAGGTTGCAAAATGCAAATTCTCTCAAAGTGAAGTAAATTTCTTAGGTCATCGTATTTCTTTCAATGGGATTGAGCCAACAAAAGAAAGAATAAAAGTAATCGAAGATTTCAAGCTTCCTGAAACTATAAAGGAATTGCGAAGATTCTTAGGAATTATCAATTTTTACCATCGATTTATTCCTAATGTTGCAGAAAATCAAGCCATTCTGAATGAATACCTAAGAGGGAAAAAAAAGAATGACAACAACAAAATTCCATGGACGGAAAAAGCAATTCAAGCTTTTCAAAATTGTAAGCAACAGCTATGTCATGCGACTGTACTAGTTCATCCTTCTGAAGATGCTCACATTTCCTTAATGGTTGATGCATCTGATAATGGTATAGGTGCTGTACTACAACAGCTAGAAGATGACATTTGGAAACCCCTTAGTTTCTTTTCAAGAAAACTAACTGACACCCAGAAACGCTACAGCACATACGACCGTGAGCTGTTGGCTGCATATTCTTCTGTAAAATATTTTAAACATTTTTTGGAAGGTAGAAACTTCACAATTTTTACTGACCATAAACCACTAACTTATGCATTCCAGCAGAAATTAGAAAAAGCAACTCCTCGACAGCAAAGACATCTGGAGTATGTTGGGCAATTTACTGTTGACATTCAGCACATATCTGGAAAAAACAACATCATTGCCGATACTCTGTCTAGAATAGACGAACTTCATATTCAGTCGGAACTTGATTATGAAGCTATAGCTAAAGCGCAGGAAACTGACAAGGAGTTAAAAAAAATTCTTTCTACTCAGAATTCTTCGCTAAAATTAGAAAAAGTTCCTGTCTTTGGTTCCAGCTGTGATATATTTTATGACAGTTCTACAAAGAAAAAGAGGCCTTATATACCAGAATCATTCAGGAAAATTGTTTTCAACAGTGTTCATAACCTCGCCCATCCTGGAATCAAGGCTACAACCAAATTACTAAAATCGAAGTTTGTATGGCCGTCAATAAATAAGGATGCAAGAACTTGGACTAGAAGCTGTCTAAAATGCCAAAAGTCCAAAGTTACACGACATGTGCAGAGTCCTTTTCAACAATATCACAACGTCAGCAAACGCTTCACAGAAATCAATTTAGATATTATTGGTCCCTTACCATCATCTGAAGGATTTCGTTATTGCTTGACTATCATAGATCGATACAGTCGATGGCCTGAAGCAATTCCATTACCTGATATTCGAGCAGAAACAGTAGCAGACAACTTGCTTAAAGGTTGGATCGCACGTTTTGGAACACCTTTAGTCATTACCACTGATCAAGGTACCCAATTCGAAGCACAACTCTTTCAAGAACTTTCAAAATTAATAGGGTTTAAACGAAATAGAACTACATCATACCATCCACAGGCAAATGGATGCATAGAACGATGGCATCGGACTCTAAAAGCGAGTATAATGTGTCATGAAAATGAAAGTTGGACAAGATCTCTTCCAATCATATTGCTCGGATTGAGAACAACTTGGCGTGCTGATTTTCAATCTACTCCAGCGGAACTTCTATATGGTGAAAACATTCATTTACCATGCGATTTCTTTGAAGATACTAAATTCCAACCACAATCAGAGTTTGTCCAAAAACTTAAAGCAACTATGAAACAAGTGAAACCTATTCCATTTTCATATAACTGCAAGCAGAAACCCTTCGTTTTCAAAGACCTTAAAAATTGTTCACATGTTTTCGTGCGCACTGACATTATTCGTCAGAGTCTGCAACCGCCATATCATGGACCATATCAAGTTATTAAACGATCTGATAAAATTTTCACACTTCTCATAAAAAATAAAAATGTTAACATTTCTATAGACAGGCTCAAACCATGTTTTTCTGACAACTCTCTGAAACTGATTGTGCAATAAATCATAAGAGCAATCCAGTTGACAAGCCTACATCACCAGTTAAAAAAAAGATCAGGTTTGCACCGTTGCCCATTGCTCCCTCAACCAGATTCACAAGAAGGGGACGTGAAGTTAAATTGCCATTTCGTTATCAGTGAGATACATCTTGGCAGAGTATCTCACTTAGAGGGGGAGTAGTTGTGGTGATATTTAACAGCTTGAACAGAGCAAGGACAGATACAACTCAACTTGTGTTTTGTGTTATGTTTACTACAAAAATAATTATTCTGTATTCTTTTTCTGTCCGCCATTAGTGCTAGTAATACAATTGCACTTGTAAATATAATATCTCGTAAATAAATCAATATAGTTCTAAATCGTCTGATAATATTTAAAGCAACACATATTTATATAGCAATCACCTATAATCTCATTCAAATTTTTATGCATTTAATTTGCGGTTTTTTCCCTCTCTTATTCTTTTTCATTAGAAATATCTTATTTAATTCTCTCCTCTAACAGTTATTTTGGGGTCGTGATCGCAGCGATAATTCTATGGAGTTTATACTCTCCCTCTGAAATCTGGATTATTATATTTATTTGAATACAAAAAAAACAAAAAAAAAATGCATCCGAAAGAGAAAAAGTACGATTGAGGTTTTAATTTCTTTGTGTAATCTTTACATTTTTCTCCCCCCTCCCTCCTATTTCCACATACAAATCATTCGAATATTCATGCAAATATTTTTTTAAATCAGAGGGAAAATATAATTCTGTAGACAGCTTCATCGTTTGTCGCTCTTTCGAATGCACATTGTTCCACTAAAATAAATGAATATTCTATATTTTAAAAAGGAAGAAATTTCGTTCTCGAATTATAAGTGTCTGGTAGACTATTGCCAAAAGTTAAGCTCATTAACTCGATTGGATTGTAATTAATTGTGTTAAATTGAATCGATTCAACATAATTGTTAATTAAGGCCGAACCGAGAAATAACGCTGGGGACCTCGTCATTTTGAATCTCAGTCAAGTAACGAGAAAGGCACCTGAGCTGTTCCCCCCTTCTCCACGGCTACTAGAGAGGACTTGGAACCTCGACCAGATCCGCTGCACTGTGGGTGTTCAGTGGCATCAGGACTCGAACTCACGACTCGACGAAAACAACCCCGGCAGCTAGCCTACGACCATGATCCCCAGGCTACTGCGACCACTAAATTGAATTCAAAGAATGCATGATGTTTTTTCTTGTGCGTCATATAACTTTCAAACCTTTCACCTTACTTAAATCATATTTGTTTCGTTTTAGAAACATGCACTCTTCTAATTTTAATAAAAATAAGAATTTGACTTAACAGTTCAAAAGCGCCTATTATGTTTCACCCGCACAGAGATCGGATCTCCTCTAAATTTGGATTCAAGATCTATTCTTCTCTATTCCCACCGCTCCCGGAGAATATTCCGCGGCACAGTAATGCATTAGGCGGAGGCCCGTGTCCCGGAAGAAACTAAAGATAGTGCAATCAACTTAAATGGGAACGGCGTACCTTTCTGAATGAAATAACGGTCCTGGAAGATTCGATCTATCCCCAAAAGACGGGCCGATGGGGGAGCACGGATAGGTGTGTTCGAACAAATCAAATAACTCCACTCTTTTCTGAATGGGGAGCGATTCCCGGCGTAGTAAAAAGTTTATAAGAGCATTACATGTCGAAGGGCTTGCATTAAAGTTATTGCGTTCAGCCTCGTTGCTCCGGGGGAACGGGTGTGTTTCGGATTAATCGTCGGGATTAAGTAAATAGGGTATTGTGTATGTTTTTGGAGTTAAAGAGAATGGCTTCTGGAGCAGGTCCGTGGGGGATTTTCGGGGGGAAAAGATATTGCGCCCGTCTTTTAAATAAGAGGCAATCATTCTGGTTTGTGGAGTGGAGTGGCATTAGTCTGTAGTGATTAGAGCGAATTAAATGCTTATCTTTAGAATTAATTTTTCAGAATTTTCTGGGGCTTCAACTAAGAATCATATAAAATTTTATTAATGTATCAAAATAAAGATTAAAGAAATTTTTTTAATTAATTAGATTAAAGTTTTTTTTTTTATCATGAAGGGAAGTGATTGCTTATTCACACGAAGAAGCAAAACGAGGGATATTTGCAACGATCCTCGTAATTTTGAACCTCCGTCAAGGAGCGAGAATGATACCTGAGCTGGCCTCTCCATCTCCAAACTTCCACACCACGCCAAAGGGAGGACTTTGAGCTTCGACAGATTTAAGTGTATTAGCCTCTGATACACTACGGGTCTTTCGTGGCATAACAATTAGAACGCATGACTGTATGAGAAAAATGCTCCTTAAAAAGCTAGACTTATCAGAAACCATGCGAGGGAATTTTAAATTTGTCATAGAAAGACGGTAAAAACATACCTGATTCGAGTCACTTGGAGTGTGATTGATTGATGGTGTTGAATGACGCAAGATTTGGCGGTACTGCGTCAAGCAGATGTAACTGGGATCTAGACATTTGAAGAAAAGAAAAAAAAAAGTTATTTGACAAGACGGGTCGAAAATAAAGAAATATCGCTAGAGTATCTGGGAGGCACGTCACCCTCGTTTATCGTAAGCCCCAATGGAGAAGAAAAAGATGCCTAGAATACCACGAGATATGATGCCAGCGCTTACCTTAAGAACCTCAGCCTCTAACGAGTCAAGTCATTTGGAAGTTGAAAAAAAATATTGCTTGTATATAAATATATAATTGTTGCAAAATTGAAAATTAAGGTCGAATTTCTGTTGTAAACTTTTTTGTGCTAAGATTTAGTAAAATAATTTTCACTTTTTTATGTTTTGTATTCTGACAAGTATAAAAACATGTGAAAAGTTTTCGATTTCTTTTCCACGAGGAAAAAGGTGAACTTTAATAATTTAACAAAAAATATAGAGAAAAAGAACAAAACAAAGATTTCTTACTTATATATTGAAAGGAATAAATTACCTATACAGAAAAATTTCAGTAAAAGTTATTCAATTTTAAAAAGAAGTCTTAAGTACAATTTGTAAGATTGTATTGTATTGTATTTTTTAAAAGACAAAAATGTATGCATTTTAAAAAGGACTTGACTTCAAATATGTTTGATTATTTAAATGCTTTTCCGATTACTATAACAATAAATGTTTCTCGTGTAATCGATATTTAGAGTTAACATGCCTAACATGCATTTAGAGAGGATGCCTACACATTCTAAAAATCTAAAAATAAAATTAACGGATACAAAAATCTGTTAATTTTTAATTGAATCATATATTTAAAAATTTAGAAACATATTTTTAAAAATTTAGAAACATATTTTTAAAAATTATTTAAATTTGCGTCTACTCTAAAGCTGAATATTTAGCATTTATATGCGTGACTATTATTACACTAAGGCACAAATATAGCTGCTTATGCAATACATGTTGATTGTTAAATTGCTTTTTGAAATTGTCGAAGACAATGCTATTCGTAGTTTCATAATATAAAAAAAGGGGAAGATAAAATTATTTATTTATAGCAAAGTCAGTAGAGCTCAAAGAAGGCGCCTCCTTTTATTTTTACCTCATTGTTATATATTTTAATATTTACAGTTTATCTTATTATTTAGGGAAACAATCGAATCGGTCATTTTGAAAAAGGAATCATCTCACACATTTTTTTCACGAACTCACTGCTGGGTGCCTTCTTTAGCATCGCGACTCCTGCACTCTAAATGAAAACGGTTCATCCGTCTTCTAGACGGATCTCAGTCCAGCGTTCAAACGGATCATCTGCTGAAGCCCTGTTCTCAGCTTTCATGGTCTCACTTTAATCAAATACGAGATAGCTCTACCAGAACATTTTAGACAACGACTTCTAGAATGAGATAAAAAAAATGAATGGCCTTCAACTACAATGGACGAAGCTCTTGAAAAGTATTCTATCTCACTTATATTGCTGGTCGTTCGTAAATCCAATAATGGTTCGCAGAGAATTTTGTTTTTCTCGTTATGGACTTCATAAAAAAAAAACATGTCTGGGTCGACTCGATTTTTCACAACCCAAGATTCATATTGTCGCGTAGATATTGAAGACGCGATGATATCCGGATAATGTGGTTTATTAACGAAATTATATCAGATCTATTGCAGCGCCCCCACTTGAACAGAAACTGGTAAATAAAAGCATCTGGGAGATAGATTTTGATGCTAGATGAGAGTGCGTGTCAAGTCATCTCCCATTGTTTGTGAAGATGCTATAAGTGTAAATAAAAGTTGTATATTAAGCGATTTGGAAGCTATTATCGATCCGCCCTTTAAATATAAATAGAATTTAAATTTATTAGAGCTGTCACTTAACGATTCGTAAATAGGACCATCTCTTTGTTGCACAAACTGAGAGCAGCTATGCTTGGCTGAGATCTCTATCAGATTGAGAAAATATGCCTATATATATCGCAGTGAAATATTCCTGAACACCACTCTGGAAACTTAAAAAAATATTTTGGAAGGTCTTAGAAATTATAACGTAAAGCAATGAACAATTCAACAGTTTATGTAAAACTCTAGACATTGACGTCACTGGGTTTGAGCCCAGGAACTCGATCCGGAGACGAGCGTCGTACGATGACGCCATCGGTGCTTGCGAACTTCGCGACATTATTGAAAAAGGTTTTACGAATAGGAAAAATATTTTTCCTCAGTATTCTGTGGGATCACAAATAATTATGAAAGAATTTTTCATCATATGCAGTCCCCTCTAATCATAGAAAGATTCCAATTTACTTTTTCTGGAAATATCATCTAAAGATATTGGTTTTTGTCTTTTGTATAAAATTTTTAAAAAGTAGTGATGATCCCTTTTCAAAATGACTGATTGAATGAAGTAAAGTCCTTATCGAAATTTATGCACAATCTTGCTTCTGAACAGAAAGGAATACATTTATAAATACAACAGAAGCACCTCTGTGTTCTACTATACAAAATTCCTTATCATTACTACGACGAACTTCTGAAGCATTTAGTATCGCATTACCAATCACTAGTTCCCATCATGCATATTCAACCCTCCCCTGTCTTAGAAGACAAAGTATTCTCAAGAACGAATCCAAATGCATGGGTGGTCGTTAAATGCGATTTTCGGAAACGCAATCTGGCATCAAAAAAGAAGAGGCCCTCCATTCCACGTGGTCGCGAACTTTTCGTACTCTTCCTCTGGTGTTATTAACGATGCCGGCTATCATTACCCTCATCCGTGTTCTATTAGTAATTTACCTTCCATCATTTAGGACTAATGGATAACGTTGATGAATAATTGTCCTCAGTTTGTGTCTCCCCGTAATGATCCGATTGGAGGACAATGAAAGTACTGCTACCCCCCGAATTTATTTTCGCTCTAACGCGCCGGGCACCATGACCTATTTAGGAATATAAAATGGTTTCTCTTGTGTCCCATATTATGAATCAGTTTCATTACAGTCCCATTGGACGGCACTTATAGTTCATTTTTTTTTTGTTTGAAATTAATGTAGATGGGGTCGTTTTATATTTACTGCTAGGTTTCACACACGGAATTGAAACATTGTTATTTACCGTACAATGTATTTTTGAAATCTTGAAAATGAATTCCTTTAAAGCCTTCAAATTCTATGATTCTAGAAAAAAAATTATTTTTCTTAGCTTCTCAAAATTACTCCTAGCATTGCATGGATAATGATAAAGGAAATTATATATATATAAAAAAAGCCAGTACCCTTTAAACTTATAACAAAAACTACATGAAAAATGATACAAAATTTGTTGCTTATTTTATTTAGTACTTATCTCTGGCTATCAGACATTATATGATAGAGGGTTATTGAAAATGATTCATCCAATTTTAAAAGCCCATATTTTCAAAAATAAGCGACACAGAAAGATTCGTAGTACATAAATACAAAGAGAAAATGAGGAAGTTTTATGTTGTGAAAAAAATAAATGGTTCTCGTATGTTCCGTGTCCAGTTGTTCCACGAAAGCTGTTTTAGAAGTTTTCACGAAGTTCTACTAACTCTCAGTAGGATCGGTCTCAGTAGACTAGTGGACTTCTTGTTACACAGGTGACCAACTGAGTCACTTAATATGGTCTCACGTACTTTTTTCCTTTTGGGGGTTTGTAAAAGACAAAGTTTACGTATCATCGTAACCCGCAAATATATCTGAACTTAAGCAAGGGATTTCTGCTGTTTTATTATCACTATTCACCTATATTTTTCACCATGTTTGAGAGGAACTTACATATCAAATGCACAATATACATATAACTAAAGGAAGTAATATCGAATACCTGTAAATATGGCTTCCACGGTTTCCCTTTACATCCATGTATTACTTATCAAAATATGGAGTTTATTTATGAAAGTATGGAATTTTGAAATCGTATAAATCATTTTGAATAACACTATATATTACAAATTGGCTGAAGTACCCAGGTTGCTCTTGAATTGTGTGTTTTTTTGGTAATGTTAATATTACTATGAACTAGATAAAATATCAGGAGTTGCTCTAGAATTGTATATTTTCAGTAATTCTTTTTTTTTCCTGCAACGTGCTTCAAATGAAATGTTAAATTCTTTAAGAAAATAAGATTTAATTAGAATATTCAATCAAATATTAAATCAGATTTGCATAAAGACAAGCTAAAAACTTTAATGAAGCGTGTTCGAAGCATGAAGCGTGTTCGAAATTTTCATAGAATTAATATTCCAAAAGATTTTATACGAAATGGAAAAAAAAAATTAAATAAATGCAAAATAGGGGCAGTTAATTTTAATATCAAAATCATTTTGCTTCAAAAACTTCAAAACTGATGCTTAATTAAGAAGAAACAGTCTGAAGGTCTCGAAAGAGAAATATTCGCCAACAATAGCTTTAGAATTCCTAATAAAATAATTCATCTTTCACTCATCTCTAAGATTCTCGGTTGCTTGTTAAACAAAGCTATTTATAAATGGATAAATTTAAAATATTTATTTAAATTTTACTTCTATCATCAAAGGACCTAATTTTTTTTAACATATTTTTGGAAACGAATTTTCTTGTAAATTAAAGCATATAATGGTAACACATGCACACAATTCTACTATATGTAATTAAAAGATATGGAAAATGCAATGGAATGTTAGTGACAAAAAACGCAAAAATCACAAATCTTATAAGGGTTACTCTAATTTTAATTTTTAATTTATTGTTTTATTAACGTCGCATTAAGAAACAAAACGAGAACAACTGGTAACGGGCCTCGTAATTTTGAACCTCGGTGAAGTGACGAGAACGACACTTCCCTCTCTAAACTTCTACACCATACCAACGGAAAGACTTGGGATTTCGATAGATTTAGCGTGCATCAGTTCCGCTACACGGCGTGTCTTTAGTGGCATCAAGGCTCGAACCCATGAATCAACGAAAGCAATAGCGGCCGCGAGTCTGCGTCTATGAGCGCTAGGCTACCACGGCCACTCTAAAAATAAAGACCAACGTTCTTTTTCTGCTTTTTATCTAGTGCTACCGCTGTTATATTTGAGTGACTGATTGTTCATTAAAGTCACAATTAGAAGCAATATGAGGACTATTGGTGACAAACATTTCAATTTTGAGCCAAAGTCGAAAGACGAGGACGACACCTGAGCTCTTGATCCTCTCTCCTAACGTCCTCGTAATCCGAACGAGAGAATATTGAGTCTGAACAGTTTTAACGAGCATCTGTATGATGGGTATTTAGTGGGATCACATAAATGTTTAATTATTTCCTTTGTGTAGTAAAAATATCTCCAACTACTCTTGTTAGTGATGCGTATTTAAATCAGATCAAGACGATTTTACAATTCGGGTAATTTTCTAACTTCTCGCGGGTTTTTAGTAGCAGAAAAAATTTCTTTCCCACATCTGTTAAATTGATTCTTATTCCTTTTACTTTAAGTCGGGACTTATTTTTGTTGTTCCTCTCAGACTGAGTGCTTGTAAATAAAGTTAAATAAAAAGTAATTAATCATGAGTGTTTTGCTTATTATAAACTTAGTGTATGTGTGAAACTAATAAAATAACAAATAAAAAATATACATAAAAAATAATAATAAATAATAATAATAATAAATGAAATAAAAAAGATATGTATAATTTTTCTGTTCTAGAACAACTGTGAAATAACTTACGAAAACAAATTATATGCAAAGTTTTGCAAAAAACAGATTTAGCCACTTAAGGTGCGCTTTGTTTTATAATTATTATTAAATTACTCAATTAAAAATATAAGAATTACAGTAAACGATGAGTATCGAGAAATGGGAAATAGTAAACTTTTCCGATTTTAAAATTAAAGCTAAAGATAAATTATTAAATCGAATATTATGTCAGTTACATGTAATTAAAACTAAAGCAAATGATAAATTATTGAATTAAATATATTTAAGCTACATGAAATTTAAACTGAAGCAAACGATAAAAAATTGAAAAGTGATCTGGTATTCCAAAACGTCCCACCTAAAACAATAGTCCCTTAGGTGGATAAAATAATTTAACTTTTTCCGCTTACTACTCCTAAACAATGCAGCTTCGGTTCACGTTATTCCTTATGGTCTCCCTCGTAGAAATGCACCGCTTGGCTCAGGAGAACCTCTTTTACGAATCAAGCCAAGTTCTTCCTCTCGAGCTAAGCATTGATTTGTGATTCAGCGGAAGGACTGACACGAAAAGTCAATTCCAAGCCCAGTTGAGTCCCATTTCATTTTTCCCGTTGACAGGCTCTGGGAAGATGCAAGGAAAATGAAAAATTTGGAGTGGAATGAGCAATCCCTCAACGGTGAATAAGACGTCCTTTATTTGATATTTGATCTGCCGGGAACAAAAGATAATTGAAACGAGTTCCAATGAGTAGTCAGGAGTTTTGCTCTAGAAAGTAAAGTTAGGAGCGAAGAGTTGAAATGTTTGTAGATTGAGAAATTAATGTAAAAGAAGGTCTAGAATAACTCTTTTGAATAGTTAAAGTCGTGGTGTTGAAATGAGCGAGAAATGTTTCGTTTGAAAAATTCATTACTGTATAGTTGTATTGTAGATGTAAATTGAATCATAATATCATTTGATTTTGCATCTTTAGAGTTCATTGCATTTTACAGTGCTATTCAGCATCAACTAGGCAAACTTTTTTTCCCAATTCTTATCCACGTTGCTTCTCGGCCTTCTTATTTTCCCTCGACGTCACACTTAATTGAATATACCCAATTCGCCCCGTGGAATTGAAGTCAGATGACAATGTTGAGCTTACACACCACTGTCTTTCTCCATACCACGTCAACGTGATGACTTTAACGCTTTGGGAATACGAAACTCTCGTACCAGTACATTACAAATCAGGCTATCCCGACTTAGGATAGCCGACTGAATATAAATATACCTATAATAAAGTTTAAAATTCTCTTACCTTGAATTTTAAGGAGTATTGAAATAATTGCATTACATATAATGCTTGTTCCTCTTACAGTTTTGAGGGAACAAAGTAGAGAATACAGCCTAGTATTTGTGTACTGTATACACGAACATCTGGAGAAAGGACAATTTTTATGTATTCCTTATGGTACGAAAATTTGGTTTCATTTTGTTTAATTATTTTATTAACATCGCACTTAATGGTGTGAAGGATGCGAAGAAAGTCACAAGGAAATGCTATATTAGCTTAGATTCATGTAATCTTTTGTTGAATCCATTGGGATAGGTAAAGATAACGTTAAATTTGCAGTGATGACACGCTTGGAAAATTCTAACAAGAAAGAAATTGACTGAATTCCTGAAGAATTTAGCTCATCGCATTATAATAAGAAATACTGTGTTACGAGCTGTTCCTGAAAGTAAAGTCTCATATTTTTAGTAATAAAAAAAAACTTTTATTTTCAATAACATAATTTTAAGACTTTGGCATTTGTCTATTTTGTGCATCATCGTCATTTCGATCGATGCATTTTTTTTGGCACTTTAGTCGTTTTTTTATGCCCAATCACACAATCTCACCACCATATCATTGAAAAGCATTGAACCTCATCTTTCACCTGAACGTCGTCGCTGAAACGCATCCTGGCCTCTTTGCTTCAATTAAATGATAAACACAAAATTCTTAATAAATTATGAACGCTTTGATGCTTCCGATGCGTAACCAAGTGATTCAATCGATTTGCACCAGTTCGATGGAATCAATTGGTAATTTTTCGTTATGAGGGAACAAACAAATTGGTGAAATACCCGTCCCAATACTATTGAAAATAAATCTTGATTCCTAAATCGCTCATCGAGCGATGACAGTACGCAAGGGGAGCAACGTATAAGCCACCCCATTCTCAAAGTTTGTAATCACAGTGTTATTATCTGCTTCTTTACCTAGATCACTTTCTACAAGTCGAATCTTTGTGAGCTTCGAAAATGCTACTTGAAGAAAACGAAACCTTTATACGGTGTTTCATCTTGTATTTCAATACCTTTGACTTCCAAGCATTAATAGTGTTTTGATCAGGGATCATGATTTCGTAACGTCTGCCCTTCATCACTCGTCTTGCCTAGTATCTTATTAATTTATATGAAGCAATGATGACCAAACAATGACTGAACACACGCAAGAATAAAACAGAATTATTTATTTATTATCACTACAGAATAACCAGTGTCGCTCTCTATAAGATCCTAACCTAACTTTTCAATTCCAATTTATAATTTAAAAAAGAAATCTTATCTTACCAGTTCACTCCTTATTTCAACAAATCTAATCAAGAGTAACAATGTAGTTTAATATTTTTAACGGAATCCTCTTCAATCTACAAAATTTATAGAATTTCTATCCGGTTAATGCTTCTCTAACAGTAAGTCAAAATCCTTTAACTCCCTTACTAAGAAATTGGAATTTATATGCAATTCAAATAGATAAGTATTTCCAAAGTTAGTGAAGAGAACGTCACGAATATTCCAGCATCCCAACTTTGCAAAAAATGTACTAATCACATTTCAATTGTGTAAATGCGTAAAGAAGCTAAAACACTGCATTTTACAGGTCTCGTCTTTTAAGAGGAAGAAAGGTTCTTTTTAAACCCTTTCCCTTCGTACCGAGGTATTATTTAACCACTTGCTCTTTTTTTTAATTTCTTTTCCCTTGTAGTATTAAAGCAATACTAAATATTTTATGCGCATTCAGAGAGAAGATGCAAATTTATTAAAAATGTATCAACAAGTAAATGACAAGAAGTATTCTTCTTCTGAAGAGAGATCAGCTTTTTTGAGTACTTAAATCAGTCTTAGATGTCTCAGTAGCCTTGTTGGTTAAATTCGTTCAATGGAATTAGTCGTCAAAGTCCTCACGCGGCGAGGCGTTGAAGTTGGGTTACATTGAAGTATACGTTCAACTGTCGTATTCATAATCAACCAAAGCACAGTAAAACAAAAACAAGCTTCACAAATTAATCATATTTTATATAATCAATCTATATTGATTTCTCAAAAATTTTGTGTTTACTATTCTTAGTAAATTCAACACACATATTTCAGCACCAAATCCAATGTCGCTTTTTCTCATGCAAAACTATATTTGAATTTAATCGGAAGAATAGCAAATCACTTTTTCTCGTATTTGAAAAACCTAGTGGCAACAATTGTCATATATAAAACCGATTGATTAATTCACGAAAACGAGGATGGCAATTACAAGTATTTGATCTCCCATAAAATCGAACATCTACCGTTGACTGAGTCAGAAATACGCCAATCAGAGACTTGTAATTTTGCTCTCCGTCAAAATGCGAGAATCATCTTGAACTCACTTCTTGGCTCAACCTACACAGCGTATTGAAATGCTCACCCGATCGCCCCCCAGATTAATATCCCGGTTCGCCGTCATTTGTTACATTACCGCTGAACTGGCATTTCGGCTTGCAAAGGGTAATGAGCTATGGACTGGGACATTAGTTACGAGTAAGGCGTGCAATGGAAGGTGCAGTGCCTTTAGATAAATGGATGAGAGGGTGAAATGAAAGTGGCGGCATGTTTGGGTTGGTCGAGGGAAGATGAGCAGGTGAGAGAGGGGATCTTTGTTTTAATTTTGGATGATACAGCAGGGCTCGATGATTGATCATGGAACTTGTAGGGAGTGCTTCGACTTTTCACTTTAAATTATGAACTACTTGAAATATTTCTAAGAATATATTTACAGTTTGTGTCAATTTTCCGAAACGTTTGGAATAATAATTTTAATATTCTGATAATTATAAAATTTGAAAATATTTGACATGATCATAATTATTCCACGTAAAAATAAAAAATTTTCCTCGTCGTGCTTCATTTTCTCACAATTTTGAAATAAACTTGACAAAAATGTTTCGGTTACGCATTGGAAGAGTATTGTAAATTATATATCATGTACTGGATATGTATTTTCAAATAATAATGAAAATACTTTTCAAGTTTGCATCGTTTGCCCTTCATAATTCAGTTCTTATACCAAATCTTATTAACTTATGTTAAGCAATAATGTGACCAAATACTAATTGAATATACACAAATACAAAAATGAATTCATTATTTATAATCACTATAGAATATCTCATGTTCAATACTAACGTAGGTTAATATTTTGAGTAAAATTGTCTTCAATCCACAAAATTAATAGAAGAGTTTCAATCCGAATTGCGATTCTCCGACAGCAAGTCATTATCCTCTACCTCCCTTCATTTTCTCTATTAATTTCCTATCATTTGTATATCCGTTTCATCTAAATCACTTCACTTTACTTCTATCTGCATCTAAATTATCTAATCACATTTTCATTTCGGTTGGGAAGAAATTGTAATTTTATGCAATTCAAAATTATTAACGTTCCCTAGGTTAGTGAAGAAAAAATCGCTGACAACCCAACGTCACAAATTATATAAAAAAAAATTTCTTATATCCCCCTATTTGCATATCTCAAGTTTTATAAATGCTTCCTTTATCTAGCGTTGAAGCTACGTTGCTGTTAGAATAGGATGAGATAAAACCTCTTTCTTTTGGTAAAAAATGACATTGTTTCTTTCTTCCTCCTCTGAAAGAACTTAAAATAATTTTTATAGACCTCATGAATAATGAAGAGCCCTTTTACATCGAACATGATTAACGATATTCATGTCGTTCGATCCATTTTCAGTCTTTCTCGTAATAAGGATTCACTGAAGATGATAATTATTTTTTCTTACAAGAAACTTCTGTATTGGAGAAATACCTGCAAAAATAAAATTTTCTCCAACTAGACTCTTTTTTTTTAATTAGTAGAAAATTAAATAAAGACGTTTAATCCATGCAGATGTAGAGTAGCAATACCGTTCCATTTACTTCCGTACGCGTAAAATCTGTGAGAGTTACTGATTCGAAAATAATTTTATTTGTTGGGCATATGCTTGGAAAAATTAAGGTTTCAAACTCCGATTCGTTTATAATTTAAACACTTTTAACACCAAAAGGAGCTTCAGGAATATATATATATATATATTAATTTAACCTGTTCCGTCCACTCCATTTTAAAACAAACTGTCAAGTTACCTTTCTGTCGCAAACATAATATCTTCTCGCTAGCAAAACCCGCATCCTGGCACAAAATATTCCAGAATAAGAGACGATCTTTTACCAAACCGTCCCTATCGAGATAAACAGTGATTTATGATTGGGCAAAAGGGCTAATCGCGATGGCTGACACACGGAAAATCAATTCCAACGCTCAGTTGAGTCCCATTCCATTTGTCCCGGAGAATAAATATCCCACAGACGTGCTCTGGGAATAGACTGGGAAAAATGAAAAATCCGGAACCAGGATCAGAGATGGAGAAGGGGGTCACTCACGAGTGAGAATGCTACCTGTGTAATCTATTCTCCCGAGAACAAAAGATAATTGGAACGACTTCGCGATACGGGATCGGTGATTCGACATCGAAAGGAAATGCTTAGCTGACGGAAGTCATCCAAAATCGGGGAATCAATGTGAAAGAAAATTTATGTTTCGATATTTAAATTGTGTATTTAAGGTAAACCTAAAAAACGCAATTTAGCACAGTTGCAACGTGCAGATAAAATTTTTCCCATTAATTTATCAAAATTTACTCATTTTCGCTCGACGTCTTTTGCACCGTTGATTCTCCGGGATTATTTGTTTTCTAATTCTTGACGTACAAAGAAGCAAGAAAAAATGTGATACAATAATAATACAAACAGTGAACCTTCTACATACGTTAAGATAGATTATTTCTATAAACGGTTCTTTTATTAAACATATTTTTTTGCTAAGAATGATTGAATAAACAGTAATATTAAAAGTTCATCCCTAATATTTCTATTTATATAACAGAACTTAATAGATTCTAGATTTCAGTTTCTTTTAAAAATTTTATTGCACTGAATTAAAAGAGGAATTGAAATTCTCTTAAAGTTTTTTTAGAATTCATTAACCTTTGAACTAACGAACGTTCGACTCATTTCTTTTCTCCCAAGATATTTTTAAGTGATATTGAATATTTTCGTGTTGGCATGAACTTCAAATGCATTTGAAAAACGATATTAATTTACATTTTTTCCTCAGCAAAATTTTCTCATTGATTTAAAATATAATCTAAGAAATACTATTTTTTTTTTTTCGTTTTGTCTTATACTCCCTATTTAAATATAAATTTAAAAGTAATCTATACCCATTAATTCCCACTAAAAATGTTTTTTAAACTAAAAAAGTTATAATTTCTTCATTTCAAATATATTGTGCACAACTCATTCTAATATGGCACTATAAGTTATATATAATTTAAAATTATTTATAATTAATTATAAATATAAATAATTTAAATTATATATAATTTAAAATTAAGGTTAAGTTTAAAATTAAGAAAATCTTTTTTTTTTTTGATGAATTCTAAGATTATATTAAAAATTAAACACAGATGAACACTATAAAATAGCAAAAACTATTAAAAAATGTCAAATAAAAATACTCATATGAACATACATATGTATATACATACAAGCACATATATACTCACATATATATTTACCTATACATATACACCTGCATACAATATAGACACTGGAAAAGAATTCTATTATTTTTAATAAGTCTTAATCATTTTTAAATGGTTATTAATAAAATTAATAGAGTGATTAGCTTCAATCAACTAGTTATGAATTTCTTATAATAAAAATATTTTAGTTAATTATAGCTTACTAAATTATTAATTTTAATAATATAATTAATAACAATATTTCTAAAATTTGAAAAATGTCAACAACTATTCTAGAAAGGCACCTTATTAACGTGAAACTTGAAATTGTCTGTTATGTATAAAATCTATTATCTGTAATTTTCATTCGTATGTTTAAATATTCTGTTTCCTACTTACTATTATTAGTTTGAATAGGTTTAAGTATATAAAATAAAGGGAAAAGTTGGGTTTATCTTGAGAAGGCTTTTTATATTTCAAAGCAAATAGAACATCAATATATCCATGTACAATAAATACAACGATGTCCATTGAAATCAATTAACTACAAACAGAACTTTCATTCTTCTTTTAAAAAATTTCTCCAAGATTGAATCTATTGTACAAACGAAGCTAAATTCTTTCTTTCAAGATAAACATTGATTTATAACTTGGAGAAAGAGCTATTCGTAAGAGCTGACACGAAGAGTCAATTCTATTTGAGTCTGATTCCATTTAACCTAGAGAATAAATTTTCCGTTGACGTGTTACGAGAAAATATCGGGAAAATGACAAATCCTGAGTGGTAGAAAGGGTTGGAAAGTCACTCGATTGTGAATATCTCTATTGGTGAAATGTTAACTGCAATCCCTCTTTGTCGCGAAACAAAACTTGTTTTAATTCGGTTTTGAATATATTTGGTTTTTGAAAGTAAAGATTAGGAGTGGCAGATTTGAGGAGTTGTTTACTATAAAATAAAAGTAAAAAAATATGTTTATTTTCTGCGTGATTTGAATTGATTGAATGTTTGTTTTGTTCGATTTCAGCTTAAAATATGCAGAATGTTAGGCGATTAAAATATGTTAAAAGTGTATAAATAATTATGTAGTAGTTTTCAGAAGGATTTTTCCTCGACAGGGCTTGAAAATATTTTTGTTGGAATTTTGTTAAGTCTTATATTTGTTAACTGATGTAAATTCATATAATGGTAATAATGAATATATATATATATATATATTGCCTTCTTAAACAAAACTTTTTCCATAATTATGAGTTCTTTTAAAAATTTAAACTTTGAAATAAATAACAGTTTAAAAAACATCGTTATAAATATGCCGTATTAATTCATTTAAATTTAAATTACAAAATAAATTATAAATTTATAAAATGGCATTAGAAATATTCATGGAATGCTAGTCTAAAAAGGATTAAAGGTTTTCCGTCATTTTTTTCTTTCAAATTTGTATTAATCTTTATTGTAATATATTTGAAATAAAACTTTGTGTGTGTGTGTATGCAAATGAATATATGTATGAATATTTCATTCTGCTTCATATCCATTGGAAAATTCTTGGATCAAAACTTTTTTTCATTTCATACTTTATATATCCCAATTACTAGAGCCCTAATTTGGGAGAAAAAATGGAATTTTTCTGTGGTATTCTGTAAAGAATTGAAATTAAAATTTTCTAAGTTTTCTTCCATTCATTTAGTGGGCTATTAGTCGAGTGGTCGCGGCCGGCATTTCGTCGAGTCATGGATTCGGGCCTCTGAGGACTTGCGGGGCTGATGCACGTTAAATCTATCGAGGACCCAAATCCTCCCGAAGGCGTGGTGTGAAGTTTGGAAAGGGAGATAGAAGTTTAGGTGCCGGCCTCTTCACTTGACCAAGTCTCAATAGTATGAAGTCCGTTGCCCTCGAGTTGTTTCCCAATGAGACGTTAATAAAACGATCAAATCTATCTCATTAATATTTCATTTACTCTACAATTGGGCCGCGGTAGCCTGGGGGGTCAAGGTCGTGGACTAGCGACCGGCGGTTTTAGTTCAGTCGCGGGTTCGATCCTTGGCCGCCAAAGACCCGCCGTGTTACCGGGGCTGATGCACGTTAAATCTGTTCGGGACCCAAAGTCCTCCCGTTGGCGTGGTGTGGATGTTAGGAGAGGGGGGTGCCAGCTCAGGTGTCGTCCTCGTCACTTGACCGTGGTTCAAAATTACGAGGTCCGTCGCCAATAGCCCTCGTGTTGCTTCTTCGTGTGAATAAGCAATCACTTCACTTCATGATAAAAAAAATCTTTAATCGAATTAAGCTTCTTTCTGACTGGGAGGTCTGGTGGTCAACTTGTAATACTGGTATTCGGGTTCAGTCATATATTCCCAGACCAAATTTGAGTTTTTATACAAATTCTAGTTTTATTACACGCTTCTTAACCGGTCATGGTCCCTTCATTTCTTATTTAAATCGTTTTAATTTAAAAAGTACAAATTTATGTCTCTGTGGCTCTGTTGGAGATGCTGACCACAACGTTTTCTCTTGCCCTTTTACCAGAGATTTTCATTTAAAATGTCCTGTTATTGAAGCGAAATCTATTTGGCTGAGGTCCGTGTGTGAAAATCCCTACTTACATTCTAAGCTTAAATCCTGTATACTTACGGCTCGTAAAATTACCCAACAAATTTATTAATTTTTTCAAACTTTTATTATATTTCTCAATTTTTTTATCATCCCTTACCATGTAGCTATAATTGTATGTCTTGTATATGTGTTCCCACCTTTGCCTAATACTTAATTTTTGTTTACGAGTTTGTGGACGTTTTTGTATGGTGCTATTTAACCTGTTGTGTATCTTATTTCTGTGAGAAAATTTCAACTGTTTCTTGTGTTTCTGTCATGTATATTTTTTGTTGTGCAAATACCTTGTACATTTTGTTTAACCTTTATTTCAAAATTATGTAAATCTTATGTTATTTTGTCAATAAATGCTGAGTGCGGGAGTGATTGTTTCTCGGGGGTTCGGTCTGCAGCTCTAAACCCTTGGGTGAGCTCGGTCCCCTTGGGTACTCTGCCAATAGCCCTCGTGTTGCTTCTAGTGCGACGTTAATAAAAAAACTAAACTAAACTAAAATTACTCTACAATTACATACATATGCAAAATTATTCCTAAGCTTTATCATAAAAAAATATTAGATTTTGTTTTTACTCTTCACTGTTTATCACTTACCGCAATAATCTCTTCTCTTCGAGTAGAAGTCAAATCTGAGATATTTATCGAGCGAACTTGGGAAGGAAATTATTACAACAGCATTTAATTCCCATAAACTGTATCGGGACGACACTTCTTACGCGCCAGCGGAAAACGAGTATTGGAATACAATACCACTTTTGATCGAGTCGCAGGGGGAAAGCGTATTGAATGCTGCTCTGATTAATCTCCCGGTTCACCGTCATTTGTTACAGCACATCGACTCGCAGGGAGCTACGGCCGAGGTAGTAGTTATGCATAAGCAATGCAAAAGGAGGCGCCCCGAGACAAATGGATGAAAGGGACGGTGAAGTGGTAACACCAATTTGTGAATGGGGTGAAGATTAACAAATGAGTGGAGGGAATCGTTGTTGCGATTGGGTTTCGAGTGGGAGGGCGAGAGTAGATTATTGCATGACCAAGAGGTGCCATTACATAGGATTTCTGTCATTAAATGGGATAAGCTACAATGCATTTTAATTACTACTTTGTAACTTATCGACGTATTGTAAACAGTGATGATATCCTGTAGTGTATCAGTTCTCAGTGAGTGTGTTTATGAAATTCGTATGCAAGTACTTGTAGTATGTAAAAAAAATAGATGCATATTGACCGAAGTGACTTTATTGACACAGTTGCTCGAATTATGTATGCCATATGTTATGCATAAACTTTTTGATACCAAATCCGCTTATTGCGTGTTATTCGAAAAGAGAAAAATATATTACTAAGAATTTGTTTCATTTTGAATTAATATTAACTTAATAGCATCTTTCGCCTTTTATTAAAAAGAAGAATAAAATTATATACATAAGGAAAATAGTGATTCAGTAATATAGAGAAATAATTTCAAATTAGTATAGAAGCAAATATTACAACACAAGAAAAGCTATGAAAGTTCTTTCAAAAAAACAAATAAAAATTCGTTTAGATTATGGAATAAGTACAAAGAAAACGAATATTAATTTTTAATTGAAAAAACTGAAGAAAAATTAAACAACAAAACTCTTAAGAAAAAGAAACAATGTACCTGAAAGATACTACACAAATAAATGATGGAAAGAAGATAAAGTTCAAACTCATGAAGAGTACACCAAGACATAAATACAAAGCAAACTTAGGAAAAGAGAGATCGTAAAGAAAATGAAATACAACATTTGTAAATTCTGAATTGGCTTGAGGCATATAGCTGGTTAAACTTTTTTTTTACTAGTATCAAACAATCCTAAAAGAAAAATGTTGTATCCCAAAACAAAAATTCCATAATACAAAAAAAAAAAAAGGTTGCAATAAAAAGCAAAAGGAAAAAGGAAAAATTAAATAAAATATATATGCCAATATATAAATATATATCCTTTTATATATATACTCGCAAATATGGAAGAAATATGTAATTCCTTGAATTAAATATGGTGCATTAGATGAGTTGTGTTCATTAATGTAATCGTTGTATCTATTTTATTTTTATTGAAACCTTGTATAAACGAAACCATATTTTCATGGAAAATCATAACATAGTTTTTTGGTTCTTTTAATGCATTACAATGAAGATCTCGCTATAAAAATGTTACCCATAATTAACTTAAAATGCTGTACAGATGCATCTTACAGGTATTTATTTGACACTTTTTTAGATATAAATTTATTTGATATTGTTATCAATAGGATAAAGAACGTTGAACTTTTTATATTCATTTTATTTTAATTTATCGAAAATTGTGAAACAAATACTTATATACGTGAACATAAAAAATAACAAATGTTCTTACATATTTCATTGGGGTGGTAATTTCCGTTACTAGTTATAAAAGAATTTTACACAAGAGCATTAATCGGAATTTTTTTAAAAAGTAAGGAATTTTCAAAGAAAATTTATAGATTTTGATTGATTGATTTTATTGTTTAATAACGTCTCACTTGGAAGCAACACGAGAGCTAATAGCCACCGAGTATCTTTAAGTCTTGTTCACGTGACGAGGAAGATACCTGAGCTGGCACCTCCCTTTCTAAGCTTCAACACTACCTGAAGGATTTGAAGCTTCGACTTATTTAACGTGCATCAGCCCACTTTAATCCACGAATCAACGAACCAACACCGGTTGCAATTTTTTCATACATTATATATTTTACATATTACCCGTTTTTCTAACACCTCTGAAAAAACTCTCCGTTGACGTCACACTTGCCATCTCATAAACAGCGCCCGCATATCGACGCTTAAAATACCTCTTCGAAATGGAGGCGATCCCCCACCTTTCAACCTATTGAGATAAACATTGATTTCTGATTCGATGAATGGGCTAATCGCCGGGGCTGTCTGGAAAAGTCAATTCTAACGTTCAGTTGAGTCTGGTCCCTATTTTTCCTGGAATACGAGAGAATAAATTTCCTGTTTACATGTTCCGGAAAGATATCGGGAAAATGAAAATCTGGAGCAATGGCAGAGGGAGGGAGGGCGTCACTCGACTGAGGATATGCTGTCCTTTATCTGATATCTGCTCTCTCGGGAGCATTTGAAACGGGCTTCAATGCGGGATCGGTGATCTGGTTTTGAGAGTACAGGCCGCGAGTGGCACATTTAAGTGGGCATTGATTAAGGAATTAGAATAAAACTAATAATGACTTTGAGTAATGTCGGCTGAAAGCGTGACGCAAGAGGAGAAACTTTTCTTGTATAAGATTTAACATTTCATGCTTAAATATTGTAATGAAGTAGCCTTTATTTATTGTTAATAAATAACATTGTTCGACTGAATATTTTTCAAATTTTTGCTTATTCAAGATTTGGGAATAATTTATTAGATATTTATTGAAGTATGCAATTGAAGTATTGTATTATATTAAAAACAAAGTTACATCTTATTTCTTAAGATATTTGTTTATTACTGGCGATTTTTTAAAAATTTTAAATAATAATCTAGTAGGGTCTTTCTTTTCACATTATAGCAAAAAAAGGGAGATTATAAGAAATATTAGTAGAATAATTTTAAACTCAAATTCCGAAATAAATTCTTCAACTATAAAGTGACTTTAAATCTTTTATTGAGATGCATTTCACAAGAAATGAGATTCCGCAACATAGCCAAACATCTCTTTGATTCAAATACGCCATTATGCTCCATAATCGTAACTTAAATTCATTCATCAGCAAATATAAGTCAAGGATATTTTTTCAATCTGTAGTTGCCTGTGTAATTAGTATAAAAAAACATTTTCGCTTAAATTTGCTAAAGAAAGTGAGTTCACTTTTTTTCTCTTCTCAGTAAGTGAAATAATTTTTCAATCTCATCTCTGCATAATGTTTTAAAACTACTTTTATTAACATTAGCTTATCCCAAGTCCAAAGGTTTATTAAATAAATTTATTGTTCTCTTTCGTGTAACGCATTTATTTTACGGGAATTGTAAAAATTACGCGTTTTAACACAAATTCTCCATTCGCAGCTACTGGCCGTCTACCGGAGAAGCACTTTGAGCCTTAAATACTTTCTTTTTATATTATTTATAGCTTATGTCATTCGAAACTGTAATTTTTCAGTCTGAAAAAAGATTGTTTCTGTTAAGTTTTCAAATGATATCGTTGAACAGATGTGCACTCTACGACGAATCATTTGATTAAATAAGGATTTCCTACTTAAAAGGTGGAATGAAAAATAAATTCCTTACTATCCCAAAAATACTTCCTTATTATAAACAATACTTTACCAGTTTCGACCAAATATTTCATCGAACTAGAAATTTTCCAAATTTTTATCAAAATCGTAATGTTCTCGAATTATGGAAAAAATTTCTTTCTCATTAATTTATTCAAAATATCTAAGAGAACTGAAATTTTTTCATGCGTAGGAATAAGTTGGGAACTATACAGGGTGTTTCGAAACTCCTGGTCAAAAATTGAAGGGGAGAGACAAAACATCTGAACAAACAATTTTCACTTTACAATGCTTGAGCAGTGAACCGCTGAACCGTGCTGTAATAAAAAGCAAGATGCGCGAGTTTTCTTGCACATTGTCATTTTTATCATGATTTCAGGAGACACAGTGACGTACAGTAATCGAGAAAAGTAATTTTGAAGCACCCTTTAAACTTTCCCTATAAGTTTCGAAACTCTCTGTTATGATCATATGAGAGTACTTTTATTTTTTTGTTAACAAATGAGAGAAACTGACAGATATTTTTGGTCTTAAAAAAGAGCTCTCTTCCTCATATTTTTCAATGTTCTACGAAATATAATTTGATTCTTTGATTATATTTTAACGAATGTATGTTTTCAAATTATGAAAAACTTTTTTTAAAAAAAATTCCTTCGTCTTCACAGGCTATTTTAAAACAGTCAGTCAAATTCAACAAAACAAAATGACAAGTTTTAAAATCAAGTAAATTTCAAGAAACGAAGTCCAAATTTTGAAACCCCTAGTTATTATTTCTACTCTATTTAACGTACATCTTTCATGATAATATCACTATTTAACCATAATCTTTAAGAACAGCTTTCCTCATCTTCAAACATGATGTCCGTCTCCACTAGCCCTCATGTTGTTTTAAGTGCGAAGTTGATTGAACAATCACTCAATCATATACAGCCAACATTTACTATACTGATCACCGTTCGGAAAATAGAATTTTAATAACTTATTTGATTTGTATAAGATGATCAATTAAAAATATTTTTCACTTTCAGCATTTATAACATGCTTCTCACTTAAAGCCTCTCCCTCATTATTTAAAACTTTACAAACATCGTAAATTTTCATTAAATAGCAATAAAGCCAGAATCCCTATTCTAGAGATTCCAGGGGAAAAAATTAACTCTGTTTATTATATTTCTCTTACGAACAGTTTCCAACGTGTCTGAATCTCAGCTTGGAAGCTGCCACCTACCAACTCACCCGTCTCGTTTGAGTCGCTTTTCGAATACGGTAGATTCGACATTTCGACAATTTACTCTAAACTCGGAGTCACTTCTCATCACAAAAAATGAACTACTACAATCTTACTCCAATTTCTAACTTACTTGCATCTACCGATTGTGTTCTACCAGCTATCCGCTTTCACTTTCAATTCTATTTCGCTTTTATATCACTATCCTCAATTCGATTCGTTACACTTCTTATCTTCGTCTAATGTTTCATTTCACTCGATGTGATGGCGCTTTGAGAAGAAACTCGAAGGCTATTGGCAGAATGCACAAGGGGATCGAGCTCACTCAAAATGGCTTAGAGCTACAAACCGTCCTCCCGCACTCAGCATCTATTGACGATAGAAACCCTTTGCAATAAAGGGTAAGATTTCACAGTATATGTGATTGACGACATAATTTTAACCTTGTAAATTTCACCTCGGTCAAGTGACGAGGACGACACCTGAGCTGGCACCCCCCTCTCCAAACTTTGACACCATGCCAACGGGAGGATATGGGACCTCGACAGATTTAACTTGCATCAGCTCCTCTATACGGCGAGTATTAAGTGGAATCAGGGCTCGAACTCACGGCTCGATGAAACACTAACCGCAGGTCAGCGACCTTGACCACTAGGCTACCGCTGCCACTCATTTGATTGGAAAGAAGTCGGTTTTTAAATATTATAAAATTAGACAGTAACCTCAGATGTTAGTTAAGGGACAATTCCTGAGTAGTCCAACATCACAACTTCTAACTCTATAATTTCCATACCAACTAATTCAAAAAATAAATACCAGAAATGGCACCAAATAAGAAGGCATTTGAAACGATCGTCCAGTAGGCTGCTTTATGTAACAATTGTCATTTGTTACATAACCGTTGAGCGGACATTTCGACTGATGAATTACGTGCTGAGACATTAATTGTGAGTTACCGGTGCAGGGTTGTCCCCTTTACAACAAATGAATAATGAAGGAAGTGAAAGGTTACGCAAAGTGATGGTGGGAGTCACGGAAGATGAGCAGGTGAACAATGGGATCCTCATTTTAGAATATGCTATTGGACAGAAAGGGAAGCAGATACTTGTGAATATTTGCGGATAATTATTTTCATTTAGCCCTTTACTCGTACACAGGGGAGGAATTATTATGTATATCAATTGTGTTACTTCGATTTCGGAAATGTTTATACGGGTATTTTATTGTTTTGTAATTATTCAAAGTTTGTTAAAACTAACAGCATTTTGGGAAAGCAAAGCTTTGCCTAAGTTATACATTTTGTATCATATATATACACTTAAGAAGAGTTAAATGTAAACAAGTAATATAAAAAAAAATTTAAGTCAATTCCTACTTGAGTCAACAAAGAAAAATTTTATTTCAGTTACTTTTTATTAAATAAATACAATTAATATAAATACGTTTATACATATGACAGAATCACAATATTAAGTGGCAAAAGAATTTTTTTTCCAGCGAACTACAAGCTTCGTCAATGACGGTATTTATTCCTAAATTTATATCCAGCTAAATATCTAATGTAAGAAAAAAAAATTCTCCCATATAAAACTAAAATTAATTATTTGAAAATCAGAGAAAAAAAATTTATGCTTCGACAAGTTTGAAGATTCTACGCCGACGCTCTACCAACTTTGCCTTGCAAGACAAATGACATACTAGAAGCATTGGCTTGTTTCTCAATTCCTCTGGTAAAATAAATGGTTGGAATGCAGTTTAGCCCAACCACCCTTGGTGACAAGAATTATTTGGCGGTATTTTGCCAAATGTGGCTACCCTGATCTGTTTCGCGGACTTAACATGCAGCCAAAAAAAAAAAAAAAAAACCGTTTGGCAATCGCGCCAAGCGGTTGGGCTAAACTGCATTTTCACCCATTAAATTTAATTAAATGAATTAATATTTGAAAAAACTGTATTAACATCAAGTGTCATCCACTACAAGTTTTAAAATATGAATTTGAACTTGAATGGATGAATATATATATATATAAAGTATTTTATTGAAGATTCAGAATTTGAACAAGATATATCTAGGGAGAGTGTGAGCTAATAGTAGGAATTTAAAAATATGCTTTATCTGGGTACAAATAAAATGACACGTGCCGCGCAACTTTATAAATTAATGCCCTTTGAATGACTTTACAGATTGGGCTTTTTTGTTATTAAATTATAGTAATAGAAATTACTATTAAAAGGAATAAAAATAATGTATTTAAATCGAAATGCTAATCCGAAATTTCTGAGAATCAGAATATGAGCATAATATAGAATGTTGTTCCATAATGAGAGTAAGAAAAATCATACGAGTACAAGAATTCCAGCAAGAAATTACCGAGAACACCCCAGCTCTGTCATGCTAATCACGACATCGTATTCTAAAAACACCCATTAATTCAGAGCTCTTATGCTACGTAAGATCATACGATATCACGCCAAGCGATAAACGAGCTAAAATATTAGAGAATTAACCACAATGATTCACATTATCCAGACAACTATCAAAGGAGTTAGATTGATTGATTGTTTATTAAAGTCGTATTTTTTTTATTTAGAAGATTCGAGAAATACTTTTTATCAGACAACAGAAATGTTAATTTACATATTTGTGTTTGTGTATTTAGTTTATGTCTTTTTGTATATAATATTAAAATAAAAATCTTTTTTTATCATATATATATTCAATATTCCTGATTTTTCTAAGGTATGATACAATGGTTTTGAAAATATTTTACAATTCAGAGATTGGCGAGTAGATACGTTTCTTAGAAGTGATCTATTAGGGTATGTGCATTATCATTAATGAATAATCGGTTTACTGTCATTGTGAGGTTTTAGTAGGTATTCTTGATTTGGTTGTTATAGGCTCTCCCGGTGTCAATCTGCCGGCAGCGGACCTGAACAAAATTTTAAACTTTAAATGCACATAAAAATATCAAGGAGCATTCGTATCATATCCCATTACTATGGAAATATCTCAGCACTTGAGCTCAACTATCGTCTCAATGTTTCTTCAACATTCTTGTTCAGAAACAATTACAAAGTTAAACTCAGTATAAAACACTCGCGTGTCGACTTGCGTGAGTGATACGCAATGTATACCCCAATCAGCAAACCTACTGAAGAGCGCTTATATACATTGCTAGACGCGGGTGATGGGAAAGGGGGTCTGCAAAACACTGATCATGCGAAATAGTAGCAGACAGTCTGTCTGCAGCAAGCCTAATATATTTGACCCAGAAGCGTGTGGTTCCAGATAAACTGACAGCTCGGTGTCTTTTGATCACTAATAATTTAGCACCAGCGCTATGTTGTAACTACAAGACAATTTTTTAAATTATATTTCGTACAATTTCCTTTCATTATTGCAGAATGTTCTTAGTTCTCTAATGGGCTCGGGACGATTAGTAGCTTCCCTCGACTCGAGTAGGAAAAGTAGTAGTAGTTTTTAACATGAGAATATGAATTGACGTTTAAGGAGCCAAAATTTAAAGTAATGTCAAATATCGAATTCATAACACGCACAAGTTCAAGTGTATATATATACATATAAAGTTTTTTGGACAGTCTTGTTCTAATATGTGTTTATACACTCTGTAACAAAAACAAACAAAAAACGACGCCCGGAGAAGGAGTTGTCCGATTGTATTGAAATTTGGTGTGCAAAGACATTTGGACCAAACATGCAAACGATTAAAAATTGGTGTCCGATGAATGAATAGTGGGAGCTGCAACGCATCGGAACTGCGAACTCAGCAGGTGTATTTAGAAAGCGATTCTCAATCTGATGATTAAATTTTCTATGGTCAAATGACCTGTTTTGCTACTATTCCTTTTGAAATACCCTGGCCTTATTTTTCAGCAAGATAATGCCAGATCACATATGGCACGAGTTGCTATGAACTGTCTTACAGTTTGTCAAACACTTCCTTGGCCAGCCAGATCTCTCTCCAATCGAGCATGTCTGGGATAGGATGGGAAGGCGACTGCATCTATCAGGAAATGGTTACATAGCACGACAATTGGAGCAAATCAGGGAGCTTTATCACTCTATGGCACGTAGTGTGGCAGCTTGCATCCAGGCTAGAGGTGGGCTTACTGAGCTCGTAACTTTCTAACTATGTAACTCTGAAATAAATCATTCAATTGTTTTGAAATTTTAATCATTTTCTATTATGTACATAATTTTCCTATCCGCCAACTTTTGTCTCCATCGGACCACTCCTTCTTGGTGCGTCGTTTTTTTTTTTTTTTTTTTCCTTTTTTTTTTTGGTTATAGAGTGTATTATTTAATCTTTTGATTTATTTGTGCACTAGAGAGTTCCATTTCTAAATTAGAAAGTTTAAAACACGTGAATCTTTAGCGATAAACCTGGAACAAGTGAGGAGGACGATAGATGTGAATTCACGCCCACGCTCCAAACTTTCACGCCATTCAAAAGCTGGAACATTGAAGCTCGATGCATCAACCTCCCTTCACGACGTGACTCAAGAGGCATCGAGACCAAAATCCTCAACCGGAAGAAAACAATACCGACCAAGATCCCTTGACCACATTGTCAATGTATAATCCGTTCGTGATACAAAATTCATGTTGGAATTTATATTCACTCTCAATTTATATTAATGTCATAACTCGCGGTTTAGCAACCAAGAATCGTGACTACCGCGAATTAATGGGACTCGACTGTATATCAAGGGATAAGGAAAAAAAAAAATCTACATTATCAAAGAGATTCATTTCAAACCATCAAAGGAGTTCAGGAGGTAATTTTAATAGTAACATTAGAGTGTAGTCCTAGACTAACTTTGCGGCTACCTTGCTTAACAGTAGAGAACAGGACAGAATCGCGGAAGACTATTTTAGTTAAACAAAGAGATCCAAGTTCGAGTGCTGTATAGCATATGTCAGCTCATGAAACCTGCAAGACGTTCGATAAATAAAAACATAAATTAACAATCGAAAGTTCTAAGCAAAGTGTGCAAAGAACAGATTTAGCCATCCAAGGTGTGCTTTTTTTATAATTATTATTAAATTACTCAATTAAATATACGAATTAAAGTAAACGATGAAATATCGAGAAATGGACAATAGTTAACATTTCCGATATTAAAATTAAAGGAAACGATAAATTATTACATTGAAGCAAACGATAAAAAACTGAAAAGTGATCTGGTAAGCCAAAAGTAATCCACCTAAAACAATAGCCCCTTAAATAGCTAATAAAAAAAAATTCAGTTTAAGATGTAAATTTAGAGATGTGTTAAATATTAAAGAATGAACACGGAACGCCTCTTTCATTCTAGGAAGTATTATTCGAAAATTGAAATGAGTAGTGTGTTATTATATGCTTCTATCTTATACGCTTTTTTTATTATTATAAACGCTCTAGAAGCAACTCGAAGATTACTGGCGTCGAACTTCATGCCGTCCGTCGCCAAAGGGTTGTTCAAAGGGCGTGAATGACATTTAAGCTACTAACTACTCTCCTGACTCCATACTACCCAACAGGAGGACTCTACGCGAAGTGATCGCGGTAGCTTAGTGGTCATAGTCGCGGAATCGCTTTCCGTAGAGTCGTGGATTAAATCCTGAAGTCACTTTAGGCCCACCGTTTAATCGGAGCTGATGCATGGAAAAATCTGTCGAGGTTCCATTCGTCTTGTTGGCGTAGTGTGGAAGTTTGGAGAGGAGTTTCCAGCTTAGGTGTCATCCTCGTCACTTGACCTAATTTCAAAATTACAAGGTCCATGTTGCTTCTCGGGGAGACGTTAATAAATAATCTCTCAAATTACCCTTCTGCGCGAAGGTCTTGAAAAGAACGAGACGAAAACGTTCAACCTTCGATTACGATCCTTAACTTTACGTGAGTCAGTTTACCTCTGCTCCATGATGTTGTTTAAACTGTAGAGAAGTCCGAATGTGATAACAAGGTTAGATAATTTTGACGTTTGAAAAAATGTTCCGAGTTCAAGTCCTGTTCTTTAAAAGTATGTTAAAACAGTCTTAATGCCTGTTACACGTTAATTGTTACACGTTTATAAGGCAAATCTCGTGTATTATCATAAGAATGTTTTTTTTTTAATTAAAAATGTGAAAAATGCATATACTTATTTGTGTGTCAAAGTTGAATTCTTCCGACGACGTTTCTGCTAAACGTTTCAGATATTGAAAAAAAATTAGGATGTACCCTTGATCTTTTTAAGATTTTGAAAAATCAGACTTTTTTTTTAAAGAAATAAAGCACTTATGAAGAATAAGGCAGCTTCTTCGAATGTATGCATTAACGCACTGAGTCTATATGTTCTCAATGGGTCACTTGACATTCCAAAACAAAGGATCTTACTGATTTTAAATAACACTTATCACGATACAAGTGTAGCTTGTGTGATAATGAAAAGATTTCTGTTCGAAATCACCTCTTTCAAAATCAAAATATTTCTTTCGAGATAAACATTGATTTATGAATCGGCGAAAGTCTCGAGGTTGCCTCACATTATCAAACTCCATAGACATTTTAACGTCTTAGTCAACAGCCAATAAGCTCCGAATTGAAGTAACGTCTGCAAAAAGACAAATACATTTTATTCAACCCTCTGCACAGAGTCGCTTTGTCTCGTATTCCGCTCAACTCACTTTGATCGTAGCTTATAATTAAACAATAATGCCTTAGTTTACACTCGCACGGATTGAGACACTTCTCGTTTACAGATTTCACTTACTCAAATCAGAAGTAACTTCCAACCTATTTTTACTACCAAGGATTAATCACAATAATTCAGACCAACATAAAAATATCTATCAGCCTGTCGTTATCATTTGCCTCCCTGCCCCTTCCCATCACTTATGTACCTCTAACCCTAGCTCAATTTATTACACTTCTTATCTTCACCTAATTTACCTAATCACTTTTCATTTAGTTGGCAAGGAGTTGGAATTTTATGTAATTCAAAATACGAAATGTCCCCGAGATATGTGTGACTGTTTTTCAACGTCACACTGAGAATCAACACGAAAGTTATTGACAACGGATCTCGAATTTTAAGCCTCGGTCAGGTGATGAGGACGACACCTAAGCTTGCACCTCCCTCTACGAACTTCCACTCCTTCCTAACGGGAAGTCTTGGGACCTCTATCATATTTAACGTGCATCAGCCCCTCCACCCCATAGAGCTTGTGGAATCAGGTATAGAACTCACAACTCGACTAAAATATCGCCGATCATCAGTCTGCGACCCTGGCCCTTAGACTACCAGAGTCACCACAACATTAGTGAAGAGAAAACTGTGAAAAGCCCAATGTGACAAACTAAATCTCCGAGACTGGTACGAAATGGCAATTCAGTTGAATCCATTTCCATTTTGTCTGGAAAATATATTTCCTTTTGATGGAAAGATGCAGAGAAAAGGAAAAATCTGATACAAGATGTGGGATCATTGAACTGGTAAATACATTGTCTGTTGTTTGTAATCTCTTCTCCTGTGGAAACAAAAAGTATTTGGAATAGTTTTTCACGTGGAAGCTGATTTTATATTGAAAGACTAGGAAGCCACTATTAAAAGAGAACGTGGATTTAAAAAAAAAAATTAAATTTGTTAATTTGCATTGAGTTGGGAAAAAAAAGAAATGATTTCTGTTTAAAAAATATGGTTTATTACAATTACAATACAGATATAACTTGTACAGCTTTTCAAATAACACTATTTAAATCATTTTTTTGTTATAATTTTATTAAATTTGGAAATAATTTTAAAGCATTTTGTTCAGGGCCACTTATATCAAAGTAGGACGCACCGCGTATCCAGGGTTGATGTAAGCTAAATCTGCCGTGGCTCAATTTCTACCGTGCGCATGGTGTAGGAGAGGGAGGTTACAAGGTCAGATATCGTCCTCGTCACTTGACCGAGGTTTAAACTATTAGTTCGGTGGCCAAAAGCCCTCGTGTTGCTTCTAAGTAATAAACAATCACTATTACTCACTAGAAAAGTCCGAAAACACGGCATGTAATTCTTTGAGAAATGTTATTTTTGTAGTTATTTTTGATATTCGAAACCCTTCATTACTTAATGTTGCCCCCATCGCTTAGTACTCCCGGTCGCGAGTTCGAGGCCGGCGATGTTCCGTCGAATCATAGATTCGATTCCTGATTCCACTAAAAATTCACGGAGTAGCGCTATTAATGCACATTAAATATGAAGAGGTGTTAAGTCCTCCCATTGGCGAAATTGGAAATTTAGAGAGTGAGGTACCAGTTCACTTGTCGTTCTCGTCACTTGACCGAGCCTCGAAATTACGTCACGAGTAGCTCTAGTGTTGTTTTTAATAAACAATGAATCGATTGCTTTATTCTTTGAAAAATACATTAAGTCTGATATTCAACTGCAAAAAGAACAAAATAATTATATATATTGAGGACAATTTAACTTTATTTAAGAAATAAATTTATTACGATTTCTAAAAATAGCTTATATTAATTCATGCAATTTCAACTTATATAGATGTAATTCGTACATTGTTTTCCTATTTGTATTTAAAAATATTTATTCGGTTTTATAGTTTAAATATATTTGTAGAACTTTTTGAAAAGCCAGTATGAGAACGTTTGGACTTCGTTATCTTCCCTGCAAAGTGAAGGTTATAATTGGACTGTAACTGTTTTACAGACAAGGTGAGAATCTATCCAGTACTAATATAGCTAGAGATGCCCTTGGTGACAAAAGTTGACTCATTTGGAATAAAATTAGAAATAAATACACGAGAGCATGAGCTTTCTCCTTTAAGGCGATGCATACATTCTTATATATATATATATATATATATATATATATTTAAAAACATATACACACACAAACACACATATATACATATATCAGCCAATGTGCGTATTAGTTTAAATTTTATAGAATGATTGAACACTTTTTGTGCTAATGTGTATTTGTGATTTGAATTTCAGTGCTTAATAATTGTGCAAACTTTGAATTGCTGCTAATATATATTTTTACGTTTGTCAAGTAGTTAATTTCTTCAGGTTAAATATTATATTTGCTAGAGCATCTCAAAATAAATTTGAATTTAAAAGGTAAAAAACCTGCTGATTCAATGTGGGGACCTTCACTGAATTCAAAATGTAATCAACCTCGACAAAGCGTATAATTATTTAAAAAGTTTATTCTTCTCTAAATTGAAACCGAGAGGGGGCTCTAGACTTTAATCTCTTGAACTGGAAAAATACTACTACATTCATTCATAAAGTATTTAAGTACACTAAAACATTTTTCATGCATGGAAATATACACAAAGACTGGGAATGTTTCGAAAAATATTAGTTATATAGTTTATCAGTAAAATATAGTTTATTAGTGTGAAATATTTTTAGAGATAAACGTTATTCAATAAATTTCCAATAGCTATTTAGTCTTACGAAAAAAAGGAACGAATACTGGAATGCTCTATATCCAGACCCTTAGGAGTATTCTACCACCGAGTATAATTCATCTCAAAACATTAAAAAAAATTTCTTTTTTTGAAATAAACTTTTCATACTTCTCGTTACCACCGAATCTCTTAGAGTCTTTATAATCAAACAAATAAAATTATTACCGTCTTTTTTTTAGCTTTTTGATCCCTCATTACCATCGAGTATCTTGAAATCAAAACAAATAGCCGAATTAAACAAAACAACAACGAACATGCTCCTCAAACCGAATAAACTCTACAACACTCGATCCGCATTTTTAAAACTTTAAATTACCATCCCGTTTTAATTCAGGAAATATCAACAAAAATTTCGATATCCTTACTTTCGAACAAAGTAACGATTAAATATAACCAGAT
>BMAW01005292.1:0-26421 GCA_019974015.1 Nephila pilipes
TGTAAATGATGTATTTAAATATTTTAACTGTGTATCTATAAATTTGAAAGTTAACGACTGCAGAATTTAAAATCTACAACTATCAGTTATTAAATTTCATCAACACCCATTCATTATTTATACGAGTGTATATTGGCTTAAAATTTCTAATATATTCTGATGTTAGTAAAGTGGTTGTTTTTAATATAGTTTATCAAATAAACGAGGGCAAATTTTATTTTCCTCTAGTTTATGCATTTAATATATTCTCAAATATCATTACATTTAAATGCATGTAATAAGTATGTAAATATTTGCATTAAAAATGAAACGATACAATTTTAAAATAAGTAAATCATTTGTATATGACATTACTTAATATATTAAAAAGAATTTTCGAAAGCAGCGTATTAAACTCTTTAAATAACATATAAATTGTAATTAGAAAACTAATTAACATTATAATGAAGATCATGAAATTTGAGAAAAATGAATGTGCGAGCTTTTAAAATGAACGATGATTGCCATAATTTTTATTCAGTACATCTTACATTATAATAATGGATTCTTTTAAAACATTAAACGACGATTCATCAAATTAAAAATATTATTTAAGGGTGTGAAAATTGAGGTCAGTTGCTTCATGAATTCTTATACAGTATTAACTTCTTAATTTGAACAAAATTTTCTGAGTATTTGAATGATTCCTGGATTAAAAATACTTTTTGAAATATTTGTTGAATTTAAACTCAGAACTTTTATCAATTGGAATGCAACGATGCTGTTCGTATGAATAATGGAAAAAAAGTGTATTTCCACTTCAATTTCATTTTTCTTTATAATTTACTTTTATAATTTCTTGAAACTGTAATCTACATGAAAATCTAATTTATGCTTGATATCTTGGTGGACATCACTAAATTTTAATTGGCTTGACCACGAAGTCCTTGTTGATTTAACATTAGAACAAACAAAAGTTTGGTTTAATGAAACCAATGTTAATTCCTATTTTTTATTAGTATGTATAAAAATTTATTTTAAAAAGATAAATCTTATTATTTCTCAAAACATATATATTGCAGATGAGTAGCGTGTAAGGTCAGTGATTCAAGAACAATCTCCTGATAAATTCATCAAAATTTATTCATAACAAATCGAGAAACGTGAAGGTCTTGAGGATATTTCTACCTTTAGTATTACGCTTTGGTTACCTTGCCTGCCACTGAGTGTCGCTGGCGGTACTGATGCAGCGCGGTGTAGTAGTGACGTGAGAAACATGTAACAAAATATTTTTAAAAAACATACAAAAATCAATCATAAAGCAATAGTATACACATTTATGCATGTTTGTGCGTGCATATGTATAGTAGTGCTCTCAGTGCGAAGACTGAGTATGCGCTTGGCATTGAGCAATAATTTTAAGAATGTTCTGTGGCAGTTTGAAATTTCTCAATATTCAAATTTTGTGAAATATTTGTAGTTAAATTTAGTTATTATATCAACTTTTGATATCACCTTATACCCTAATATGGAGTAGGTTATTCTAAAGATATCAGTGCCAAAAATATATTGGATATGATTCCGATAAAGGTATATTCATCAAGCTGGGATACTTGTTTTAAATGAAAAATATTTCATATTCATCGATTGTATCAACTATACAGGGTGCCCGTTCACTAATGAGACAAACTTGAAAGGAAGGTACAATGCATATAAAGAAGAATTTTTGTATAAAAATGCAGATTCGAAAATAAAAAATAATGTTCGCGGTAAACAAGACATGCTAATGGAATAAAAGCACTATAATTTACATCAGTGTGAAAGTTTTGATAAGAATGATATGAATGCATTTTAATGTATGGGTCATTTGTAACCAAATTGTTACAAATCCACAAGCTTTCCTGGAACGGTTGTCTGTCAGTGTATGAGTAGAGATCATGAATGATATTATTGGCTCAAACTTGCTACTAAATCCGCTTAACAGTACAATGTATCGAATCCTTCTGGAACAAGTATTACCCTGATTACTTCTGGAAGAGTTATTAACTTGATTACTTCTGGAAGAGGTATTACCATGATTACTTCTAGAAGAGTTATTACCATGATTATTTCTGAAAGAGGTATCAAAATGATTATTTGATAATGTTCTAGTTGCTGTTCGAAATTTCATAACAGTTTTCGAAATTCCACACGGAATTTCAATCCACTTCGACATTAATGTGCGTAATTACTTGAATACCATGTCTGGCTCTAGTTGTATTGGACGAGGTGGAACAGCCCTTAACTAGCCTTCCTAGATATACAAAGTATCGATTTTTAATGAACAAGATACTTATTTAAATGACTCGAATTTACTTTAATAAGAAACTCATTCAGAAATTTTCAGTCTCTGCTGCAAGTGTTAGTGAAAGACTTGATATCTTTCTAAATTTACGCTGATACTGACTATATGCTGTCAGTGCTTGGTTTAACACACACAAATTGTTAATGTAAATACAATTTTATTCCATTTTATCCAAATTTATTGTTTTCCGCCAACGCCTTTTCTTTCTAGCTCCACGCTGCTGTATGAAAAAAAAAACATGTTCATTTCATTTCCCATTAAAGTTTGATTGCTGAGTTCTGGGACACTATGTTTATTGATCCAAATTACATTTTTAGTTATATATGGTATTTAAATAAACATGTATCAATTTTGTATTGAATATACTTTATTATAAAGATTCTCTAAAATGGTTGACGGAGATTTAAAAATCGCCTGTAATTATGTTATGTATATTCAACAATAATTATGTCAAAATTTGTGAGCTAATATACAGATATTTTATTTAGCAAAATACTTCATTATCTTGGAAAAAATGGTTTTAAAAAGTAAAAAAGGAGTAAAATATCAGGTAATTTTTATTTAAAAATGATAGGAAATTTTTGTGATAAATAAGAATGCTCGAGTTTTTCCAATGAATTTAATCATGAATAAAAAAATCGTACTTATATTAGTAATCTATTTAATTAAATACAATTTTTATGTGACATCTCTCCGACAGTAACATTTAAAAAATTGTAATTTTCATTCAAAGTTTTGTAGCAATTTTAATTGAAAATTCACGTCATAAATTTGTTGCTATTTTAATACATGGCAACAAATTCATACTTTGTATACCTTAAAAAGAATATTTGCACATTGAGGAAATTCATTCAATTTTCGTAGGTGTTATGCATATACAATGTTAAACATATATAGAAAAAAAGCTTTATACTTATAAACAGGTGACTATAACAAGTGTTATACACCTAAAGAATCGTTATAATGACCAGTCTTAGAAATATATATAATATACTTATATTCAGTATTAAATTTAAGGAGAATTAATATAAAAAAATCCATTAATTTAACTAAAAGTATACAACATTCTTATAAAATAAATTAAAAATAATATTAATTAATTAATTAATATTCATTAACAGAAAATAAATTTATTCATTTAATGATATGAAGTACATATAAATTTACTGAAAAGAATAGTTTAATTAATTCCCCTTGCTTGGAGATAAATAAGCCTGTTTTTTGAAAGAGTAGAATATGTTTTAAACATAAGTAGAAAATGAGGAAGGGGACAAATACATGGCTTAGTAAAAAAAAAAAAAAACTCCTGCACAAAGAGACGTCCAACAAACAGTTCCATTTCCTTGTGCCAGAATGCAACAGAACAATACCAAGAAAGCTACGATGAAAACAATATCAATGTAAAGCTTTGTTCCTTTTTTATATCTCGACAGATTACCGATCTCATAGAGAGAGAGAGAAAAAATTCTTATACTGTTTAATGTCCATAATCTTTTTCGGATGAATATATCTCCAGAGATTTCTTTCGCTTCACTAGAAATTTACAATTCTGCATAACATTACAATTATTCAGTGGAAATTAGTGTATGCATTAGATAATTGATACTATTTAATATAAAAAGAATTAGAAAGAATAGTTAGTTTAGATCAATGGAGTTTCAATTTTTTGAATGGTGTTAAAATTCTTTCAGAGTAATTGCAATTTCTCGGTAAAATGATTTTATTCACTTCATGTTGATTACAATCATGAACATGGGAAATAAAATTATTCAAATTGTTACCGAATGAATAGAAGAATACATGTTTATTCAGAATAATATGTTTCAGTTATTATCCTTTAATAAACTGAATATCAAATCATGAGCATAATAACTCTTTTTATACAAAAAAAATCATTTTATGAATAGTTAGAATCTGAAAATGGAGAAACTAAGCCAAGATATATATTTTCTATTGAAACGTTTGTGCAAACAATTTTTTTGTTAAGATGAAAAGCTAGTTATTAAATTTAATTAATCGCTTATTAACCGGAACATAACCGTGATATGTGCCTCATAATTTTAAATATACCTAAAATTTATAACAAGGGTTATAAATTAATATATAAATAGATGTATTGTCCCACGAACTTTTAATTAGTTGGTATCAGTCCTCCTCATAATGAGTTTATTATTTTCATTTGGTTGACGCAATACTAATGGCAACTCATTGTAAACTAGTTTTATAAAATTAATTTTATTCCGAATGTATTTCACCAACAGAATGTTACACATTGAGAAATTGAATGATTTGTAGTACATTCATAGGTAATTGATGCATAGTTAATTAATAAAGTAAAATTAGGGAAAAGATGAAGTTATTTTTTACGTGTAAATTTTTTTTAAAAAAAATCTTTCAGTATTAACCGAACAACCTCTAGTACTTTCAAATTCATCATGTCAAAAGAATTTTTAAAGCAAAAAATCAGTTAACCATATTTGAAAATTACTCCCTAAAAATGCCTCATGAGAAGGAATATTTTAAATATCTCCCTATTTAATGAGAAACCACTCACTTTTATCAATACAATAATTAATTTGATTAAAAATCGGACGCATTCCCAGTAATGATGAATTACTTGCAACGATTTACACCTCGCACAGTCATGGTATTCATGTATCATAAAAAATATGATTTTGACGAAAAATCACAAATTTTTTTTAAAAATCTCATTTTATTAATTATAAAACATTAACGATTCTTAAATGATGTTTTTTGATGATTTTCAGTCATAGCCGTAAATAGTTTTAATTGAGAATGGCAGCTAAAAAATTGAACTGAAGTCAACTTTTAGATAACCGAAACTGAAGGAAAAAACCTACAGTTTTCAGTACAGTTCCTGTTCCTTTTTTAAAAACTTTTTTTAAACCTAATTAATAAGAACTTTTAAAAACTTTTTTTAAACCTAATTAATAAGAAAAAAAATCAATGCTTTAAATGTACATTTCCTAAAGTTTTATAATTTCGTAGATTATTTTTGTAAAAAATATAAAAAAAATCAGCTATTAATTTCAATTGATGATTAAAAAGTAATAGTTATGGGTAAAAATAACTTTACACAATTTTATAATAAAATGACGAAAACTTAATAACATTTAAGGCCAATTTAGTTGACGAACAGACCAAGATTTTTCTGGAGTATGAAATCTTAGAAGTACATTGTACTTTCAAGAAATCAAACTAATTAAAATATTTTTTATGTGTCGATTATTTTTAGGAGGAGGATGTTTTAGATTCTGTGAAGATTAACTATTATCCTACACTTATATTAAGCGCATATTAGAATGCTTTAGTCTGTGAAAAAAGAAGTAAAAATAATATATTAGAAGATATATACTGATATTACTGACATTATAGTTGTCAATTCGAGTGTGAACAATACCTTTTTAAAATCAATGCTTGATATTAGAGTAGGAGGTCAAAAAGCACAGAAGAAACTAATAATAATCGAGCTAATCATCTGCAGATTCTTATTAAATTTATTTGGAGATATGTAACTGCAAAAGTTTGTTAAAATGTTTCCATAATAAAACTGGCCATAATGAAACGTTTCCATAATAAAACGGCCAAAATGAAAATTTCGAGACTTTGTTGCGGATTGTAGCTTCGAAACGAAACGCAGTTCAATTATAAATACAGCATCTAGGTACATTTATACATTTCAATCAAGGTTCAAGAAATATTTTAATGAAATTAAAGAGTTGGGAATACATACTGGCGATGTCACTCTAAATAAGTATTAGTTGAGCATTTACTCACTACGAACTACTAATCATAAACGACATTTTCCCTCTTGCCTAAAAACTAAGAAAAAAAGTTCTTTGTCTGAAGAAAGGCAAAAAGTATATTCTTAGCTTAAGGTGTATCTCGGTTCCCCTTTCAATTACTTTGGAATTTTCGTATAATGTTGGTTTAATTGAGGATATTCCTCAATGGATGAAAAAGGCCTTCCGTAGGTTAAATTAGAACTATAGACAAGTCATGAATATGATTGAGCAAATGCATACTTAAGAAGTGAAGCCTTTAATACAAATAGTAGTAGAGGGAAGGAGTGGAAATTAGAATCGAAGAAATGGTGAATATATTGTCAAGTGTAAGGAAATATTAGATTAAAGCGACGATGGAGCTACATAGGGAAAATGAATCAGACATTATTTCTAAATTCAACAATGACTCGAAAGGAATAGGTTCATATCATATACGCGGAGGTAGCCTAGTGGTCATGGTCACAGCCTTGCAGCTGGTGGATTTCATCCAGTCGTGAGTTCAAGTTTTAATGCCATGGGAGACCCTCCGTGCAACCGGGGATGCTCTTTAAATCTGTCGAAGCTCATAATCCTCCTTCCATTTGCGTGGTGTAAAAGTTGGGAGAGAGGGTCTCTTCATTTGATTAAAAATTAAGAGGTCTGTCAAAAATAGCCTTTGTGCGGCGTTTTATAAACCAAAACCAAATCCTATCAAATAAGTAAGTTTTTCTATTAAACATTAGATTCTCACATCTGTGTGATATACGCATACGCAAAAATATAATAGTTAGGGATTAACAGTTGATTAATAATAGATCTGAATAAATAAATTAGTTTTTAACATAGTGTTATTTTCAACTCCTTTTTGGACTATTATTTAGTAAATATTTAAATAACTACTCAGGGCAATAGATGGTGATAATAACCGGGCATTACACGAAGAATTTTTTTAAAAAATACATTTTAATGTATTATTTTCAGGAAACTTGGTCTACTTGCTGAAGGAAATATAGTTATTCAGAGCACATGTAAAAAGTTTGTTTTGTTTTACTTATAGCCTTATTTTTATATAAATATCTTCACTTTCTTTAAATTTAATATCAAATGAAAAAATTTATACCTGTTTGAAATTCTTTCAAATATTAAATGTCCTAAAATTTGAGTCATAAATAACAAACTTACTCTTAAACATTGATTTGAAATATTATCTGTGAAATTAAAAAAAAATCCGTATTTTATATATTATTATTTACTGTAATTTCTGATTGCTCTTTAATAGGTTTCCTGAAAAATTAAGAAATTTTAAAAGAAAACAGCTCTATATATTAGATAGTATGTTAGCATTTATACGATTTAGTCCACAACGTTAATCTTAAGTAAAATATAATCAAAATTTATTAAAAAAAACTCAATTGCTTAAAAAGTTTCAAACATTTCTTCACGCATACAGAAGGATTAAAAAACATCTTGGCAAATATATTAATACCTAGAGAGTTACGTTTTATTGAGTGGAATTAATTCTGAATGAGAGTATTATAAAGTATACAAAGACAAATTATATGAAAATGTGTAGTCCAGCTTTCACAGTTATAGTAACAGTAACAACATTTCAAAAATTTCGAAGTAAAAACTTAAAAGGGTGTTGGAACAATATTTTAATCCCCAAAATCGCAAAGGCACGGGGAAGAAGATGTAAAAAAAAATTAAAAACAGAGGCAATTTTGTGAAATTTGGAATTCGGTACATCAAGCGTTCGCGAAACTCCACATACGTTTGCACCATGATCACTACTTTCACCACTTTTGAAACAGGAAAGAAAGCGCTTAAAAATACCAGTTTTCTTATATTTGAGTATTAAATCTTATATATCATGGGCCTCGTTGTAGTTAGTGGTTTTATGATAGAGTTTTAATTCTATACGTTTTGTCTAATCAGGTTATAAAACTTTACCATTTTGACATGCTATTTTATTGTCATAGGCATGTTGTTCCAGTCTAAAAACAGTACGTATCATTCAAATGACAATACCTTTTTATTCACGATGACGTCAGTCATAATAGACTTCTACATATATCCTGGAAATCTGCATATCTTTGTACCTTCTACTTCCGAAAGAGATCCAGTAGTCTAGGTTCAGAGCTGATCATGAAATGGATTGTGAGATCAATGCAAAAACAAACCGTGTTCTGGAGAACGCCAGCCTGTTCTTTCTTTTTTTTCTTTGTCTCAGCCTAACGCGCCAATTTTTCGAGTAATAAGTATACCATATTACAATCATCTAAACATATGCCGATATCTATATATTTGCTGCAGAGATTATAATACTCTACATTAGTTTTTTACTACGAGGATTGCTTTTTGATGACGACAAGTGCGTGGACCCACTAGAAATTTTCTAAACGATGTTACTGTTACCATAACTGTGATAATTATTGTTTTTTATATCATTCAGTATGGCATACCTTATAATACCTACATTCAAAAGTTTATTCCATTCCATGGAACATACGTTCTCTAGAGGTCCATATATCTACACACAGTGTGTTTATAATCACTCTGTATATTAAAATTTGCCTCATTTTCATAGATTTACATTTTAGTTGCTTTTAAAACATGAAAAAGGAATAGGATAATCATTCAAAATACAATCACCCAAACATAGGCCGACATTTATATATTTACTGCAGAATGATAGAACTATAAACAAACTAACTATATCATAAGTTAGACACATTTACTAAAACCGGCTTTTAAAATTTTATTTTTACATGCTAATTCAATAACAAAAGCCCAATTTTCGTGAGGAATAAAGTTTATATGTAAAGTACATAAATATTAAACTTGTTAAAAATTGCAAATTTCAGTCATTTAAATCCATTTTAAATATAATTATGCTCATAAATAGTTATTGAATATTAAGGAAATGAAATAAATCTGAACTAAAGCAGAATACGATGTCATAGAAATAGTAAAGTTTTTAAGCAGTTTGGTCTTTTGGTTGGCTCTAATTTGAATTAAACAACTCCAACACATTTAACAAAAGTGATTTAAATATTCAATTGTGAGTTCAGTCGATATTTAAAACATAAAAATATCCCTTATTTTTCTTTGTAGGAGATGTCTGTGTAACACTAACAGAAACTTGAAACAAATAATTTTGAAATTAATTTCTTGATCAAATGCAGTCCAAGTTAAGCATGATTTATTTAAAGTTAACATTTCTAATAGAAAAAACTTTTGTAAGAATATCATAGAAGTAATACCTTAATATTCCTATATATAGTAAATAAAAAGTGTAACAATTAAACGTGCAACAAATATGCTTTGTTTGAAATTGATATTTTCAAATTCGCTTGGTATAAAGATTTTATTTCCCTTTTTTATTCTCCATAGTGTAAATATTTTTATCATCTTTTTTTAACCCCTATTATTATATTTATTATTTTTATCCCTTTACTTTTATCCTTTTATGACTCAATTAAAAGAGGGCAGCTGTTTGTTAATTTGCTACTTCTGCTGTAAGCACATTTAGTTTTGCTTTTATTTTAGTCGTAAGACCCCACATTTGTTACCATTCAAACATTTTCTCGGAATTTAACACAGAAAAATCCGGAATAATACAAAACCCTTTACGTATTTTATCACATGCTTGGCAGTTTTAGACAAAAACTTTTGAATTCCCCAAATACCAATCCCCTGGAAAATAAATGAATCTTTCTTTTCAGTCTGTTTCTCAGGGTGGTCAGCATTTTCCCACAGACTAGTCAATATCTACATGGATTTCTCTCATTCCTTTTTGTAGTGTCTGTTTAAACTATAATCTATTAAGACATGCTTTATCTTACGCATAATTATTTTAACTCTTATTAAGGAAAATAGTGGTAGCTGCAACAGATGACAGATATTTTTTTCTTTCACGTATTGAAAGAAACATTTTATAAAAATAATTCTTTCTTTGATTGGTTTCCAAGATTTATGTGAGCAAAATATTGATATTTTAAGAACTTCTTTTCTTAGATAAGGCAAACATTTAATTCATATGATCTAAGAAATTCAGAGTTTTTTTTTACAGAGTTCCATTAAAAATACTCTACATTTTACATAGATTAATGTAAAGGACGAGTTAAAAATTAGTACAGTTTTTTCAGTATTAATTCCTTTGAAACATGTGTGTATTAATAAACTATTTCTAAAATTTAATTATTACTTTAACATGCTTTCGTAAATTTCAAACAATGAGAGTTACGAATAGCTTGAACCGGCTTGTTTGGTGAACTGGCTTGAGAGAGTTTGAAAATCATGAGCTAAACTTTGTTAATTTCAATTTACTGCTCCGAAATATTGTTCACCGAAATGGATATTAGAGGCCAATTGGTACATTCTATTGCAAATTTATCTTCATAAACAAAAGATTAAAATGGTTAGAATATTGATGAGCGTACAAGAATCCCGAAAAATCAATAACTGTTCGTTAAATAAATATTACAGTCGTAATTATTATATAATTTTCAGTATATTCTAAATAGAGTTTCGTTTATTTTATTGCATTCATGTCGTATCAATAGACAAAAATATTACATTTATCGGAAGGTTACTCTATCAAATGTATGGAATGGGAAGAATATTGATTGATTATTTATAACGCTGCACTAAGAAGCAACATACCATGGCGATGAACGATGAAGCTCTCAGTTTGAACATCGTTCAAGTGATAAGGGTGACATCTGAACTAGCATCCCCATATATATATATAGCATATATATATATATATATATATATGTATATATATATATATATATATATATATATATATATATATATGCATATATATAGCATGCACACACACACACATATATATCACTAATAATCCTCATCACTAATAATCCTCATGTTGCTTCTAGTGCGACGTTAAAAACCAATTAACAATCAGCTTCTCATTTTGAATGTACCTGAATGCGGAATGTGGCAAATGATTCAAAGTATGGGTAATCTTAATCGACTACTAGTGCTAAGTCGGTAGAGTGACAACCGTTCTCTAAGATTGATATCTGACAATGAGTGCATGACGTCAGAGATACAGTTGTGCCAGAGAACTGGGTTCAGCGCTATTAGCCACCTCAGGTGTATAGGTTTCCAAACAACTCAGGAGAATCAACAATGTTAGTTTCTATACCAGACCACCACAGCTTGTATTCTCCTCACATACACGCATCAATGATTTTATTTAAACTGGAGTTTGAGACAGTAGGATGAAGTGAGGCTCTCGATGAATCTCTGTCTTGGATGGTGAGGATGATAACCGCACCTGAGTAGAGATAAGGCGGTCAGCACCACGATGGATGACTTTTCGACAGTCGTCATCCATCCATCCTTAGGCTGTTATGGTATGTGGAGCGATTTCATACGATAACCTATCACTCTTGGTCTTAATCAGAACCAGAAGTGTATGTTAGGGAGTTGAATGATCGGTAGTCATACATTTTGTGAACATTTATCCTGTTACTCTATTTCAACTAGACAACAGTGCACTAGACACTGTGTTCATTTCACTGTCATGTCAAAAGCTTGTCACACAGCAATAGAAACTATGGCGTGGTCATTAGCATCACCAGACCTGCCTCCCATAGAAAACTAATGGAATATTGATCATCAGACGAGATTCGGTACTTTAAGACTCCTCGCTACTCCATAAAATGCAAGATCTGCATGCCAAAATTCAATCTAGATGGGATGTGTTGAGTCAAGACACTCTTAAGAGCGTCTGTGACAGCATGCCACAACGTGCGGTAGAAAGCAATAGAAATAATAATGCCACAATATTTAAATTAGAGTTATAATGATATTGAATTTCAATAACGTATTATGTTTCATCCATACTAAGTTTTAATGACTTTCTTGTTGGTGAGAGCTAACTTACTTTCTTTAACTATTCTTCTTAAGTGGAACCTTCTTCTTGACAATATATATATATATATATATACATACAGTATTGCATATTGGACTTGATAATAAATCGTCCAATATGCAAAACTGCAGATGTTTTTATTGCAAATTTTACTTTTTCTTAAAAAAAAATTCTATTGCATTAAGGAAAACTTTAAATATAATTTTAATACTGAAAGTATGCATTGTTCTCTCATTTGAATAAATAAATAACATGACCTTATAGCTTAATATTAACTTAGTATGGAGGTATTTTAAAATTTAACATGTAATTACATTTGATAATTCCCGTAAAGAGATAGACAGTATTCAATTAAGCGAGATAAAATTATTTTTGCTAATATAAAATGAAGCAATTTCAAAATGGTCTGGGGGAAAAGAATATAAATTTTAATAAGCATTTTTGTAGGTATGATAAATATCCATCAAGAAAAATACGATAAAAAAGCTCTTTGTGAAATTCTAGAAAATTCGTAGTTAAATTTTTCGCCTCCACTTGAAACTGTGTGTGCTAGGGTACTTTATAATAGTCATTGTTATTTTTCTATGAATTAATGACAGAATTTGATCAAATCAGGAGTTTCAACATTAAATATGGCACATTTTATAAATGGATTAGAATAAATTTCTTTGTTTATAATGGCACATTTCGTTATTTGAGTTTGGAAAATAATTCATATTTCTCTTTTGATGAAAAATATTCTAAGTGCTAACCTTTTATTTCTTTAGATTTCTATTTATCCATTTCGTTCAATTATTAACTAATATTTTTTTACGAATTTCCTCATTCATTTCCTCAGCCCATAAAGATAGAATTCTGTTAAATGTTTGCAATACAAAGGTATATGCTTCATTCAAAATGTAATAAAGAGACTTAAATTATTTTAAAAAATTTCGTCTAAGTAATATTTTTAAGAATTAAAAAAATATTTTTATTTATTTTACTTAAGAATATTTATAAGTGTATAACATGCATTCAGTCTGATAGTAAATTTTAGGATTCATTGTCAAATTAATCATTATTTTTGATAAATTATTTTACATATGTCTTCAATGCAATTACAAAAATTTAGAAATTTGAATTCAAAGTGATAAATTTTGAATCAGTTCGAAAAAATTCCTGAATTTATACGTAGTTTATACTGAATTTTAGCTCTCAGTATGTATATAACAATACATATATAAAATGCCTCATAATATTAAATGTATTGATTGATTAATAATAGGAAAATGTTAGTGCTTTTAGACAAAAGTTCTGTGTTTAAAATTTCTCGAAATGTTTTCAAGTAAGCAAATGTAAATTAATTTGCAAGTTAAATTTTTATGTACATAAAAATAACTACATATAATAGTACTTTACCTATACTATTTTTAAAGAAACCCTTATTTTACTCGTAAAATGTAAGTCAATACAAAACAACAAACTACTACATTATGAAATTGTTCCTAAAAAAGAGAAATAGGGAACATCTGTGTCAAAGTTTCTAAGAATCTCCAAGGACTCAGAAACAAAAGTTAATTTAGCAGCCAGTCTTCTTCATGTTGAATACAACATAGTAACATTTATCAAAGTGATTTATTACAGTAACCTCGTAACAGATAAAAGAAGTAGAATTGGCTTTTAAAGTAATTTCCCGAAATATGTAAGGCAAGTAGCAAATTAATTGCTTTCGAAAAATTGTTTCATCTGATTTTATTTATTTAATAAATCTATTGCAAAATGTTTTATTTTTAAATAAATATTAGTTATGGAAAGTTATTAAAACCAGGTTTAGGCTCAAGGTCTTTTGTGCTAAATGTAGAAAAACTTTTGATATTTTATTATTCAAAATTAATTTGGCGAATAACTGGAATTTTAGTTCATTATCTGATTGGATTTACAAACTAAATTTTTTTTTATTATTATTTTGCCAGTTTTAAAAATACTTAAATATATATATAAAAAAAAACTATTTATCGATTGATTCGTGTCTTGTTTTTATTGCATGTTATGTCAGAATTTGTTTTAAAAAACCCATTGTATGATTGGAATGTGTTATAAAAGTATTTCTTCAAAACATAACTTAAAAATTCCTCAATACATGAAGGATTATTTATCATCGTCACACTTAGAAGTAATGCAAGAGCCATTGCAGACGCACATTGCAATTTTGAATTGCATTTTTTCGTCGGTCAAGTGACGAAGACGACACCTGACCTGGAATTCAAACATTCTCAAAACATACGCAGTAGTTACACTAATGGAAGGACTTAGTGCCACGATCCTCATTATATGAAGATAATCCTCTTTTTTGAATCCCATTTATTTTAAATAGATTTAAAGAGAATTTTTTAAAAAATTACATAGCATAATAAAAAGATGTTACAATCCCTCTATTATCCACTGCTATACTAGAAATGACAAATAATTATACAATGTGAAAAATAATTCCGAACAGTTTGAAATATTAATTCATTTGTAATTTTATTAATATTAAGTTCACCCAGAGTTGAAATTGAACATTGAATTACGTTTTAGCTCGTATTAGTATTCATAAATTCTTATTAGTAGCTTAATATTTTTCTAATACTTACATTATAAAAATTATCTGCATTTGATATATTCTAACATATATGACCTAATACGGCATTTTATTCAAGAGTAACCATTTAATGTAGCCAAAAGTACTTAAACTCAAAATCCAACACCTGATCATAACACTTTTGAAAAAATCCCTAAGAAATAAAAGTAAAGGAAAATACGTCAATGAATTTTCCTTACGTCAACGACATCCAATTTCAGAATTTTTTTGATATTTTCTTTTTTTTCTTCTGTCAATACCAACACCATTTTTTTTAAACATTTCGTTTTCATTGATTAATATAAAAAAATCTCTTATTTCAAATATTTGTTTGCTCCACAAAGGTTTGTAAATGTTTGAATAAAACTTAACCTTTTATCCAGAGAGAGAGAGTTTTATTTACTTCTCGTGAAATATTCCATTCTACATGAGATAACTTAAACCTAGTCTGTGTCATTGTTTACCTAGAGAGTTGCTAGAAGCAAAATCCTTATACATCATTTTCCTTTCAATCGAGTTCCTTTGGAATTTATTAGCAAGTCCGAAGCCCAATTTTTAAGTCTTATTTTAATCTAGAGCTGAAATGCTCTTAACTTATATAATTATATGACTGGTTTATAAACTGTCTGATAATGTCTTAAAGCTTTCATTTATTTATTTGTAATTTGGCTTCAAATAGAAAGATCTTGATCACTTTTAACTTTTCATTGAATTACTACCTACAACTAAACTTTCAATCAATTTTAGGGTCTGATCGACATTTCAGAATGATAAATATTGGGGAAAGTGGTGTGAGTGATGCTAATGATGAAGAACCGTTTCTCTGATTTTAGATAATTATTGAAAACTAATAATTTTAAGAATGCACATTTATAATTCAAAAACTAGGCCCAATGGAGTGATTGTATAGGGGGAGAAGAGACTGATCGTAAATGAGAATAGAGAATTAGAATTAAGAACAATGACTAAAATGAAAGGACTATATTTTGGTGAACTCATTAAATTGATTGAAACAAGCAATTTGAGTCAACAATTACATACTTGGGGAAGGATGACAGAGGTGTCCTAATCTTTGCAGTTTAATTGTGAACATGAGTGTAGGTGTATTGTGTGTGACTCGTGAATGTGACATGAATGTGTTAATGTGTCTGGTTAAGCGAGGAATGTCGTGAGTGAATGTGTCAAATTCTCGTTGAACTTCTGATTTCAGTTCTTCTCCAGGAAGGATAGAGGGCAACCACAAAGAAGGAGAAAGCTCTCTTTCCTCCTTAAACACGTCTGAGGATTGAACATTGAATGACTCACTGTGGGTCTTTCATGTGTAGAACGAAAGTGTCCAAAAGGGACTATTTCAAATGAAAAGGGACTATGAATTGTATGATCATGGGAACCACCATGCATCGCTAAAATAAAATACCAATATTCAGAAATATTAATAAAATGAAAATTGTCTGACATATCAGTTTGGGTAATTATTGTATAAACATAGACCACAATTTTTTAGTGAAGGTAATTAAAAAAATGTGACCTTATATTGCAAATATTATTTGAATATAGCTATATAAATTAATTCTGTTCATTTTGGTGCACGATGTTTTTTTTTTGCTCTATGCATCTGATTTTTGCTTTTAAAATCGAACTATAAATCATAAATAATGGATTGGAAATAAAACTTTGATGTGTATAAGAAGCATAATGTTGTTATCATAGTAAGTGTTAAAAGTGCAGTATCATAAAAACATATGCGCTCTAATAAATAACGACAAATATTTTAAAAAACTACTTGGCTTTATCACCGAATGTTGTTTTGCAATTAAAAAAAAAATTCAACAGCTTATTGTTTAATATTTTCTATTTGCACTTTCTACATAAAAACCTCTGTCTGGTTAAGTTTAATATCAGTTTCCTGTCCTTTCGAAAAGGCATGAAACTCAAAGAAATTTGTGAATTCTTGAATAGATACTGCAAATATTACATGAGGTACCTCCAGGTAAAACAGTTAGTCAGGAGATCTTACTTTTGAAACCAATTTGTAAACCCTGAAAAAAGTCACACTTAAATTTTTTTTACATCCTGTTGGTTAAATATATATAAAAAAAAAAATCTAAAACTAGTTCCTGATGTATAAATAAATATTTGCAATAGTGTAAAGAGATGGTATTTGCATACATTGATTGTAATATTTGCATGAATAACATGTGCCATGAAGTAGCAGATCTTTTATATTATGAGCATTTATGAGTATTTACTTTACCGAAAAAATTTATTACACTTAGCACATTCTTAAACATACTTACGCCGACGGTTCCACTTCAACGAATCATGTCAGTGCCTCCTTTTTAATTGACTATTTACTTAATGACTTTTAACTTCATTCTTGGTGTTCTGTTTTTATATCGCAGATTTCATCTATTCACGAGGCTTTAGTCGGTTTGTCAACTTAACAATATGAGAATTTCATCTTAATTACACATTCCATGAGCACATTATAATTCTTAAAACACCCACTTCGTTCATCTCGCTCATTAATATCATCCATGCATTAAAAAGATTGATAAACTAAATTATGAAAACATCTATTTGCTTTTCTTTGGGATAACATCTCAATTGGCAACGAAATAGTCGATATTGCTGCTAATTGCTACAATTTCTTCTTCCATTCCATATTTTAACATCAAAAAATATAATTAATCAGCTATTCACAGGACCACTGGCAAGGTCAACAGAATCTGAAAACAGATAGTAAGCTGCATCATATATAACCATCATTTCTCATTGCCTTCATTATCATTGCGAAGACAAGACTTTATTTTAATATGCTTGCGAATCAGTCACATAAGATTGATTTATAAACACTTTTTATGAATTTAACCATGGATATAAATTCCATGTATTTTTATCACTGTTTTTTATGCTGCTGTAAAGTCTCCATATATGTAAACCTGCATTTATCCTCTAATCGGTAAGGCACGTTTTCACAGAATACTCTGCTTTTAACTCTGTTCGTTTTAAATATTTGAATTCGTTTAGTACTTCTTTAATTGACTTGGTTGGGAAAAATTCCCAACGAAGCTTATTTCTGTTCTTACATAACATTCGTTTTACTTCATACATAAACTTTTATAAAATCTTATTATGCTGTCTGTCTTCAATTTTGATTTTAAATTGTTTTATTTAAAAAAAACCCTTTTCGTTACAACTTGACCTTTGTTTGAAAATATATCCTAAGAGAATTCAGTGCAAACTTTTTAACCAACCAATGTTATATTATCATCATTAGATTACCCTTTAAGCAAACATAAGAGGAAGAAAGAAAATTTAAAAAAAACTAGCTTCATAATTAATTTTGAAAAAACATTCTTTTCTTGTAAACTCTTTAATACATATAGGTTCAGTAGCTGCAAGTCATTGAAAAACCAAAAGAAAAAACTTCCATTTTAGTATAATGAAGAAACTCTTTTAACACAATCAAATATCTCATCAGGGTCAAATTGAAATCGTTTCACTGTTCTAGAAACCAAACTTTTATCATTTCGAATTCTTCATTTAATTGCTTAAATTTAATCTCCAGTCAGTTCTGGAATTTAGAAACGAATTCCAAATTTAAACTTCTTTTCAGCACATTTAATTATAAAACAAAGAATGTTAGGAATGCGCAAAAAATTCTTTCAAATTACATACCATGCTTGATTTTATACGGATAGTATTTGGAAAGGTGTTTTTCGAAGACTTCGGAATTCAAAATTTAATGAAGAAGAAAAGTATTTCAAAAACATTTAAATGAAACGGAAAAGTATATTGTAGTTAAAAATTTATTTACCAAAAGTTAAAATATTTAATATTATTCTCTGTTAAACATAACAAAGATTAACAAAAACAATAATAAATTTCCTTACTATATATGATACATTATTAGTCCCTCGTTAAAAATACATAGATGATGTATTACTGATTGTTCATAAGATATCACATAGAGGATACATTATTGATTCCTCATTAGATAATACATTATTTGGAGTAATCAGAAGTCAAAATACTTATAAGCACTTCGAAGTCAATACTATGAAAATAAATAATGTTTTCTGTCATACTGAAATCAACTGTTGTTTATAGATTTATTATTAATTTTACTTGAAATAAAATATTATTGAAATCAATAGAAATTTTCTCAAAGGAATTCTTATTTCATAAAATCAAAACTCAGCTATGAATTCTCTTCATTTTGAGATTGCATAAATGTTAAACAGTTTAAAAATACTAACACTATTATAATATTAATTGAAAATTAATTAGTTTTTAATAGTGATCCCTAAAGGTCAATCAAATGTATGTAGTTCCTATCTCTACTTCAGTTTTTCTATTTATATAAATTTCCTAACATACCTAAGTGACAATAATTACAACGTATTACTACACTTTTTAAGAATTATATAAATTGGAATTTGGATTTCATTTAACAAAGATCTGGATAAATTTAACTAATAAAAAATTAGGAAAAACCTCTATAATTACACACAAACATAGTTGAATATAAATTTATATTTCTGATTACTAAATTGGGATTATCTTTAACTTAAATTTTTTAAATTAGAATAATTTAAAAACTTTGATTGAAAATTTATATGGAATTCAAGAAAGTATTTTGTCATACTTTTTCCCTGTGAAATAAATTTTAATCTTTTCGTAGATGAATCTTAAGCGGTTACGAGGTTTTGACACATATTTCATTTAGTGATTCATATACAGGGTTTTTTAATTAAAGTGACCCTATTCATACTCCTCAATAACATGTTCTCGTTGAGTTTTAATAAAGCTTGATATATTATTTATATGAACCATGGGGAAACGATTTCTGCAATAAAAGTAGTTCAAAATGTGACCAAAAAGGGGAAATGTTTCACCTAAAGGATGAAAAAAAATGTACCAAAATCCTTAAGATTTATTCAATTATAGAATGTGCTCAATGTGTGCTCCACTGACATCAATTACGTATTGAAAGCACATTCTAGCGTATTCAATGGTAAAGCGAGGAAACTCTCGTGGGATTCCAGTAACATATACTGCTGGCTTTCAACTCAGATAAAGTCCTAATTCCTCCTCCATAAAAACGGTCTTTTAGGAATCCTCACAACCAGAAATCACATGGATGTAAGTCTGGTGAACAAGGAAGTCAAGGAACCGGGAAATCTCCGGATATTACACGACAATCTCCAAAGTTAGCTCGAAGCAATTCTTTGACTTATCGCTCAATGAGGGAAGTTCTTCCAACTTGCATTAACATAGTGGTCTGATAACATTGCCGTTCCTGTAAAGTAGAATAACCTGCAGTAGAAGGAGTTCACTGTACGATGCACTCGTGACAGAACATGGCTTAGGATCTTGAGGAGTGAGAGTTTTAAAGAAAACGTCCTGTGATTAAATAATCTGTAAATCCACGCCATCCATTCACGTAATCAGAATGCAGTGGTTGTTGGTGCAGGACATTAAAAGATGAAGCACCCTATATGCTGCAATTTTGATTATTCAAGGCTCCATACAAAGAAGAGTGATCTCCATCTGACCATAAAATTTCCATTTTCACCAAAAATCGGCAAGTAAAATCAGAGCGAAATTAGTGGTCTCGAGGTTGCAGCATTTGCATTATGTGGATCTTATCCGGATAACTTTTTAAAATGGATCACAAAATTTATCGTAATGTCGACCACGAAATCGCCAACTCTCATGACACCTACTGAGCACTTGCTGAAGAACAGCTGGTACTAGAGGCTCTTTCAACCACAGCAATGGCGACTTCTTTGACATTTTGATTCCCAACCGGTTTCCGCTCTCTTCCTGGCAATACTCCCAAGTTTCCAGTCTTATCAAATATCATAATCTCTCCTTCAACCATTCTTAGACGTAGGTCGTTTCTGCAATTTCTTTAAACGACGATATCCACGCAGTGCAGCAAAACTAGTGCCGCCGTTCTGAAAAAGCAATTTTCCCAGTAAAGGTCTATCTTTCTTCTGTAAGGGCAGGAATAATGATGACAAAGGCACTCATAATGAATTTTTAGCTTTGACTGCAAGTCTATATGTTTGACTAATTTACACTTTTTAAAAGCGCCCTCTGGTGGTCAAAGTAGAACTCCTTTTTTATTGAAGAAATCTTTTCCTCATGGTCCATATAACGAAAAACCATGTTTCATCAAAATCCAATAGCCAAAGTGAGAGGTTTATGTCCTGTACAGAGTATGGATTTGAAAAATTTGAACCATTCTATACGCTTGGGAAAGAATGGTTTTCAACTAAAAAAAATGTAATGTAACTTAATTGCTCAATACAAAAATTGTGATTATTTTCATATGATTTCGGTGTCGAATTTTTCTTAAACCACGTCTCATTGTTAGGAAAACAACGTAACAAATGGCCGTGGTCGCCTACTGGTCATTGTCGTGGATTTGCACTAGACGTTTTTTTTGGTCGAGTCATGTAATCGAACCCTGATGCTATAAGGACCCGGGGAATAGCGGATTTAATGCACGTTAAATCTAGCAGAGGTTCCAAATCCTCTCTTGGCATGATGTGTAAGTTTGGAGAGGGAAGTGCGAACTCAGGTGACCTTGTCTCTTGAACCAGTTTCAAAATTACAAATCACGTTGCCGTTAGCCTTCAAGTTGCTTCTGAATTCCGACGTCAATAAACAATAACAATCATGCCCATAACGTGAGTAGAATATAGTATATCCTTCCACGTTTTATTGACCAATAATGTGTACAGTTATTATTTCCTAATGCCGTTTAAAATTTTGTGTTTATCAACCAATATTTTTTAATTAATCGAATAAACATAATTCCACAATAGATAAAGCTGTTTAATATCAGAATATACATTTACCGAATAGGAATCTTATATTTGTTATCCCTCTCACACAGTTTTCGTTTAGTATGTAAAATATCACCATCAACCAAAAGAAAATTCATTTTTTTCTGAAGTGGTAAATAATTTGTCCTGTAATAAATATTTGTAATTCAGTGATTATAATTCTGGTTATTTTACATTTTTCGTAAATGAACGTGTTTTGTAATTGCTTTGATAATACAATATTTATGAATATATTCTTATTGAATGTTTGAACCACATAAAACAATTTTTATTAGTTTTCTGGCATATATCTTCATTTTATGTACTAAATTTTTCTTTATATCTTAGAGTTTTTACTCATGCAAATCGACTAATAAAAAATAAAAACAATGCCTAAGTGAAATAAATTTAAGTACGAGTATCGAGCCGGAAGAAAATGTTTCATCCTTTAAATATTTTCTCTATAATGCCTCCCAAAACATTTCATGTGCATTGGCAGTTTAAGTGCATTATTCTTGTAGGGAGTGATGTGTAACCAATATTTAGCTTGACTTTTGTATGAACTTGATGAGAAGAATGAGATGAGAAAGAAAATGAGATTTTATTCAGGTGCTAAAAGGCTTTTACATCATATGTGCAAACACAGGTTTTCCGTGTAAAAATATTTACATTTTACACATTTAATGAAGTAATATGTAAAATAACAGAATTGAATGCTCTCATTTGGATTTCTAATATGAGTTCTGAAGAATAAGAAGAAAAGAGAATACGGAAGAGATGACAGTAAATAATGTTGTAAGATGGACAGGGACAAAATGGATGACAAAGATTGCATAGAAACAATTTATTGTCTAACGTGAATAATGATGATAATCTGCAGCTATCATAAATGGTCTAGACAATCACTTATACTTTGACGGAATTATTGGTTACGGGTAACAAATCACTACAAAATGCAATTTTTTTTAATTACCGAACAGTTAAAGATGTATTAATTTAAAAATGCTTATACATAGAAATTTCAATGCATTTAATTCATCATGACGAAATTTATTAGAAGTTAGATTTAAAAAATAGTGTTTCCTCTGAAATGTGTCGAAGATAATTTAGTGAGATATTCTGCAGTATATAGATAAGGCGAGAGGATGTGTTTTGTAATAGATGGAAAATATCTCATTTAAAAGAAAGTATTAACTTATTCAAATCATCAAGTAATTAATTATAAAAAGCTCACTTGTATTTGGAAAATAATAGTAACCCGTGAAATAATAACTTTCTTATTGAAATCACTATTTGTTTTTCTAAGATAAAATTATTTTCAGGAATATTGCGAATTAACTTACAATTTAGTATGATTTAGTTAATATATATATATATATATATATATATATATATATATATATAAATGCGTCCTTTCTTATACACATTTTATAACATATAATAACTGTTAAAAATCAAAATGACTGAAATTCGACAAATTTTATTATTTTATTTATTCGAATTAAGGCACTAACACTACTCAAATGCTATACAACTTTTTTTGGGTCCCATGTACTTTATCCGCTAATATAAGTACGATAGCTATCTAAAGTTGTTCATTCTCGTTTATCTATAAACATTGTCAATTATTTTTAAATGTTAAACCTTTGCAAATAGATAGAAGAAATTCTTAATGCTAAAATATTTGTTTTCTGGACTGTGACATTAGGACATAAAAGACTGAATTAAAATTACTCTTTCTTCATTGAATTGAGAACAATATTAAAGCTTAAAATCTACGCATTTAATCTGTTCCTCAAAGAAAAAATGAGATATCTTAGAAAAGCTATTGTATAGTTTTTCCGTAGTCTTTTCACATATTAATATTATGCTAAGTTACCAACGAGTCATAATGGTCATGATTGTTTTTAACGTGACATTGCGAAACTACACATGGGCTCTTTCCGAGTCACCTCTTTATTTTGAACTTCGATCAAATGACAATGAAGACACTTGAGCAAGTATGTCCTTCTTCAAGCTTCCTCACCACATGACTGGAAGATCTTGCGAACTTTACAGGGTGGATCTTTAGAGGCCACATGCCTTGAATCACGACTCCGGCCACGAGTTCATTACTATTAAGCACTAGACTACTATTTCCACTACTTTTATAGCAAGAAGAAGCGTTATTGCTTAAAAAAAGTTTTTAGTATTCGATTGATTCTATGATTCGGATCTCTTCTTCAAAAACTCATTACAAATTACGCGTATGCAAAAATTTATGTTATTAATATTTTTTATTGTAAACTTGAAAAAATACATAGGATGCCTGAACGGTGGTTGTCTTCAACAACAACCACCCCAGGAATTAAAAAGTATTAACACCCCACCCCAGGAATTAAAAGTATTATTAAAGTACAGGACGTGTCTTTTATCGTAGTTGAGAGGGACGCAGCAAAAATGACTGGCCAAATTTTCTTTCGATCCAGTGATCCAGGGTTCGAAACGCAGGTGGCACCTCAAGGCCAAACTCTATGGGATTGTAAAACATCAAATGCCGAAGTGACGACCCAGGACCTGTACGCTATGTGACAGCACAAGCTAGAACTACTGGCTGCATACGGCTCAGAAGCAAAACACTTGCCTCTGTGTGTCTAACTAAGACAAGTGTATATTAATCACAATTAGTGACTTTACGGCAAAGGCGCAAGTGTCGACGAGTCTCGCCACTCAACTAGAGACAGCCGACGACGTCAAATGAAAACTTTCCAAAAATAAAGCTCAACTCAGCAGGTAGGGAATATAAATGAATTGTAGTTAATGGCTGGAAAAGCGACCTTATCTACAAATGTCATTCAGAATGTTTCTCTTTGTATCATCACGATGATACAATAGGAATAGTATGCGGCAGCTCTATTCAAGAGCAACGCTAGATGTTAAAACTCCTTAATAACTACCCGTAACAAGATGATCTTTTTATCCTATATGGTAAGAGTTCAGCAAAAAGCGACAGTCAAATTTTCTTCGGACCTATTGGATCAGTCTTCGAAATCCCACCAGCAGTCCAAGATTAACTCTCTTTCTCTCCTCTAATCGTCGAACCTAATCGAATCCGAAAAAAGATGACTTGATCGGAATATCACAGAATGTGCCAAAGCATCGAGTGCCGAATTAAAGAACATTCACAGTAAGTACTTATTTCCTTTACTTATTTGACTTTTCTATAAATAGAATTGACAAGCTCGTAAATTATTGGACACCTGAATCTCATTCGGCTTCGTATTTTTATAAATGTACATTCTGAATCAATATAATATTTTATTCTTTTTTTTAGAAGTTAACGAATAGTTCTTAAAATAAACAATAGCTTACTTCAGTTTTTTTCCTATCGTCAGTCTATATATTTCATTTAACATTCTTTGGTTTCTTCATCTTTCGTATTCATCATCACTAATTTTATTTAAGAATTATTCTCTTGTATGTTATATTCATTCAACATAGAAACTGATTTTTACTGTACGATAGACAGTTAAGGAGGAAAATTGCTCTTTATAAGAACTTGATTATTATTTCAATATACTATCTTACTAACACTGATATAGTAATAAAGTTTTATATCACATTTTATCCTTCTGAATTCAAATAATGACTTGAAAAAAAAGTAAAAGTGTGGTAAAAAAAAATAAGTTGATTTTGTATGTAAGCTTCCCCCTATAGTCGGTACATATAAACTACAACAACAATAAAAATTGAGTTGATTAATATACATAAAAGAATAAAGAAGTAGTAGTAAAATATATTAAATCTGATTCATTTCAAATTTATTGAACATTAGTATTAAGAATATTTTAGTATCATGAAAGACAAATACTTTTGGTATAATCTGCTTAACTGAAAAATGTGAAGATTTTTTTTGAAAAATTAAGTTTATGTATAAAACTCTCGCTGTGAAAATTTAAAACCATCTCTTTTAAGATTAGTATATCATTAGCTAAATGTAAGCATATTAGATCATGAGTTACACTTAATACACAAATAAAAATTTCCTTTGAGAATCTAAGCACATACACAGGAAATGTTACTAAAAAAAGTACTTTGATTTAAATAATTATTGGTTTTGTTGCGAGATTTTAAGAAAATAACATTTTAAATATCAAAGGTAACATTTATAAACACGAATATGTATTCAGTCTTTTCTCCCAAATGACTTTTTGTTTTAAAACGAAATGCAAGGAGATAGATATTACGTTTATAAAATGCGCAAAATTAAAAGAAAAGAAACTTTATTCATTCAATTAAATCAGATATTTGCCTTTCATTTCTTTCAAAAAGCGGATAAGATAAAATGTAACAATTTTTTTTAAATATATGTTTTCAGATGCAGGTATTTTTTTTAAATAAAAAAAACATTTTCATAAATAGGGAATCTACAAAAGTATATAATTATTACTTAATTAATAACTATCTCTTAGGAGACATTTTCATTCTTCATTTGTGTGCTGAAATATGAAAAAAGATTTAGATGCTTTATTTTATCTTTAATTCAGCTTAATTTGCAATTGCTACTGTTTTTAACTAATTTTATTTTTCAAAATGAAAGAGCTCCTTTTTATCTAAATGAGCAAGGATAATTATTTCTTGAATCGAAATGTTTATTTAACTAAATGAGCATTTTAGATCATAAATGCATCATTTCATGCAATTTTACAAATTATTTGAACCTAAAACGTTAATGTTTAGTAATAAAATTACACGTTAAATTCTGATGTAACTCATTCAATTATCTAATTCAAAAGTATGTGTTTAATCCAGTGTTAAAGTAAAAGTTTAAAACTCAAACAATTTAAATTATGTGTTGAGCTTAAGAGGACCAAGAAACTAAACCTTATATATTTCTTACAAATATAGAATAAAAACTGTAACGGGAGCAATTAAAACCTGAGAAAAAAATAACGCATACACACATGTATATATATACATATATATAT
>BMAW01005292.1:26446-118608 GCA_019974015.1 Nephila pilipes
TTGGTAGGTCAGTTCCTCAATGTGATCGGCTCTATAAACAAATGACTTTGAAAAATGCTTTTCATGCACCCGGGTCAAAGGGATTGAACATTTTATTTCTTTCAGACACCATGATCAGAAACAGAAAACTCAAATTCTATTCAAGAATTTCTAAGTGTTTAATGTTTTGATACAGAACGTATTAAAAATAACGCGCGGATATTCGAAACCAAATCCAACATTCATTTTAGTAAAATATCTGATACATTAAGAAGCGTATTCCATTTTTGTTCATCTTTCATAAACCTGATATTTGAACTTCAAAATTATTACAGAGAGTAAAAATGCTAAAATATTGTTCATTTAAGTTTTCTTTTAAAGATAATAAATCTGAAAAGTTAAAATATTAAACGTTTAAATTTTTCTTCAATAACTGTTTTAAAACCATACTTTGAGATATGAGTTTTGCACCATTGTTTTTTTAAGAATATTTCCTTCTTTGTAAATTCGATTTTTTTAATTGAATTATTTTCTCACTTCCTTGCTGACCAAATCATTTAACATTTAATTACATCTTGATGATATAAGGAAGAAATTACTGTTTTAATAATTAGAGAATTTTCTAATAGAATAAAGGTTACTTTAAAACCAATTCAAAATGCTTATACAGGATTCATATTTAAAACTGAAACTGAAAGATTTCCATTAAATAATTACAAAGGGGCTATAATGATTACAATAATGATCATGAATATAAATTTTAATGACTACCAAGTACCCTAATAATTACTATTAAATTTTTTAGAACTCATTTTTCTTAATTTTCTACTTTTTTTACAAGGGTACATAGATTAAAATAGCAATCATTAAGAATATTGCATGAAACAGAAATGCTCCAAATAAATGGATTGTAAGCAAAATACTAATTTATTTTAATTTTCAGTAGTGCTTAGAATCATAGTTCATATTAATTTCCTGTACCTTTTGTATAATTTCAACCTATTTTAACATCAACAGTAGTCTCTTGGCTTCTATATTAATGATAAAATTTGCCTTTTAATACTCTAACGAAACTGACTTTATAAATGTTTTACTTTTATTTATAAATTATTTTATAATGCTCTTCGTATCTTTTTAAATATCATAAGTGAAAGTGATAAAAGGATGAATAAAATATTAATGATAAGAATATTTTTTTTACTATTCAAAAGGAGATAAGTACTTATTAATGTTGGTTATAATTCTTGTATATTTATGAATATAAATGTTTTTTTTTTTTTTAACTTTCTGTACATTTAAAATTTTTTCTTAATATTGAATGAAAAAAATACCATACCACTATTTAAAAAGTCATCTACATTTTTTCAATATGATTAATTTTTTAGCAATACTGGATAGATTTCTCGTTATATTCTTTTTTAAAAAAAAAAAAAAAATTATGATGGGCATTACTGTTTCAGCACCAAACAGATAGTGGTTTTAAGTTTTGAGATTTGTTACGTAAACACAGTTTTTAATTCACAAAATGCTCAAACCTAAACATATTTTTTACTCAACTATTTGAAATCAAGCTGAAAAGTTTTACTAATTTGATTAATAATAAAAATAACAAAGCTAAGATCGTTTAATTAAACAATTTTGAAAATTAATCAATTTAAAATAATTTCATAGCTTAAAACTTTGAACATCACACTCTAATACGATGAAATAGGAGACGATCTCCTAAAAAAATAAAATGTAGTTATTATGGATAGAAATTTCAAAGGGAAGACACTAGGCTGTAATATTTTTTAAATTCTATCATAATTAATAATCGATTTTTTAAGTCCATAGTTTTTTGCGAATAAAGAAATTACTTTCAAATCATTCCCGTACCAAAACAGAATGAATTAACTGTACACCATTGAAGAAGACTTATATATAAATCTAATTTTAGTTAATATTTTCAATGGGACTTAATGTAAGATATATAGATAAATATAAAATTTCAAGAATCAAATGAAAATTGGTTGATTTTAGATTTATAAGAACTTAAAAGGCAGTGGTAGGATATGAGAGAAGTAGTACTAAGTAAGAGAAAAAATAATAAATAATATTTGCATTCCCTCATTCAATTATGTTAATTACAATAGATTGCTTCGAAAATGTCAAATAACTCTCCAAGAATATCGGGAAATGATTGTATTGCTTGCCTTTTTATCCAGCCAGCATACATACCTGCTGCTTAGCCTTCTTTTGCCGGCAAGGCATACGCGTATAGCAAACATACCTGCACAACGCTGGCAAAAGAACGCATACAAGAACACAGCACACTTCGTATACAAAAGCACATTGCCTTCATCAACAGCAAACTGCCGCCGTACCGGCCAGCTGCTGGCCACCATTTCAACATGGCAAACAAAATTTAGTGGCCATGGCTATGCCTTTGTTGCTAGCCAAATAAAAGCCTTCGCCGCCGAGAACATTTCTTTTATACCATGCCTTTGGCAGCGCCGTTTGTAACCTTTCAATAGCCCGGCAGCGCACATGCGGCTGCAAAAGGCGTTCAAAAAATATGATTGTTTTAAATGAATTATAATGGATCTACAATTTAAATAAAATGCTTACCATAAATCATTTTTCAGATTCAGATTACTTCGCTATTGTTAAAATACTTGAGTTACTTACGGGAGTCTTCATTTTAGCATAAAATTTGTAATACTTCAAAAATATTTGTTAGTTTTTTTTCCTTTTTAACATAAATCAATTAAATCTTTTCTTTAACTTATTCATTTAAAACAAAATAATACTTTGTTTAAAAAATGTCGATATTTCTTAACCTTTTGAAATATTCCGTAACTTATAAATAAAATTAAATGTTCATATTTTCTTTGCAAATAATTTCCTGAATGAATTCATGAATAATTCTTTCAAATGGTGATCTCTATTGGCTTTAAGACTTAAATGCTTTTATTTTTTCTTTTAAATTGTACTTTTTATCTATCAAATGGAAATTTGAAATAATGATATTTGCCATTTCATACCTTTATTTATTCTATTTTGAAGTGTTTTAAACTCACATATAATAAAAATGATAATATGTTTTTTGATTGCCCCTTCTCTCTAGAGAATATTTTCATCTATTTGAAGAGATAGAAGAAGAAAAAAAAGAAATGTTCTAAAAAAAATATTAGGTTATACGTGGTAAATAAAAAGTATTATGCTCGATTTTTATTGATTCCATTAATTCTAGCAGTGCGAGAGGCTTGATGGAAAAGTAATAATTCTATTGCAAAACTTCTTTTTTAAATTTGTATTCAGGATTTTAGAAAATTATTCCTGATACTAATGCTACATGTGTCCTCCACTTGTAATGCATGTGTTCTCTTGATCTAGATATCGCTCGTGCACAAAAAAATGAATGATATAGTGACCCGCAAAGAGATGAGATTTGATGCAGTAGCCAGACGTCTTCAATTTTCTGTCAACTGAGAAGGTCCTTGGAACATGTTATTCTGTTCCCTTCTTAAAATTTAAAAGGAGGAGGCCTCAAAATTAAGAAACCGCCTTGTTTTTTTGTTTTGTAAATTCTACAGTAGAGACTCACTAGGAAATCTCCTTTTGGTTTTGTAAAAAACCCTTGTTCTCATATTCAAAGACAATGTATCAGCTTCTTTGTTTAACTACCTCAAAATCAGAATGCATTGCTTAGGAAACCATTTTTCTGTTTGAACCTCTTTGTCTGTAAAAAGACTCAAATCTGATCTCGGAACATAAGTTTGATAGCATCATGTCTCAAAAAAGTCAGAGCTCGATGTTACCTCGGCAAAATTTTCTGCTTTTAATTGAAGAATTTTTAATTTAATCAGAAATTAAATTCTTTTTTTTTTTTTTAGATTTTTTTTTTATTCCATCTTGGTTTTAAAATCTAGATATCAAATATAATTTGCTCCCTAATAAAATTCATAGAAAATTTTTTCGTTTTCCACTCTTGATCTGTCATCCCATAAACTATTTTTTTCTCACACCCTTTTACAGGATCTCACAATGTATTTCTTAATTTCCTTTAAATAAAAGCCCGTTAATGGCAGTGTATGAATTTATTGGATCGAAGAGCTTCATTAATTTTAGATTCAATTTCTCTCATAGCTAAATGTTTGTTCTATATTCCTCTCAGGAGCTTGTCGATCAGAACGTTTGATCCACATCATTCTTTCACTCCTTCTGTGCTCTACTTTGCGGGAAAAGTTGATGAGCTGAAACTTGTAGCTTCTGAAAACCAGTTCTTTTCTGTAGTAACCAACTTTACTTCCTGGCTGATAAAAGCAGCCGTGTTGCAGGTTATGTCATATAATGGCTTTTATCTTTACTTTATCTCTCTTTTCTGCCCCTAATAGTATCTTTTAATAAATTCGATTGTATTTGAAAAAAGTATTTCTACTTGTAGGAAAAGCTGCGTAAGCACATTTGACCTCTTCCGACTACAACTTGCGACTTTCTCTCAAATACAAAAATCAAAGAATACCTTAAGAAACACACCTCTTTCGTTCTGATAACGGGAGAAAAGAACCATTAAAACCCTATTGTGAATAGCAACCATTTGAATTTTTCCCCAGCATGTTTATCGATTGGTACGCATTGGAGTTAGTTCGTAGGCAGAGATAAATTTTATGCACAAACAAAAGTTAACTAATGAATTATGTGAAGGATACATGCTCAAATTTCAGGCGCAATGAATCATGAAATCAGCTAGAACATAAGGAATTTTGGTCTTGGAAGCATTTTCTTTTCAATCAAACCTCGTATCAATTAGTACAACTTCAATAAAATGGTTTAGGTCATTTTTATTTTGTATTTGAAAAATCTATCCCATGAAAATACTGTTTTAATCAGAATTAGTAGGTGATGAGGATTAATACTTAAAGTAACATTCCTTAAGAATTATTACTGCTTTTTCTTTCTATGATAAAAAGTACTGTTCCGAGTGATTAATTTTTCTTAAATGAAATTCTCATTTTTCTTATATTATTTTGCAAATTTAAATTCATATAATACAAAAGTAAGATAAAATATTGCTAAGTCAGATTATTTTACTGTCTAAAAGTCTTTCTTTCGTACTCCTACGAATATTCTTTTCCTTCCTTTTTACATTGGCTGAGTTTATTTACATATTAAAAATTATTTAACACAATAATTTTCTTTAAGCAATATTTGATTTGAGTAATGTAATCATTATAATATGCGTTTTTTTTATGAAAGTTGTTAGTCTTAATTCTGTATACCTCTTGTACGCGCAGTATTAAATTAAAGAGCAGCAGGTGAAGGTGGCGAAATCGTTTTGCCTAAATGCATCTAAAATGTCACCCTTTTCTGATGGTGTTATGATAGCTCGCGCTCTTTTAAAATATAAACTTTAAAAATATTTGGGAATACATCGTACTTAATATTTACAACATTTGTAACAGGCCCTTTTAACAACCAGTAAGGTAATATTACAAATAGTTTCAAATCAATAAAATGAAATATCTAAATAAAAGCTATTTGTATAAATCTTTGTAAAATATTGTTCTGTATTTACTTAAAACTCTTCTGTACGTGCTATACTTTAAAACATGAAATATTCATCACACATACAATCATGAAACTTTACTGAACCGATTCAGTAATAAAACCTAAAATTACACAAGAAGTCTTTGGTTTGCAAAACTAGATCGGTAACGTCTGAACTCGTCTGAGGATTTTATTCAGGGGCGCTATTCCGATGCAGGCTGGACTCGTTCATAAATATCAAATGATTAATTAGCTCTATAATTAAGAATTTAAAAAATAAGCATTATTTTATACATATTGCTTACAAAAATGTCTTTTAATTTTCGACTTATAATATTTTTCTAAAACTGTGTAAGAAAACTTTGTTATTAAAACTTCTATCTTATATTCCTCGAGAGATTCTCTTTTATAACTGATAACCAAATATTTACTATATCATTTTATCTTGACATTTTATTCTTAAATTGAAGCCAGTCCTTTTTATATACAAGAATAAATGGTACTCTTTAAAATAGGGAAGCATTAAATGTTATTCCCCACTGTAATACCAATTTATAAATGAAATCTAAATGGTCTTTAGATTATGTTTATAGATACTAAAATAATCGATCCTCCATCCGGCAGTCAATGGTTGGTTGGGCACATTCTTAATCAACATCAGACGCATGTTAGCTTCAGTTTTATTTTTAGGGGTTCGAGGTTTTTATCCTTGGCAACCAGGTTGCTGCACAGTTGTCAGTTTATCCACTGTTTATCAAAACTGGTAATTGTGATTTTATTGCAGTACTTCTTGCGTTTTTCAAACGGGTTGCCACCTTTGCCTAATCAAAACTGTGCATGTATTATACTGTGATGAAGGAGTGTTTTCGAAGCCCAACGTTTTTCTAGTGCTAACATCGATCAATAACTCCAGTCTAAAATTAGAGAGCAACATTTTTTTTGCAAAATATTTTTTTATTCATCAACAGCACCTTTTGTTAATCACCTTTAAGTTGATACAATCCGTTCAACCCTTTTCAATTTTTTTTTTTTTTTTTTTTGTGTGTGTTTTGACAAAAAAAAAATTTTTTTTTTTTCATAAAGAATCTTTTTTGTTGCGGTAAAATGGCGGATCCTGGATCATCCTGGAAGCTCGTTGCTGTTTTGTTCCATCGAAGCAATCGCGGCACCCACTTGGAAAAAAACTTTTCACTTCCTTCAAAAAAAACCTTTTCCTGGTCCGATCGACTTAGGTACGACACGTTTCAAAGCAAGGTTAGTACTCTAGAAAGACCTAGTTGCTGGTTTACTACGAGCGCCATTTCTGGGTTAGTCTTGGGAGTTATTCTGATCGATGTATTATTATAACCAATGGCTTAAACATATGAATAGGTAACTACTCCACAACTTCTTTTGGCTATTACTGGTCATGTTAATTTTTGTTCTATGCTGTTCCTCATCAAGTATAATTAAATATTCGAATTAAATTATTCTTTAATGCTTTAATTTAATTTTATTTTGTTGTTATATTGAGAAGAAATATGTCTAGTTTTAATTTGTTTGTATAGTTAACATATGTTTAAAATGTGAGCAAGCACATTTATATATGATTAATCATAGATATTTTATCTGGAATAATTTGTCTTTGGCATCTCCATTGAAATTATAACGATTTCGAAATAAATACATGTGAAATCACACCAATCCCTTCAAAGGTCGTGGTCCCGAACGTTCTGAATTAGTACTTATTGCAACTTTATTACGAATTCTTGAGAGAATTCAAAGAAGTTCAACTCAAATATTTGGAAAACTATTTTAGAGTATATATGAAGAAATCTTTAACCTATTGTTAACAACATTTGGTGATCTTTGAATAATAATATAAAAAAAAAAATTAAGAGTCAATTCCTACTTGGAATAACAAAGAAAATTTTATTTTAGTTACTTTTTTTATTAAACCGTTATAATGATCACGATATTAAGTGACGCTTATGACAGAATCTCGATATTAAGTGGCCAAATCATTCATTTTTTCTTAAGTTAGAAAATTCTCTCTCTCTCAAAAAATCTGAAAAGAAATTTTTCTTCCAGCGATCCACTTCGTCACTTTGTATTTATTCCTAAATTTACATATCCTACTAAGTATCTTATGTAGAAAATTTTTTCTCCTATATAAAACTAAAATTAATTATTTGAAAATCAAATAAAAAAAATTTATGTTCGACGAATTTCGATCGAGGCTTTGAAGATTTCTACATAAACTCACTTAAGAATTTGCCATTACAAGACAAATGACATAGAAGTGAAAATATTGGCTTTGTTTCTTAATTCATCTAGTAAATAAATTAAGTTTTGGAATGCAGTTTGTAACCTTCATGTAGCGACAGTAATTGTTGGTATTTTTTGCCAAATCTGGCTACCCTGGTTTAACTTCACGCCGGACTTAATCTTCAGCGAAAAAAAAAAATCGCCAAGTTTAACAATTTTTGAGATCATAAGTGGTTAGGCTAAACTGCACTGTTCCTAATTAAATTTAATTAATGAATTATGCCAAAAAAAACTGTATTAACAGCAAAATGTCATCCACTACAAGTTTAAAAAAATGCATTTGAACAGGTGGATGAATAAAAAATATTTTATTAATGATTGAAAATTTGAATAAAGCTACCATAAGCCTATATATATAGAGAGGTGTGAACTAATAGTAAAATTTAAAAATTGCCCTCAGAATAGTTAGGTAATCATTTAGCAAAGGAAATAATGTGATTGTTATAACACGCCATTAATATTTTTCTTCTTCATTAGAATTTTAATTCATACTAATACAGAAAGAGCATGCTGCAAAAAATTTTTTCAAGGTATAAAGTAAATTTATTATTTCTTTAAAGTAGTTAAGCTTATTGTTTGTTAAAAGTAGTTAAACTTTTCTGTAAATTTTTCACACAGTTACAATACATTAGACACGTATAAAGTCAAATATCTGAATATTGTTGTAAAAATACAATTTTATCACTCTTCAATGTCTTTAAATATTAGAAAATTGTAGAAAAGGAAATACATTATTTATGCTTTTCTTTAAATAAAAAAATATCTCGTAAGTTATTGCTTCCTAAAATGTTTTTATTCCTAAAAAAGGTAAACGATATTTTTCATGGCCTTCTGTTAACAATATTTAAAAGCTGGATAACATTTTGAGAATTAAGATCATTAAATTGGCATTTATAACAATATTTAAACATTAATTTATTTTCTTTCCTTTTTTAGTTATTTCCGTTAACTTTTGTATTAAAAATCATAATGAATGGAAAATATTCTACGTAATTTTTTTTTCATTTTTTTGCTTTGAAATAATATTTAATCAAGTATTGTTTAAAATTCATACAAGTGAATTAAGATCTTGCATTCGCTATTTCTGATACCTCTTTAATTTTGAAGGAAGGGTTAAAATATGTTGGTGTAATATAAAAAATATCCGAAGATATTTTTTTACTATACTTTCAACTTCTGGAATTTGAAGATATAATTCTGATAAAACATTTTCTAACATCTAATAGCATGTAACACTGATGATCCTTGGGGAATATCTTTACTTGTTAATACTTTATTTTATGTTTCGTGTTATTTCCTTAAAAGATAAAATTATGGTTCAAAAAGAAATGGAACTATTATTCAGTTGGATTCCTACGTTTGTTCTCCAGTCTCTGAAAAAAAGGTGTTTCATAAAAAGTATTTTTCTTCATTTTGTAAGCCGGCTTATATTTTGACATTGTAACAAAAGGTAGTTAAAATACATTTTAAGGTTATTCTACATATTATAAGAAGTTTCTCAAACTTCGCCCATTTCAATAGACAAATCAAATCACAATTTTGTTAAAAAGAAAGAAATTGCGTAATAAACATAATTCTGAATTTTATACTTTCATTGGGGTGTTATATTTATTTTGATGAAAAACAAAGGTGTAATTACAATTTAAATGCTTTGAAGTATCTTTCACACACATGATTAAACTTTGTTTTAAAAAAATAGAAAAATTAATTGATGTTAGAATTCTCATTAAATTATTAGGAAAGATATTTTATAATAAAACGGCCTTGTTATAAAATATTTTAATTCAGTAAATATAGAACATGCTTTGTTCATTAAACGTATGAAACACTTTTGAATTTCATCAATATGTGCAATTTAAACAACTATTTGCCAATTTATTAAAAACAATATTTTAAAATTTAAATAAGAATTGGACACAACTTAGAACTTATTTTGAGTTTAAAATATGAAAATGAATTTGAAACTAAACGGAATTGGAATAAATCAAATGCATCATCAAACAGAAATTAGCGAAGACCAAATTTTCATTCAAACGCTAAATATTACGTAATGTAATATTAATATTTATTCATATGATTAAGCTTGGTTAAGTTTCAATGAGCTTCACATTTTACAATTCAACCTAAAATGTCACAAATTTGAGGAACAATGATTCAATATACGTACATTTGTATCTTTTAAAATACTCGAACAATAAAACAACACCATATGGAATTGTTGCCGAAAAGAAAGGTGTGTTACATCATTCAAAGCATCCCAAATGTTGGCATATCTTCAAGTCGCAGGTATACATTACAGTCTCATCTTAAGAACTACAATGGAATTGTTCATTTATGACACCAGCATCCAGATGATTTGTTACCATGATCTCTTGCCAAAATATTTGGCTGATTTGAGTATTTAAGGGGACTTGACTTCTGGTAAAATAGCCCTCCGAAATATATTTCTCTCAGATATTTGATATGTTCTTAGTAATACGTCTATATGATCTTATTATCGGAAACTCTGTTAATAAATCGAATAATATTTAATCAATTATTCCATCTAAAATGTTTTATTATTTATTCAATTAATTGTTTAAATTTGAGGAAAATATAAAAGGAACTCCAAAGAAGTATTATGTGATCAAGTGTAAATTCTATTGAATTAATTTAAGTTTTTTTATCTTTGAGGAGTTTTCTTTTTTTAAATTAAAAACGCAATGAATTGAATTTTCAATGTTGGAACTGGAGAATACTTTTAACTTCATTACATCTAAACTTTGGAAACTTAGATTTGACACCAAATATTTAGAATTTCTATTTGTGATTATCAAGCTAATTACTTCTTTAAATGATATCAAGATTTTAAAACTAAGAATTTACTAAAATTAACTATATAAAAAAGTATTAGCTAGGTATTTTGATTAAGAATACAATTTGAAGAGCCAATATATATAGCCATCTAACTTAAAATCATAAGTATTTTACGACATAGTTCCAGTAAATGATAAATTATTATAAAGATACTCAAAAAGACTAGATTAGATTTGATGATAGAGAAATGAACAAATTAAAATTAAATTGTTAGAACCGTTTGCTTTTGCTAATTAGAATAATTATTTTATTTCACAAAACGATTCAAAATTTGTTACCAACATACACTACTTAAAGTAAATTAAGATCTCGCTAATTGTAAAAGTGGTATTTAAAAACATTGTGTATTCGTTTCATAATTGCTTTCTTTAAAATATATTAACAAATTAAAATATTCTCATTTCTTATTAGAAGTGCTTGCGGTTTCTCAATTTCAATTATTTAAGTGATAATTTTATTCACTCGATATTCAATAAAAAACTTTGAAATCATATTTTAAAGAAGTTAAATAAAAAATTCATTTCAATTAAATGAAGAAATATTATAATTATCCTTGTTCAAAATTTTGCTCTTTTGGAAATAATTATAAAGTTGTAGGTTACTGAAAATTAAGTGAGTAGATTTAATAAATGATTTAGTAAAATCTTCATTAAAATACTCCCAAACTAGACTTTCAAATTCTCTTTCATTCAAATTTTCCTTGTTTTACCAAATTGACAAAATTATCTACTTGATTTTGCATATTTATTTTATAGCTTTCATATGACTTACTTTGCATCAGCATTGTTTGCTTTTGTCTTAACCTGTTCAAATCTCAAGGGTGTCTTTGTACACATTTTTAGAACTCATTAGTAATAAAACAGCTTATTAGAGACAGAGGTAACAGTACAGTTTTATACTGATATTTAGGTGATAAAAAAGAATTAATGATTGTGTTTCCTAAATTTTCATTAGAAATATATTTGAATAATATTTTTATTACCTTACTAAAACTCAAGATATTCAACAATCAGTTCATATAATGAAAGAATTTTACCATGGGTTTTAAATGTTGCATTTATGCCTGGAAATTTCAATAAATAAAAATTTTGTGGTGTCCAGTATAATGAAATATTCTTAAAACTTTTATTTACAGATTCTTGAAACTATTATGGGGCTCAACGTTTTAATTTATAAAGGTGCAGAAGCTTTATGGTGTGTTGAACGTATCAAGGATATTGTACAAAGTTATTTGTTACCTTAAGTTTTCACAAATACTTGATATTAAGACTTTTTTTTTATTACAACTAGAAATATTTTATTACTTAATGTTTAAATCTAAGTACGTTTTGTAGTAATATTTTATTTCTATAAAATTTTAATGGCATATTTGCAGATAATAACAATGGTAGCTTCATATGTTTCCACTTTTATAAACTACAAAAATTATAAATTTAAACGTCACTTTTAAAAAGTGATTAGATTACAGTATTTATTTCTTATTAATTTAATTAAATAATTTCAATGCAAAAGTGTAATAATGCATTGAAGTTTTATGTTTGATACTTGTAATCCGTTTAAATTTTGTTCTCTGGATTTAATGTGTAGAAACTTAATTAATCTATTTTATTTTAAATTATTTTGGAAGGAATAAGTTATTTACAGACAAAATTCAAAACAACACAAATCATTGGAATTTATAAGATTTTAGACTTTTTTCTTGACATATAACGAGTAAATCAACTACCAAATTATTATAAGAAATATCTAATGATTTTAATTTCAAATTATTCATTTCAACAATAATGCAGAAAATCTTGTTCAAAAGCTTTTGTAAATTTCTCCAAACTTTCATTTTCAAATTCCTTTTCTAGTTGAAATCTTTAGAATCTGTTTGACAAAATTGTAACAGACTTTTATTTCATGGAAATTTCATCCAAAGAAGAAAAGGATTATTTTCTTGTATGAGGTTGATTTAACTTTTTTTTCAAGTGTGAGTTCACAAATTCTATTTTTTTTTATTCATCTGACTAAATGCAAAAAATAGAAAAATTAATTCCGAGCTCCGGAAAAATGTAGCCTGAATCAATATTAGAGAATGAAGAACTGCCAAAGTTCATTCATTGCATTTTGCAACCGTTCCATGTCCCAGAGAGCTAAAATCGTTTTGCTAGCCTCTATTTTCTTCTTACTTTCCATATTCTGATTTTGTATAAATCTTGCATATTGAAAATAATAAAATACGAAGTTCATGCAGATTAGTAGTCTACACGAGGATCTTAATCCAATAAATACCTGTGGTTGATCTTAAGTTTTATTTTTAAAGTATTTTATTTTTTCGAAATAATTCTTTACTGCTTACTTCCGCTTGTAAAATAAAGGCAAAATTAAAGCTACTTGCCTTTGGCTGTACATAAAGCTATACTTGCATACTGCTACACATGCTGCGCACGCCAACGCTGCAAACAAACCTTGCATTTAGCAAGCTGCCAGGCTACGCTTGTAACGCCGTAAACCCAGCAAAGAACGCCGCTTGCTGTTGCTTCCGTAGCCGCTTGCAGCCCGCCATATTTCGCCTTGCCGCGCTTAAAGCACAGCGGCTGCTACGCTGCGTGCCAGCGCGCCGCCTTCCATTTGTCAAAGCGCAAAAGCCTTAACATAGCCGTAAAAGCGCTTTGTACTGGCTGTTATTTTGAATTCTATTTCAATACTGAGTATTTTGTCAAGCATTAATAGTAAGTTAGTATTTAATTTTAGAAATTCACAGAGAGAATTATACTTCTAGAAATAATAGCCCACAGCACAATGCATGGTCATGATGTCTCCGCTGTGGTACTGTTTTGTCGAATCTCGTGAGTTTGGAGTCCTTTTTCAAGATCTGCAGAATACAAGGATGATGCACGTTAAATCTATCAGGTTCCAAGTCCTTTAATTGGAGACAAATTGTGGAAGTTTTGAGAGAAGGTATCATCTCCAAAGGGTCATTTCTGTTCCTTGAAAAAATGGCTCAAAATTACGTGGTCCCGTTATAAAGCAGCCACCATATTGCACCTAGTGCACGACTTTTAAATAAACAATCAATCAACCATCAATATATAGATGCGATTCCTGAATCTTTCTTGAAATTACTAAATATTATGGTGGTACATAATGAAAAATAATCTTTATGAAATGTTTTTGTGATTTGGATTTATTTTATGGAATAATTTACCAATAGTAGTAGAGTGGTATGTGTAACTTGAGCAGTGAAAATATCTTAAAACTCACCTCAGAAGAAAAAGAAAAAGAAAAGGTTTAGCCAATACTTTCATTTTCCATAAAATATATTTATCTAAATAATAATTTTTCTAATCTCTGAACATTAAGGACTGTTATAAGTATTGAGAAATATTAAAATTTTCCTGAGGATATTGAAAAGTGGAAGTTAGATTTGAAAATTTACTCGTTACCTTTCCGTGTGCAATAAACAGAAGATGCTAGAAAGAAAGATATATTTTTTTTTAAAAAAAAAAAGTCCGTTCATTAACCTTCAGATCTTGTCACATGCATTAATAGGTTATCATTTTCGTGTTTAGTAATCAAAATATTTTTTATTACGAATGATTACGAAAATTTGAAAATGCAAGACTTTGATTCTGAAAAGAATTGATGCAGGACACTCTTATTTAGTTTTATTTTTTTGGCGATAAGAGTGGAAATTTCTTTATAGTTAACCAAATTTTTATTTGGATATCGTCCTACAGAATCTCAAAACTTGGCGAGATAAAGACTAAATTGTCATCAGTTAACACTTTACATCTAAACCCTACATAATTTTTAAAAAAAATAAACTTTTTTGAAATAATTCTTACATATTTATTTCCAACCTCTTTTAAATTTTCCGAAATCCCTAGTTTGAATTTTCTTTTCCTTGTTCTTTCTTTAAAAATATTAAATGTAATTAATATAGAAATATTCAATTTACCACTTCCCCTCCCAATTAATTACCTAACCTGTGACGAAAACTTTTTTGCTCTTACATCAGGATATCCAGATTTCAAGATAAGCTCTAGAACCTTTTCGTTTACACTAGTAATTAGTTGAAAACGGGAGTGGAGTTTTCAAATTATAATATTTATTGAGATCATAGTTATATCTTGTGAGGGTTAAAACTAAAAAATGCATAGATCAGTTCCTTGGTGCTTTTACATTTAAGTTTTTGAATTGGTTAACGCAGTACATTTTATTCTTTGCGATAATTGTAAAGGCACGCCATCAATAGTAATGATATAAAATGTTATTTCAAGTTTCCATTATCTGGAAATTCTTTTTTAAGGATAATATTATGTGTCCCAAAGTATATTAAATTTTATCTCAACTTTCTAGTATTCTTGATTAAGTTTTTTTTTATCAGTATGAGAGATAAAATAATTGATAAAATGTATTATTTTAGAACAAGCACTTGAGCACTACCATACGTATAGCGCGCTTAAAATTTGGCCGAAAAGACTGCCGCCGCCACCCTGCGCTGGCCGCGCCGTAGCATGCCGCCGCCTTGCCAAGCATAGCGTGCCGCTTTTGCCCGTCGCCGCATCTACCGCGTGCTGCAGCAAGGCGAGCAAACGCGCGGTTCGCCGTGCCGCCGTTGCGCAAAATGCAGCGGGTAAGGCGCGGCCCGTAGCCAGCGTAAGTACGCGGCACACCTTTTTTTGCTGCCGCGCATGCCGCTCCGCAGCGCAGGCGAAAGGCGCACAGCGCGAGCAACGCGCGTGGCGCGAAAACGCGCGCGCAGCATAAATTCTCTAGTTTGAAAGTATAAACGTAACTACCTTATATAGAAATATTCCAATTGTTTGTGCTATGTTATTGATGATGATTTTAAGTACATTTTTCCCAAATGTCGCATTATTTTCCCCAATAATTGAACTACCAACACAAGTTTAATTGTTGCTTATCAATACCGATAAGTAAATGTGTTTCATTAACAGAATGTGTCATAAATGCTATTAAAATAATAATAAAAAAAAAAATGATTCAAATAGATTAATAAATTATTAGAGAAATTAAAGTAAGCATTAAAATAATTTGACAAATTTGAAAAATTGGGTTATTCGTGATTTTCTCCTAATTAATCTTAGGGACTTTTGTAAACTCAATAACAAAAAAAATAGGAACCAAACCTAACAAAATGAAATGTGATTTATGAAAATTTGGAAAAAACTAAGAATTTGTAATAAATTTATTAGAAAAAACATATATATATAATGAATACAAACTGAATACAGGAGTTAGCAGTTGGGCGATAAGTGATTAATATAAGTAGTCACAGTTGATGTGTAAACTTGCATCGGTAGTTAATGAACTGTTTAAATCAATCTTCTTATAGAGTGAGCCAACTTTGGCATAGCCATTTAGACCGCAAGTTTGTGATCAATCTCAGTCGAGCCTCGAACGATGGGTTAGAGATAATTTTGACAATTCTTTTTTAAAATCTATTCATTGTCTGTTATTGGGCTTATAGACTTGTGAATTCTATTACTTTGACTTTAATTTGAGAATTATTGAACTTTTAAATAACCTCCGATGGAATTAAATGAGGAAAGGAAATGATACAACTATAAAAAAATTTTATCAAGTACCTTTTAAGTTTAAACACCCCTTGATATGAATTCAGATATAATTTATAATATCGCAGCATGAAGTCTTAATTTTCTTCATTTTTTTTAAAATAAAATAATTCTTCAAATAACTTTTATTTTACATGAAAACAATTCAATTTGTATTTTAAAAAAACTAAATATTATCCCTTTATGTAATTTGTAATCTCAAAAAAATGCCATATTATGTTACTGTAAAGACGATAAAATCTACTTGGAATGTGTATTAATGGTTTACTTATATTTAGCAAATAAGAAATTCCAAGGTGTTTTTTTTTTTTTGTTATGATAGTAAATTGATTTTAAAAATTGTTTACAGCTATTGTAACAAATAAATATAACAATATATAACTTCTCAACTGCTTTTGCATTCTAGCTTTTAAGTTATGTTTATTTCAATTTATTAGAACAGAGTTTACTTGTAAGATTGTTGTTCTCATCACAATCAGTTTCTAGTCTTTATTGCATAATGTTGTAGAACAATAAAAAGAATTTTAAGTAAGAATAAAGAAAAAATTTTGTTTAAATATGTATCATTTACATTTTACACAGTTACACTTCTGAAAAAAGTTCGTAATTATATAAAAAATTTCAAAAATATAAATGAAACATTTTCTTGTAAAATGGTTTGGTTTTAACATGCTTCAAGAGGCAACACGAGGGCTGTTGCGGATAGTTCGAAATTTTGAGCTTCAGTTAAGGAGACGAGGATGACAACTGGCACCTCCCATCCTAACTAAATGTCGACGCTTCTAATTTTTTTAAAAAATGTTCTATACTTGTATATATTCTATCTTTTTTTAACAAGAGTGTTTTTTAGATAAAAGAAGTTGGTAGAAACAATTATTTAACTTGTTTTCCATTTAAAGTCCTCTTAAAGGAAACAATTGACTAAGAAAGAACATTTTTGTTATAATACATAAGCTTTTCTCTGTGGCCATGTGTGTGCTAGAAAATGGTGTAGCCCTTTAGAAAATTAGACTCGTGTATGTGACTGTGTTGCAAATAAGAACATACTTAGTACGATAATTCAATTAAAATTTAACTATAGAAAATTAATAAATTTAGATATAAAAAAATTTAAATGATATTCACAAAATATATATTTTAAATTAATGAAAATGAAAACACCGTTAAAAGAATGAAAAAACATATGTACGCATTAATACTTTTGTTCTATAATTCTATTTTTAAAAGTCCTTTAAAAGAACTTGAGAATAGCTAGTGAAGACTCATATTTCTAATCTAAAAACTAGTACAAAATTACTTTTTTTGGCAGTTTAATTACCTAGTCACAAAAGTATATAAATTTTATTAGTACAGGTCTAATAAATAGGATATGTAAAACATCTTAAGTTGTCAGTATGAGAATTTAAGAGTCTTACGGTGAAAAATAATTTTTAAGCAAAGTTCAATTAGGCTTTGATGGAAATAATAACCTTATATAAATGCAAAAAAAAGGGAGGAAGTTATAAAAAAAATCAAAACATTTTCTTACAATACCAAAAAAAAATGAGTAACACTTTTAATGTCCTTAGAAATGATTATTTAAGCAAAGGAATTTTTAGAAAAATTACTACTACTTGTTAAGTGTGGAGATTTACGCCTATACATAAACGAGATATTTTTTTTTTGCAAAAAACTTAATCATGTTAAATTCTAGAAAGTTAATTAAGTGAAAAAGAAATCAAATTAACAGCACTTAAAAAAACTTTAAAAGCCAAAATAATTAGAATTATACTGTGAAAAAAGCTTAAAGATTTAATTTTGTATTCATTTAGAGTGAAAAGTGTTTTCATGCTTGAAGAAAAAATCTGTGATAGATAAATATAACATTATTTAAATATTTTATAGCTAATTCAAAACAACAAATACAAATGAAATGAATTATAAAGTTGTTTAATCATACATAAATATATATATAATAATATGTGTGTGTGTGTGTGTGTGTGTGGCAAACACACTCACACACTCTACCTTAATAGCAATAATGATGTATATATATTTGCTTCTTGTATTTTTCTTCCCTTAATTATTCTCACTTAGGAGAGAAATAGCTTTATAATAAAGAATTATGAAATTATAATTAAAATCTTAAAATTATCTGAAAATTATTTTTCTATGAACCTACTTTCAGTTATTTTCCATGGGTGGATGGTAGTAAGCGTATATTTTATTTTATTATTTTGAACTTGCCGCTTTAACCTAACTAAACCCTCTTATCGAAATTATATATTAAAAGATAATTTTTTTTTCGTACTCAAGGGTTTAACACAGCACAGTAAAATTAATCTGTCTTTGACTTAACAATATATCATTGTCACAGCTGCGCCAGTTCATTAATTCACGACCATTATCGTTTTATTGCGTACATTATAAGACATTACTAGACATTTGGCTGTACTTGTTAAAAATGTTGCACAAAGTCCTCACGTTGGAATAGTGAGTACTGATTGTTTGTTCATTAACGTTGCTTTCTTAGAGCAACTCGAAAATTACTGGTGGAGCACCTAAATGATTTAAACTTTGGATTGCGTAATAACAGGGAATGACACCTGACTTTTAGGCTAATCTTGAACTTCCAAACCATCTCAACACCGAGGACATTGACTGTCATGAAATTTAACTCAGCCTCAACCGTGGTTGGCCAAAGGAATCAGGAATTTTATCCCACTATTCAATGCCAAATACTTGTTACCATGAGTTTAACATTTCAACTGGCAAGACTCGAAATGACGTGAAAGTTAAGTAAGGTTTCAATTAAAGGCTGATATTCTCTCTCCGTCATTTGACTGGAGCCTTCGCCAATTAAAGAGATTTATCGACATTAAATCCTCACGACATTTCAGTGTGATTTTGCAACATTTGGTGATTAAACGTAACAATATATCACCAGTTCAAAGAAATATATATTATAGAAAAGCCGTTGCAGATTTGTGACCCGCGTAATCTTATATTTAATCTTTTTTCAGCTGTATCATATTCTCTATGAAGTATCTTGACTATTGACAAGATGTGTCTTCTCTACACAATTGTGCATTTATCAAGGTATAATATATCAATTATATATGCACTTCCGTAAAAGTAATAAACATTGTAAAAAATGCAACAAATATCAATCGAAGGAAAACATTTAATATTCCCGGAATTTGATGCATTGTTAATAATTTATATAAATAAAATACTATTCAAATGCTAAATTTTGTTTTAATCTGAAAAATATACCAAATTTAGGATCAAATGGCATTGTGAAAGTTTAAAGAAATATGTTTAACAGATAAAAAAGTTCTTAGGAAAAAAAAATATGTGTAGTATAAAATAATAGTTAGCTGAAGTTTGGCTACTCACTAATATTGCCTGTATTTCCTCAGTAGATATTTGATTAAAATATAAATGCTGTTTTAAAGTATTTGCAAGTTTAATTAATTAATGGCTCTTTGAAACAATTCAATTTGAGATTACTTTGTTTCTGTAAGAATTAAAGCATAAATTAATTTCAGATGTATCTTTTAATTTGGGAATTGTTTCAAAAGTACGCCATAGCGCCAAAAGAACATGGCCAAACGTAGCTGCAAGCCGCGCTGCCGCGTACGCGGCCAGCACTGCCGCATACCCAAATAGCGCATAACGCGCATAGCCGCATACATAAACCAGCGCATAGCGCAAAGCGAAACGCTGGCGAAGCTAACAACGCGCTTCAAAGCTGCCAAAGCAAAAGCCATTTGTACCGCGCAAGCCGCTTGGCGTAGCAGGCGCTGCGTATTATTTATTTGCTAATAACTTACTGTACACAAACGATAAAAATCAAAAGAAAACATTGGAATTCACAATAAATTGTAACTTCATCTCGTCCATTCATTTGTTATTTATTTTTTACTTGGAAATATCAGATATAATATTTGTTTACTCACCATCAAAGTAAAAAGCATTGTGTGGTTTTTGTTCCTCTATTTCAGGAAACAAAAATCACTGATTCTAAATTCTTAACCAGTATCAAACAAGAAGATAAACATACTTATGAAGTTGAATAATATATTTTTACGATATGTTATGACAGAAATTCTAGAGTAGCTATTTTATGGGGCATGAAATAGCTCAAGAAATGATCGTTAAACATCCTTTATATACATATTAAAACTTACTGCTGTGAATGATTCCTAGTAAGCCATTTAAAAAAAGAAAATTTTTAAGAGCAGATTCAAAATCATCCACTGTTTCATGAGATTATTCTGTTGAAGGTTTCAAACACTTTTTATTAGAAATAGTTCCATAAATATGGGGAATAATATCTGGAAGAAACAATACCTCTATATTGAAAATATATCGTTTAGATTAATACTTATACATATGTGCCTCTTATTCCTAGACTTATTTTTCCAGCTGGATTAATGTCTCATATAATTCTCATTAAAATAGTTTTGTGTATACAAAATAAAATGTTAAGAATACCCCATAGGCTAGAATTGAAAAATACACATTACCAGAATATATGTGTGGTAATTTCACTGCCGAAAAAATTCATGTAAAAATTTTCACCATTGAATACTCAAACTTTTAAGGACATTTATTTATAAATAAAAGATAAATATTTGTCCAAAGTAAAGATAGTAATTTCTTAGATTTATTAAGAGCATTAATAAATAGGATATTTAATGTGATGCTGCGAAATACACCAGTGCAGCTGGGTTAATACAATGAATTATTCATGCATTTACTGACAAGAAATGCAATGTTTATATCATTCAAAATGAGAAATAATGTTGATAATAATAACTTATGGAAAATATCTTTTTTCACAAAGTAAAATAAAAAAATTAATTTTGTTGAAAAAGAATCTCCAATGTACCTGATTATAAATACTCAGTTAAATGAATTTTCCTTAATAACCGAAAAATGTTTAACTACCACCAATGTTGGGCATTAAAATTTTTTTTTCTTTGATAAGTCTAAATGGATAAAAGTAACATTCATTTCATACTGAAATACACACTGCGTTACAACAGTAATTCTAGTTAAACATTTAAAATTATTTTTAAATATGTTCAAAACTTCTTTTAACAACATAATATAAGTAAACCGATTACTGTTATTTGAAAAAAAAAAACATTTTGTTTTCAAGATGCAAAATGTATTTTTTAATCGATTATAGGAAGAACAATTAATATAAAGATTGATTAGAAAATAGCGTAATATTTCCACATGACTTGATGAGCAAGAATAGGTACATGTTACATATAATTCAAATCCAAAAATTCTGAATAATAAAATGAACAAAACTACATAAGACCCAATGTAATTAACTAGCAATAAAATTTGCTTGGATTTCTCTTTAACATAAAAATAATGAAATAAGCGAGAAAGAAATAACAAATAAATGTATCACAATATTCATGCCTGTATACCATAATTAGAAAACATTTTATTCTTTTATCGAAAGAATGTGACTGTCTGAGAAATCCCTGCACTTGAGATCTACCATAAGCCAATTCAAATTTGATTATTACCAATTAAAAGCTATGTCTATGTAGTGATCTTTTGAAATTGAACACTTTCATGAGGAAGGAAATGTATTTACAGCAAAAGTAAGTTTTCAGTTCTAATACTCAAATTGCGTATGCTGAGAATGAAGGTTTAGAAATAAATAAGCAGTCTGACTTATTGAAAAACAGTCAATACATGAAATGACGAAAGATTTTTGCATACATAAAGACTCATTTATATATATATATATATATATATATATATATATATATATCTTGAGCTGTGTGTGTGAAAGAGAGAGATCAGGTAACGATCTCTGTTCAAATATAAGTTTGGTTATAACTAGCTAATACATTTCTTTACTTGTTTTGGTGAGCTAAGCTTGTAATTTTATAGATATTAACATTGTTTATTGGTTTTAAATTAATGAATTCACACTTCTTATTTTAGTAAAAAAATACATTGCAGTCGTAATGGTTATAAAGTCAACTAGAAATATGTAATCTAAAGGTTTCGGAACAAAAATATTACAAAACGTAATAATTGCAATAACATAGATAGAAGAAAGTGCTAGATAATAATATGGAGAAAGAGGCTGGCTTTATATTTATTAGGATCAGCAAGAATATGCATTAGGTTCTGGGGTTTATGTCGCGAGCTCAAAAGCAACACTTCTATTTAAGCCAAGATGGTCAAATTTCTATTCCATTTATAAAATTACCGAATATAATGTTTCAAGAAAGGTGTTTTTTTGAGCAAGTAGATAGTTATTTTTATTTTGTTTCAGTTATGTATGAGAAAAAACTTCCAGTAATATAAATTAAAGAATATATGCATATCTGCGATGAGTAAAAACATTTTAAAAAACATTCAGAACAATATAAACCAGTTTAATATATTTAGATAAAAGTGAAGAAACGAAATTAGCATTTTACTCATATTGTGGAACCATTTTATCTGTAAGACCCATCATTTATTTATCACTCATTTTTTACGGTCTGGAGCTAAATTTAACTGTTTGGAAGATGAGAATCATTTTAAGACTATGAATCCTGTATGATTCCTGTTTAGTAAACTTTTACTGTTACTTATTGCTTCGTAATGGAGACGAGCTGTAATTATTAGGATAATAGGATATTGCAATAAATTAACATATTAATTTTCCCATGAAGTTTAAATTCCATAAGAATTTCTATTATCCTTAGAGAGTTTCGAAGAAAATGTTCTATTGTTTTTTTTGAAGATTTGTTTTTTTTGAAAAATTAGAAAAATGCAGTCAATTAGATAGATAAGTGCATGTATATCCATTAATAGAGTATTATCATGCCATTTAGAAAGAATACTTTTTTTTAATATTGTAATAATTTTCATTTCTCAGAATGAAGAATTTCTAAAATTAAAATGGTTTAAATCTCAATAAACACGAACAATGTTTTCAAATGGATTCTAGGAATGGAATCCATTCAGGAAATTGAAAACCTTGAAATATTTACTGTCAATAAAAGGGGGGATAAGACTCAACGGAATTATCTTAAACTACCCAATTCCATTCGAATCAGAGAAAACTTTCAAAATAGATACACAAGTAGAGATTCCAATGGGTTCGAAGGATTTATTTTCACAGTTTGTATCCCACAGGCTCTAGTAAATTCCTGAAATAGTGTTTACCTTGTACGGTGCAAACAATGATTCGTGGTAATTGATTTCCTAAAGTCAACAATCTTTTCAGTATGTTTCTGATTTCGATAAAATTGAGCCATATTTGTATGGAGCTTCAATTCTCATTTTCATAAACGTCGAAAGTTTTAACTAAATTACATTTTAAATTTTTGATTCTTTTCTCTGTTATATGTAGCTCTAAGTTTCTTTGCCGTATTTTTTTTCCTTCTGCAGTGCTCCAAATCTTTATTTTGCAGGATAAAAATATAGGTACTCTACATGTATATATGTGTTCATGAGAATTGCTTTTCATATCTTCATTCAAGTTTTCTTCATTGTTTTAAAAATAAGTATGTTTTGTAAAGTAAAATAAACTTTTGAAGATCTAGAAAAGTAAGAAATAAATCGGAAATGTTTGATCTATCATATCAAATCAGACTCAATTTACCATATCTCAGCAACTGAGTGGAAAATACGGTGTAAAAATAAATATTGAATACCATTCACAATTTTCCGGATGGGAAACAAACAAGCGCGTTACGTATCTAAAATGTCATGTTGATAATAAATCAAAAAACTGGCAAAATGACATTTTTTATTAGGATGAAGCTATATGGGTTAGAATCGAAAATACATTTACGCTGGAGGAAGAAGACATTTGCTTGAATTTTAAAAAGTCTTCTTTTCTAAATTTCTGTTGCATTTTCTGAAAATGTAAATACAAATTATATGATAAACTGATTTTCAGATTTGAATACATATTTTAAAAAATCATCAGTAGATGCATATTATAGAATACGCAATGTAGTTTTTCATTTCTTTTGTCATCTGTTGAAAATTATTTCTGAATGCAATTTAAGTCCACATACATTTACTCTTATTATTTTTCTTTTTTGAAAGTAAGTCCTAAAAAAGTATATGACATAGTTTTTCCAGATGATTGTTCCGTCATCATGATGTTTCCCTTCAAAATAACAAATTAATAATTTGACGTTACAAGTTGTTTCCATTAAAATGAGTTTAAATTAGCATTTTAAAACAGTTTCATTTTAAAAAAGTAACCTTTATTTTATTTACTTAAGGCATTTGAGATATATGGGTACCTCTCTTCTTCTCTCTCAGAAAATAATAACACCTTAAAGAAAAACTGCAGTTCGTTTTCAGGAAGTTAAATAAATGCTTCAAAATTATTTTTTTACAAACGCGCAAAAATGAAGCTCATGTAAATCATGGGTATTTGATAATTGCTGCGAAATTTTCTAATAGGTGATAATTCTATTTGAATGTTATTTTAAAATATAATATTAATGTTTAAGAATGTAATGAAAAAAAACCTAGTAACAATTAAGAATAATTATATACTCACAAAACACAAAGAGTTGAAATATTAAAAAATAAATGTGATTTCTTTTCTTTGGAAAATTAATTATACTTTTTTCAGAAATAAAAAGTAACTTTTATTCTCCCAATGGTATTCGGGCTGAAAACTAAGGAGAAATCTACACATACATTTAAGTATTGTGCTTAAAATAAAACATGTCCTCTAAGAATATTAAGGTAACGAAATAGTGCAAATGCCAAGATTCAGTCTCAAATGAAATAGCGATTTTTTTATTCCTCATTTTAAAATACCCGGGCGTAACAACACTGCAGTATTTTTTACCAAATTCTAAATTTACTATTGCAGTTTTTTTGTCAAAGTAATAAAAAATGAATGAACCAGAAGTTAGATACCCAAGAAACTTAATCAGTTTAGAAAAGTTTACTTTTCTTGGAGTTTAGTTTAATTTATTTGAAAAACGTTTATTAAAACAAGTTTAAAATATGACATTTTGATATATTTCTTAATAAATTTACAGTACATAGTATTAATTAGTATACCTAAGCAAGATCTAGGTGTTTAAGAAATTACAATTTTATAGAAATCGCTCACCGTTGGTGATACAATAAAGAGAATGCTGAAACAACTAGTGAAAGAACATTAGAGTGATGAAGTGACAAAAGGTGAAAACCTAGACATAAATTGGAGAAATATTTCTTTGAAAACAAATTTGAAAAGTTTTCAGGAAAAACAGAACTGTAAACCTAATAATTTCTTTATTAAGCTATGGTTTGCTGTCTTGACTGTTTTATTCAGTATTAAGCTAATCGAAGACCTGTCAATGAATTATACTTAAATATGACCCAAAGGAGCAAACACTGTTTCCATTCTGCAAAAGGTTGAATAAGGGTTCATAAATTATTAAGTTGTTTTGTGTTTATGGCTAATGGGAAAAGGCGTTTCAGGTGGGAAGAAAAAAAAGTTATGTGCTGTCCTTAAGCTTATCTTTCAGTCAAAGCATGCTTTCCTTAATCAGAAAGATATTTGTTGAAAGAATTAAACTGAATGCTCCAGAGAGCATAAAATGTGCCTCAAACTTGAAAATAAAATTACAGGTAATTTCGTTAAATGTGCTATATCTTTAACGGCACATGGCCTTATGATGGTTAATCATCATTGATAATATTCATACATACTATAACACAGACGCTGTCAAGATTGAATGTAAAAAACCTTGACTTAGTATAAGGCACAACGTTCAAAACGAAAAGAGCTAAGTGTTGGCCCTTTTTTTTAGCTAATTGTAAGGTTCTCTGCTGGAAAAACGGAGAATCAGTAGCGTTAATATTGTTTTGGTAAATCTTAATACCTAGAAATCTACTGCAATATAATGAATACAAGTATTACGATGGTATTGACTCGAAAAGAAATGAAGGTTAGTGTAAAATGTTTTATGTTGTCAATACGATATAACAAACTTGAGTAAATATACAGAAATATTTAGGTGGTTGGTCAAATCCAATTAGAAGAAAATTAAAAAAAAAAATTCTAGGAGGCACAAAAGTAAATTAACTGAACACATTGATAGACAAAATCCAAAATTATTACCGCAATACCATAAACCAATGCACCGACAGTCTTCCATCTCTTGATGAAAGCTGCAATTGCTGCATTTTATCAAAGAAGAATGTATCCAACAAGAGTAAATCCTTGTTTCTTGAGAGCCCTGAAAGTTGGTGCCGTTTCTAAAGAGTAGAAAACTACAGGTAAAATAAAAAATTTAGGTAAACAGGTATAAACTACAGGCCAACTAGGCTAAATAAAAACTTCTCCAGGAATGCCAAATAAAATTATATTCTTAGGTCTGCTTATTTAAAATTGTGTTAATTGTAGCAAACTGTGTACGGAAACTTTGAGACCCAAAGACAATGCTTAAGACACATAATAGCAATGAAAAGCTGAAGCAAAGCTCTTAAAGGTGTTTTTTTTTATCGAAACTTTTTTAATGTAATATCTTTCAAAACTAAAGACCAAAAGAAGAAGAATGAATGAAGAGTTATATATTATTTTAAGTAGAAAAGGAAATATTTTTTAAAAGGTATGGGAAGGAAAAAATCTTCGTTTTAATTATGCTTCTGGAAGTGTTACATTTGTATAACTTTTTTTTTAATAAAATTGTTAAGTAATCTGATAATAATTAAAATGGATATCTTATAAACTGTTACTTAATTATACGATGCACGATTTCATACTTTATTATTCTAGAGAAAATATATTTTGTCTATACTTTCTATAAGAGAGAGAACACATCGAAAAACGTTTCGATAATGAAAACAGAACTAGACAAAAGATTTTATTTTCTACAAGAATCTTAATAATTACGTGATATTTATCATATTTGTATCAGTTAAGAAATTCAAAAGTTTGCAACAAATTCAAATTAGACTATCAAAAAGTTTTTAAATTATAAGAAAATAAATTTTTTATTTTTTAATTAAATTAAATCAATTCATTTTTTGTATTCTCCTACAACCCACGTTTGGTATCTTTCTTTCTTAAAAAAAATTAATTCAGATTACGAAGCCATAAAATTAATAATTTTAGCAAATGTATCCTACCATGTACTTGAATGGAGGCCCATGGTAGTACTGTCAAATATCCTATCGATAGAATTCATTCCTTTTTAAATAAAATAAATTCATTCAAATCTGCAATATTTTTCATTATAATTTTAACCATTCGTTATAGTTTTAACAGGTAGTTTAGTAGTATTTCTATTGAGCAATGACAAGATCGTTTGATAATAATATTTTCATTGGTGGTCATAAAAAATTGAAATACTCACTGTTGGATACTTCATTTAAAAATATCCGCAAATTTGTGCTTGATAACATTAATGAGTATTTCATAAAATATATGACCTGTATAATACACAAAAAGTTTTATTCTCCGTTAGTTTTATTTTCTAGCCATTTTATTGATTATGTCAAACTTTCTGTGTGCTTATCACTTTCTCTGCAATGTTACAAACCCAACCCTTTCCGTGTTTCTTGAAGGAAGTAATCATTTTCTTCTTTATGATGCTACTTTTTTAACGATTTGATCTTGTGCGAATGATGGCAAAGAATGCAGTCCTTTAACTTACATACGATATAAATATCTTGAAAGTCAAAATAATCTTGTAAATTATTTTTCATTTGAACTAAAATCTTTAATTTTGTTAAGTTCAAAGCGATACAAAATTTATCCTTTATTTGTGAAAATTTCATTGTATGATTTACAAACATTTTTCGTATAACTTAGGAATATATTTTCAATAGAACTACATCTAAGTACCATACTCAATTTTTTAAAGAATCATACTGATCTGATTTAAATGCATATTCTTCATTTTTATATAATGAGCTATATTAATGGAGCACTTAGAAGATAATCGATTGTAATAAAATGACAGAAACCTATTGGTTTTACGCCTCGATAAGTGACGAAAACGAAACCTGAGCCAGTACCTCAATCTCAAGCAACTAATCTCTACGAGAGGGCTTAGAGCCTCAATAGATTTTACGTGCATCATCCCACAACATAAAGGGCATTAGTGACATCAGGACCTTGGGCCTACAGTTTGAAGGAAAAAACATCCAGCCATAATTTCTTGATTATAGTCAGCGGGCTACCGATGACACCAAATCCTCATGAAGTTCAGTCAATCTCAAACATTTTCATTCCTTTTCGTAGCATGAATAAGGGCTGAGGTTTTCGTCGAAACGTGGAATTTGAACCCTTATTATGCACCCGGAGCATGATGGATGTTGGATGGATGTTGAATCTGTCGAAACTCCAAATCCCTCACATTGGCATCAATCAAGTTTGGAGAAGGTGAGCTACCTGCAGACAATCGTCCCTCTTCACTTGACAAGATCAAAACTACGAGTCCGTCACCAATAGCCCTTATGATTGAAATCAGGATAATTGGTTTCTTTGAGGAATTTGAAAACTTCTATTAACTCTCTGAAAAGCTGGCCATAAACCCAGAAGTTTTGTTACGTTCCACTAACTAGATAACCATATGTATATATGGACTGTTGCGAAAACTTCTTAACTAACACATCTGGGGGATGCTTTTCTGATTTGTTGTTTAAGTTTCAGTTCCTTCCAGCAAATAAAGCGTGGTACACAAGTTAAGTAAACTTTGGTGAACTAATGGATTACTCAAAAAATATTCAAATAATCGTGTAGTATTAAGAAATAGATTCGAGAATAGGTTTAGAGATGGATTATTATAATAGGAAGATTACAATTAGCAAAAGACTACGCGTTCTCGTGTGTCTAATTAAAACAGACTACAGAACACGATGCTGTTTGAGTATAATTGCTAATTGTTATAATTACTCTATATTATTCCGGGTTAGAGTATTCTATGATATATTATAGAAGTTATTGCTTGCTACAAGGGATAATGAGCTGGAGTGTGATTGAGAACGTTTTCCTTATTACAGAATTAATATGTGTTTTGAAACATAATTTGTTAGATTCCTGAATTGCTTTTGAGTGACTATTTAAAATAACTTTATTAAATCTTTGTAATTAATATAAAATTTAGATTTGCGATTAGACTAATATGTATGATGACAAAGAGCAAGATCGGGTAATAGAAATAAGCTACCAAAGTAGAAACTTATTTTCGTGCGACGTCTGTTTTTATCCCCTCTAAAAGATATTCTCATGTATAATTTCGATGTATAAAAACTAGAATCGGGATGCTAGAAAGGTTAATGAGGAAGTTAAATAACTAAATCCATTTCCTTACTATTTTATTTATGTTTTTTATTATTACTAAAATCCTCTATCAACTCAATATCATCGAAATAACAGCTGAATTAATGTATATAGAGCTTTGAATTGAATTTATTCAATGAGAAAATATACATTTCTTTCTCGAAAACTTTAGACAAATCATCAATTTGCTCATAATATCCTAAAGTAAATATTTTTATATCTATTTTTTTTACTTTAAAGTAATAACTTTGCAATATTAAGCTTTTATTTTATATAATCAGTTCATTTAACCAAAATTCATTCTTAGATTAGAAAGATTAATATTCAAATCAGAAATTAGAAATCTGTACGAGCTATTTACTTTAAAAGTGGTAATAATTAACATAATATCATCTTAATACCTGGCTTTTCGTAAATTTCTAGCAAACATTTCAGAAAAAATCAGACTGAAACCTATTTGGCAAAGTTTAGAGGGGGGGGAATGACAAGAATTAAGTAAACATTTAAAAGAAATCTTTTATCAAGCAAATATTTTATTTCGAGATGTTGTAGAATAATACCGAAATATCATAGCATGAGAGAGATAAAATTATGATTAATCTTATTTTTTAATTTTATTTCGTATTTAATGGATGAAAATTTATCTGTATAGTTTATTATTTGAGAAATGATGTTCTCCAATGGTGGTAATCAGTCGATATTGCATTTTCATCAAATAATGTATTTAAAAATAAAAGTTATAAATGATACAGGTGTTTTATTAGTTTAATAAAATCCAAATTGTTAAGAAATGCGTTTCATATATATATATATATATATATATATATATATATATATATATATATATATATATATATATATATATATATATATATATATATATAAATAATTAGGAGAATTTTCTTTCAGTGCGATAAATAAATTCAATAGTTTCGGCCAAAACATTTATTATTGAAATATACTATCGTAACTGATATTCGTTCGGAACTTTTTTTCTGCCGTATTCATTTTACAAAGTCTATTCTCTCATTTCCTTTAAAAAGAAATATATTTTTACGCTGCTTTATCTAGCATGCTTTCATTTATTTATTTATTTTGAAATTTTGCCAGAGTAATTTCTTTTATATCATATATCATTAAAGAAGTAAGCTGAACTTTTGAACAACTTTACTTATGGAATCACAGTTGGGTTTGGCTTTCCAATTTCAAAACTTTCAAATAAAGTATTTAAGCATGCCTTATAACTATGGGCAGGTAGAAAGAGATTGGAAGAAGTTTCCAAAGCGTAGCAGGAATTGAAATACCAAAACTTTTGCTAGTTCATTCTCAAGAAAATGTTATAAAAATTTTTTTTTTTCAGACAGTGTGAAAACTCATTTCTTAAAATATGAAATTAATCTTTTGTATCATGCTGGTCTTATTTTTTTGAGCATTTTAGTTTCAATTTTTTCGTTGCAATTTATTCATTTTCTCGATTTTTTTATATATAGTAAAAGCAATTTTGACCAAAGCTGTCTGTATGGAAGAATTTGGAAGAGCAGTGGAATAATAATTTGAAATATTTCTGGATATTTCAGCTTAGGTAATTTTAATGTTTTCTAATTATTGCTCCTCACTCTCTCTCTTTCTCTTCCTCTCTTTCCTCTCTCTCTCTCTCTCACGCACGCTTATATATGAATTTTTGGTAATCCATAGTAAGTCCTGAGAATTTCTAGCAGGCTATATATTTTCATGTAAATTTTTATTTTTATATACGTAACTAATTTGTTCACGGATGACATTTATGATAACTCTGACGATTTCATTGCTCTTTTAAACGTGATATGTAATTTAATGTATCTGTTATACAATTTCTGCATAAATACGTGGACATACTACTTTGAGTATACTTTTCATTAAAATGTACAGTCAAGTAATCGTAAACATTAATGACAGTGTATTATCTTTTCAACATTTATAAATATAACGATTTAATGCTATTTGATAGTTTGATTTATTAATAAGTGAAATGCTATAAATACTTGTTAAAAAACAATTGCTAGTTCAAGCAGGAGATGGATTAGGTAGGTTTTTTTTAAAACATTTGTGACGTTTATTCAAAATTAAATAACTGTTGATTCGTTAAACGTACAAAACACCAGTTATGATACGATAATTTAACTTGTAATTGGATGAATTATTTATAAAAGTCATCGAAAGGTATTTGTTACTCATGCGCAAACGCCAGTAACTGACCGCTGTTTGAGTGTGAAGTCTTCCTTTTTCAGTGCAGTGCACTCTTATTTTTGTAAACTAATCCCCATCTAGACGTAGCTTTTCTTTTCAGATAGAGTCTTTTCTATAGAGCCGGAAGAAGGTAGAATTGGGCTGAAAGGTATGTGAAATATCATTTAAAACTTGGAAAATCCTTTACTGAAACTGACAATTTATTGAACGAAGTGTATGACAAAGAACGTTCATCGCACGTGTTTTTGAGGCTGATTTTCAAGATGGCCGAGACATTGAAGATGAATCACGCCCGGATCTTGCTTCCCGTCCAGAAACGGATGCCAATATTAAAATGCGGTAATATGGTTCAATGCAGTCGACGGTTAAATATTGGTGCCAGTGCTGTGAGACTACAGCAGGATTTGATAAAGAATCCATTCAGAATATTTCAACCAGTAACAGCTCATTGCACACCTCATCTGAAGTATTAGACTATCCGTCTTTTGCGGATCTTTCTGTAGAGACTTCTTCTGTTTCTTAAAGATGAAATCGTCATTAAAAGAACAACTGTTCATCCGTTGAAGCTTCCTTGAAAGTTCGTATAAACCAGTGAATAAACGCATCGTTTTGATGGATAAACATATAGAAAACATGGAACTCTGTGAAAAATTCATAATAAAACTAAGCGCAGAAGTTTGAGGTTGATTTTTATCATTTACTTCGAAAGATTACAATTTTAAAAGCTAAAATTGAAAAAATATGTGGCTTAAAGGCCCAAATTTAGACAAGTTATGTCTATTAATAAATTTACACACTTTAATATTTAAATTTGCTTATCAAAAGTGGTTAACAATTGTTATTTGGTCTCTACTGTATGAAAAATATGTCCTGGCAGATTTCTTTTCTTAACTGGAGAGATCCATTCCATATAGTCATTTGAAGAGGTATAATCTAAGGTTGCTACGCAGCTTAGATTGAGTGCTTCTAAGCTAAACGAAAACAGTAGCCACCACCATTTTTAGACTGTAAAAAAGAACACCGGTAATCCACAAAGTGTTTTGATCCATTTGATCAGTGACTCTCATAAATTTATTATTGAACCCGCAATATACGGTTGGTCAATCTCTAAAATTCTTTTATGAATATTCGACCAGTGTTTCGTCTGAGCTACAGGTTGAGATTCGCAATTGTTTGGACACTTGGAAATAATGACACTTTTGTCATTCCACCTAACTATTTTTTAAATTTTTATTGTTCTGAAAATCAAAATTTCCGCTACTCTTCTTTTTTAATGGACTTAATATCTTCAACTGGAGCTTAATTTCGGTTCTATGTATCTTAATTGCCAGTCGCTCTATTCTTCTTTTCTGTTAACTTATCGATCAAAGCAGGTGATCTAAAAAAAGGTTATCAATAAATAAGTCATATTGTTCATTTTTTCTGGTCACTCGAAAATTAGATCAGAATAACTGCACCTCTCTCCTTACCGTTTCCAATATTCTTTGAGCCGTTCCTGCTTCTTTACGACTAAAATTGTATTAAATATTCAAGTTTAGTAGTTAAATATAAACTTTGTACCCCAAATCTGACAAGTTCCCTTTCATAAAACTATTTACTCCCATGATGTCAAAACATAAAGATTTATGCTCTCATCAACAGATAACTGATGACTCGGAATATACGTTAAGGATCTTTCATTTCAAGTGATTAAAAAAGAACGCAACTTAGCCATCTTTTCATTTTAATTTAAACTGTTACTGTCAGCGAGTACATATATTGTATTTTTTCCCAATCTATACCCGTGGCATGGCTCCGAAATCGCATTATTTTTTACACTCGAATCGCACTCCGAATTTTCCCAGTACATTTACTTGTCTTCTTCGAGAACATTGTATCCATAATAAATGGGATAGCAAAAATTATTTCAGTTCTTCAGCACCAGTAGCAAAATCAATGTCTCTTGTCTGACTAGCATACAAAATCTATATTTCTAAAATGTATTCAAATTATTTCGTCATTTAGGAACAGATCAATAAAGATATAAGTTGACCAGTAGATGTTCAAAAGGTGATTTTGTCCATTCCATCTTAAACGATAAAGTATTATTTTCCTGGAGACATTTTACAGACAGTTCGATTAACAATTTCTCTTTTAATTATGGATTGAAAAGATCATAAATTGAAAAACAAGACACATGCATTAAGCGTAACATATCAGAAAAAGCCTGTACCTATTCGTGCCTGAGTGTCTTATACTGCATATATAGAACGCTTCGCATTTGAAAATATAATAGTGTTAAAAAACAAAATATATTGATTTTTAAACGATACATATTATTTTTGATGAGGACTGACTATGGTTTTAGCATAAAATATTTTCTCAGTATTGAAAAACAATAAAATAATCTCTTCGAGACTCAATTTTGAAAAGCTGAAAATGACTAACTCTGAATTTTATAATTTCATTATAGAAAAAAATGATGAAGTGCTGACATTTGCTGAATAAAAAACAATTCAAAACTTTTATCATAGTATTCTGCTATCTAAAATGAAAAAAGATAAAATTCAGTGATTTCAACTAATTACGTAAGCACATCCTTTTAAAACAACGATATTAATACAAACAGTTAAAATTCGTGTTAAAATATAATACTGCATTTCTTTGCTTCGTGATATTTGGTATCACTTTAAAACGTTGTAATTTTCCCATTTGGACGATTAAATGTAGCAGTATTTACAACACTGAACAAAAACACTTTTCTTTAATTTCATCTATAAATTGATGCTTTTTTTTTGCATGTTGATTCTATATTCGAAGCCCATATTTAATTAGTTTACAACGACTAACCTTTTCCAGCTCGTTGGAGAAATGGAGAACATTCTGCAACATCTTTAAGGAGGAATTTCCGGTTTCTCCATGTATAAGGTTGTGGTTTGTCCTAACATTTTCTCTTCGTCGTCTCTTTTAAGCATTAACTCTCATGTGTAGTGCAACTGCGTGCATAAAGATAATAATGTAACAATCAATACAATAAAATAAAATTTTAAGATCAAATAAACTTGCTTATTTATCCACAACATGATACAAGTAGACTTTCACTTTTCATTAGAAAAAGATTCTTCTGTTTCGCTGAGAGGAATCGGATGGATTGCGTGTGGCATTAATCGTCTAGCTACACATTTCGAACCCTCCCTGTTTAGTGCAATGTAATTTTGATTGAAAATCAAAGTTTAAAATATGAAAATTTATTTAGAAGCGATAAAAAATATCAATTTTAAAATTAGAAAGTTATCCAAAAGTGTAATAGTTATAACGATATAAGTATCGATTTTTTGAAAGAATATCGTTGACTTTAGAAAAGGGAGTTTCCGACTTAAAATTATTATCTTTTTAATCTATTGTCAATGTTTAGTTCACGTTTATTCTAATGCAGAAGCCACACATTGAAATTAGCCACATCCACTTCCACGTAAGGTGCAACAATTTTGAAATGACTTATAAGTCAATAAAATATTTCAAGAATGCGAAAGAAAGAGTTTGAAAAAAAAGAGGTAAGAAAAAACTGATCCTCAAGTAAGAAAAACTCTGTCTGAATTGAAAAAAGACATGTCATTTACCAAAAAAATATGTACAGAATAAATGGAAAGACAACGCCCGAGTAAGAACATCCTTAATCTCGAGCCAGGCATAAATCTAAAGAACTCTTTCGCTCTTGTCAATAAAGATTTAAAAGAAAAACCTAGTACACTTTACGTCTAAACATATAACATTTAGTTTGAATTAGTAATTTTTCCTGCAGTTACAATAATTTTATAAAAATCAATAACAATTAATCAATGTAATTATGAATTTTCTCTTTTTTTAGACACTATTGAAAATCCGATTCAAAGTATATTTCAATTTCTCATTTATTGATTACTTACGAAATGAATAAATAAAATTCTGTTCAAAATTAATTGTAATTATGAGAGTCGTTCAATAAGTCTTTTGAAAATACAAGACTGACACTCGTAGCATCGAAATGATTTGTTATTAGTAGCTTCTTGACTCACTAGACAACTTTCTAAGTCTCAGTTATTCGTTTTGTAACCATAATGCCTTTTACCTCGAAAATTCTTCTCACAACTTTTTCCCGACGATGATACCATCTTTGCATATTTTAGAAAACATCATTGGACTTTTTTGATTTCTGCTTGATTTCCGATATATAATGATTAATCCAGGTCACACTGATGAGTGACAACTTGATATGGCAGCCGTGAAATTTGATTTGCATAAATGACTACCAAATCAAGGAGTCAAATTTGTTTCGGCTCCATTTTAACAGATGGCAGCAATAATGGTAACAACAACACATATGTAATGTCATCTGTCAACAATAAGAAATACTTTTGAACCATCCTTGTAAATATGTTCTATATGTTTTTTCTCAATTGAAATATATCTTATATAAAAATGGATTTATGAAATTATTTTGTGAATGGTAAAATTCTTAAAAGTCAAATATTCCATTGTGTAATAATATGCACTTATTCCAAATTTTAATTTCAGTCTACTTATAAAATACTGAGTGGGTATTTAAACTCTATAAACAACTGAATTTTTGTTGATTGTTACTTGGTATTTTATAAATTTTTCTAAATTACTTTTAAATTTGGCAAATATTTAGAAATTTATTACATTACTGTTTTTTGTTTTGTAATACAAAAATACAAAAGGATAATTTATTAGCAATGCCTTAAGATTTTTTTTAATGTAGTATTTTTTTGAGAAAGAAAGTGAAACCTCTCTAAAGTTTTTTTTTTTAATTTATTAAAACACTAAATGAAATTAGTTACAATATTGTTTTGTCTTAAAGGAAAGAATTTTGTCTTAGAAACGTTTTCTATTAAATGAAATATAAAGAAATTAGCAAACAAAATTTCAAAAAAAGCTGATTGTCATTAGTACAAAAAATAATACATAAAAATATCATTTTTTAGTCATATTCATTTAAATTCATGAATCTATGAGAGGAATTTTGTAAATATCATTTGGTAGCTTATGTCAGAATTAAGTCATCAGTAGAAAATCACATTTTAACTTATAAAACTGTATAGATTATCATACTATTATTAATCTGATGTGGTTCACCCCAATTATTTTCAAGTCTAATCTAGTTAACACCACTATATTATCAATTTTAATGGTTCCCACCAAATTGATTCAAATCAAACAGAATGGCGGTTCGCCGCTATAATTGCTTTCAATATTTAATATATTCCTAATGCGTGGATTACATACTCCATCGTATTTAACGATGTCAAATGAATCGAATAAGCATTATTAATAAAGTACCCAGGGAGTTTTAAAAGATTTGTCAAGAATGAATGATTCATTCTCATTTACGAAATGAACACAGAAAAATACTTTTTTTGTGTCATGTTAATTTGTTAAGCTTTATATTGTTATGATGTTAAACACACAATACTTCAATGGTTATTAAGTTTACCAAAGCACACTACAGTAGTACAATTTAAACTAAACCAATTATGTTTGTACATGCAAAATAAAAATCTTTGTTTATATTATGTTTGTGCTGACATTCTTTGTTGTTCTTCTTTTTCTGAGTTTGTTTATTTGTAAGAATTATTTCAAAATTTTTATAACTTGATCCATAACTATTAAATGTGGATGCAAAGTATTTGAAATTAATTACCTGCTTTAATTTAGATTGGAAATGTATGTTTATATGCAAAATTTTTAGCCTTATTCTTTTTTTTTTCCGGTATTAGGTAAGATATATTTCAGTTAACAATCAATTAATTTTTTTGAATTATGAATTTTAAATTTTCATCGCATCATATATTGGAAAAGGCCCTCAGGATGAGTTGTTGTGGAAGGAAGGATACTGTTATGAATTTGAGTTATTGCCTCATTTTGATTTCATGAATTTCAATAACAATCAATTGTGGGTAAATCGATATTCTCACATTTGAAACTACAATTACTTTAAATGTTAGGTCAAATAGCAGCTACAATTCAGAGGGCTTCATTAGAAAATCGAGAACAATTAGCAATGGGTCCAGAACATCCTCGTTTTCTAGTAATTAAAAGTTCCCACCACTTTATCTTTTCACCTCTTCTGGTATTACTAGCGCTTTTCGCGTGAGATGATCAGTCCTAACAGAATAAAATTTTAGTTCAAATGAACTTTCAACTTATTCAAGGTTTTTAACAAAAGTTTGCTTTTCATTAGAAAATGAGATTCCATTTCATAACACACACACACAATTATATATATATGTATATATATATATATATATATATATATATATATATATATATATATATATACTGCTCTCTTATATATATATGATACCATAATGAGGTTATATTTGTTGCCCCTACAAATTGCAATAGATAAATAACTTTTTAATAGTGATGAGGTAGATTTAAACACTTAAATTAATTAAGTTTATCATCAAATATGTTCCCTCTCTTTACGTAAAACGCACTTTAAAACCCGTCCAGAAACAATCAGGTCTTATCCCTCTCTGTCTTCTGTCTGTAGCCTTTTCCCGTCTTTGTGCTTGGGCTCTTTATGGGCTTCTCTCTAGGATTGCAAACTTTCAAAGCCTGCATCTCTCATACCACCGATAAAATGTTCTCCTTTCTGTGGAAAGAGTGTCATCCCGCCGGAATTTCGGTCGTATTGGTGTTCTCACGACTCTCAAGATGAGTAGGATTCACAGATATGAAGTAAGCTTGAAAAGAAACCTAAATAAAGAAAGTAAGAAAAAGGGAGAAAGTCAGGTGGAAGGACAAGGAGTTTATCTTTTAAACCCCTTACTCATCCATTTTCCATGTAGAGTTTCGTATTCTGCGCAGTATTGATATACTTCCAGTATAATCGTTGTCATGGGTTTTCTACCTGGTATCAGTCGTTAATTTTGCTATGATCGCAGCATGATTCTAAGCATTTGAACATCAACCTTTTTCAGCTTTTTCTAGTGGATCGTTTGTATGGCGACGAAATAGCCATGCTTGTCAGGAATTCTACCGATTTTTTCTTTCTAAAATTCTCTTCTACGGTAATTGTAACGATATTCTGCTGGGCTTCGTTGCTCATCTCTTCTCTACACTTCATTCTTAAAACACTTCAATTCTTCCTCTGTTTTTTTTTTTCACTTTTGTCTTTCTCTTGGACTCTCCTTCTTTTTTCAAGCTAACTTTTGTTAAGCTAAGCGTGTTTTTTTTTTTTTTTTCTTTTTTTTAAATTTTTCCAGTAATATCCTCTATTTCACTTTCGTAATTGGTATTTTACCCTGTCGTTTTCAATGTATCCTTCTTTTTTTTAGCTCTTCATAGTTTTCTCGATTTCCACCTCTATCTGTCTTTCACGTGCTTTTTTTTTACTTGGTGATATTTTTATTTACTCTGGGGGTACAAAATGTCTTACAGTAAACACTATACCTCTATGGAAGCTTCATGAGTTCTTTAAATGCGATTTGTGGAAATTTTATTTTTACATTGCTCTCGAGTCGGTACTGAGTTCAAAGCTTCATTATTTTTTGTTCATAATATGATTGTTAATTCGAAACAAGATGTTTTGCGCGATAGTAATAAAATTATCAATACATTTAGTAAAAGCAGTTTTTTAAAGGATCTGTCATAATAACACGTATTTTAATGCCAATTAAATATATTTTAATTGGATATAACATCATATCAGTTATAACGATGCTACATATTTTTGCTGAAAATATAGATTTTTTTTTTATATAAATTGTATAGTTATCAAACAATATTTCAAAGTGAAAATAACCTCGAAATATATTATTTCCACCACTAATAACTTTATATACACCCCTAGAGTCCTTTTAAGTTTGTACTTTTCGTTAACGATTACTGTTTCTATTTTTTGTATGGAGAAGTTTGCACCATTTTGCATATTTATTTGAATGATTTCCAGGCTTATTGGATTAAGTTCTGTTTTACACCTCTTTGCAGAACAGTTTTCGAAATGTGTCTAAATGACTAGCATTTCAATATTTCATTTCGTTACTTTTATTAGGACAATCGACACTGCGGTTCTCATCCTCATTAATCGTAATTTATATTAGATATGGTTACTCAATGATTTTTTATAACAGGAACTGTGAAAACAAAGTTCCAAAACTAGTAAATTACGAGAAAACCATTGAGATGAAAATTGACAGTGGATAAGTTGATCAAATTGTATAATAGGCAAAAAAAAAGTTGCCTAGAATCAAATGGTTTAATAACAGAGATGTATTGTTGCTATCAACAGAAAGTGAGTAAACTTCTTGTGTAAAAAAATGTCTTCTATGGTCCAAAAGAAAGAAAATGCATAACTTTTGATTTGCCTTGCGGTTGTAAAGTACAATCTAATTCATGGAGGTATAGTCCACTTAGATCCTTGCATCAGCAACTATCGAATGAAAAGTGGAAAAATGAACGGTTTGAGTAATTTTACACTTGATTGATTTTATAGTGAGTAATGCATGGATAGAGATATCATCACAAAATGGAAGCTACCGGGCACACAAGGATGGCTTCGATTGCACCTTTCAGACTAAATACTGCTTCAATTTTTAATGTATAGGGCAAAAGCAATCACGTGATCCGAATTTCCTCTATCATGCATCAGATGAATCGGTGGTGAGTGTCTCCAGCTAATCGAAGGATACCTGTCTGTATGCCACATGATTCTGCAAGAAAGACAAATGTAATACATATGCCCAAAATAATAGAGGGTGATAGAAGTCAAATCAGTATTCAAATGCAGAATGCCAAAATGGCCATGCTCTATCTACAGTGCGATATTCCAGCTGGAAAATATTTATATACTTTGTGGTGACTCAGAAACTGCTTCAAGATTCTATGAAACATAGAGAAACTATTTGTGTCTAAATATTTTATGACTTCTAAAAATAAAATGTAAACTGAATATAATGCTCTCCCTCAATTCTTAATTTTTTTTTTTTTGACTTTGTGGTAGTTTAACCCTGAAATATCATATATGATTCTTACACGCCCCAACCTACCACACAACATGAAAAATAAAGCTATAAAATATGAACATAATAGGATCGTAACTAATATAATTATTAATAATCATTTTCGAAGAACATTTGTTTACACATGGGTCAGGATGCTGAGGAGGATCGAAGCTCTAAATAAATAGTTTCACTTTCATCCTCAATTTTTTCCATTTTATATTTATATTATATTGTTCTTATTTATGTAAGTCTGTTAACATAAAAAATTGTTGTTTTTTTTTAAACTTTTCCATTACTCTTTTTTACTCCTTCAAATTCTGGATTTTTTTAAAAAAAAATTACAAGCCGCTATTAGTCGATTACTGGAAAGCTCTTCTTAAAAAAGAGTACTTTAATGTCTTAATATATTCATTATCAGAAAGTAAGAATTCAAATCTCTCAAACGGTCTTAACCTTTGTCTATTACAGCGACCTCCTTCAGATGAATGAATTATTTTACAAATTAACATTTTGTTACTTCGTTAGTAATCCTAATTGTATCATTTAAAATTTTTAAATTTCAACTTCATTTTAAAATTATAATTTATATCGGACTCTCAAATTTACCGGTTTAGTTAAAAGCAGCTAGATGTTATGATTTGTCACCTTCAAATACTTGAATTTAATGGATATAAATAAGTCCTACAGAAGTCTATATGTCCAAATCAGAAAAAACGGTTTTCTAAGCAACACGTAAAGTTCACTGAAAATAAAAATATAGTCCAGAACTCTTCTGAAATCTCGGAGAGTACAGTCTGTCACAAAGTTTTTTCAATTCTGATATGTTTCTGCAACTTCACCTTAGCTAAATCCTTGAAAGACTTACTAATAAATTTCTATAGTAAATTCATACTAATTCTGACTCTTTACTATATCAGTTCTAACTTTGAAAAAAAATGAAATAATTTTAATGATGATGATTTTTTTGGTAAATTTACATAATGTAATTAATAAAGTTGCTTGAGAGAGGAATATTCACTTCCCTCAAATCGAGTATTATGTCGTTGAATACCCTCCAAAGAAAGCCGTTGTGTCTTTTCTCGTTCGTCTGCATGTGTGTCAACCTTTCAAAGAGACATATTTTACTCCCATCTCAGAGTTGATGACTTTTGCATACCTTCTCTCTTGGTCCCGTTTTGGTTGAATGTTCCTCTTTGGATGAAAGAAGCGAGTAATTTGAGTTTAACGTATTGTGTTAATGCATCATCGGTAGTAGCAACCCGTATTACCACCATTTTCCTCTTTTTTTTAACATTCTTTCTCGTTGTCAGCACTTCTTTTTTAACAAAATCGACAACTAAATTCCATGCGCTTTTGCTGCCGCTGCCGCCCGCCACCGCTACTTTTCATGGCGCTGCCGGCAAGCCATGCCGTTTTCGCCGCGCGCGGCAAGCAAAACATGCCCGCTTTGCTAAAAGCATGCAGCCACAGCACATTTTTCGCTGTAGGCGAAACGCTGCGACACCACCGCCGAGAAAACGCCGTACTGACGCGCCGTACCGTGCGCTCTTTATATGAGAACTGATTATGTTGAGAATATCCTCAACTGGACAGGGTGGAAAAGCATAGATCTAAGTACTTTGTGAGAATGTATAGACTTTTATAACAAAATATTAAAGGAAAAGAGATACAGAAATACTATATTGTAAACTAAAGTTTAGAATATTGAAATTATATTCAGAATTGCGAAGAAATCATTGCATATACACACACATTATATATATATATCTCTATATATATATATAACTTCATATGCATATATATATGTGTATATATATATGTGTGTGTGTAGGATATCAAACGTTTGTTTAACATTGATAACATATTTTGAATACATTGTAAAATAGACAGTTCTTTTTCATAAAAGATAGTTTATTGATTCTAGCAGAGAGAGGAAGCGTTGTGTTCCTGGGGATTTTGCCCTGCTTCAGTCCCACAAGAAATGAGGCGAAAGACCATATCAAAATACAGCAGAGGTGGTTAGTACAAATTTATGAAAGTGTTTTCTTGCTGTGCAACTAGTTATGTAGTAGGGATTTTTCACAATGGACAGAAGCCAACAGAACACATGGTACAGGAAGAATATCTAGGAAATTTCTAATATAGACAAAGAGTCAGTAGGGATTATTTGGCGAATTCACGACAGAATGGAAAGCGGATTCAACAAATTTTATGAGTATTTGATCTAATAAAAAAAAGCATTATTTGGAGTGGAATCTGAAAATAAATTGAACTATTTGATTTTGGAATTAGGGGAATGAGATATAATAGAAAATTAGAAATTTTAAAGAGATATTATTAAATTAAAGTTAAATCCTTATTTATATATATATAACTCCATTTCAAAGTATAGAACATGATTAATTGCAATGTCTACAAATTTTGTTCTCAGTAGTAACTTTCTTCATAATTTGTTATGATTTTAGTGTAGTTTATTTCATAAACAGTTTGTTATATTATTTAGAATTTTTTTGCTGTATTAAATTAATATACTTTTTTTGGAAGTATTTAAGTAAATTTTGGCTTACTTTCATAAGAACGTTTTGACATTTGATAATATTTGTAATTTGATTTTTGGTTATCTTTTTTTAACTATAAGGGTTTCTTTTTTTTCTAAACAATGTTTAAAAGGTTTCATAGTATATAATTTTCACAATTTTTTGTTATCTTATTGGTTATCCATAGCCTGTATTTATGTACACACACATATGTATATATATATATATATATGTATATATAATATAAATGTATATATATATATATATATATATATATATATATATATATATATATATGTATATATATATAATATATATATATATATATATATATATATATATAACTATATATATATATATATATATATATATATACATTATATATATATTTTTATATATATATATATATATATATATATACATATGTGTGTGTACATAATACATATGGATAACCAATAAGATAATAAAAAATTAGAAATTATATACTATGAAACCTTTTAAACATTGTTTAGAAAAAAAGAAACCCTTATAGTTAAAAAGATAACCAAAAATCAAATTACAAATATTATCAAATGTCAAACGTTCTTATGAAAGTAAGCCAAAAATTTACTTAAATACTTCAAAAAGTATATTAATTTAATACAGCAAAAAAATTCTAAATAATAGTAACAAACTGTTTATGAAATAAACTACACTAAAATCATAACAAATTAAGAAGAAAGTTACTACTGAGAACAAAATTTGTAGACATTGCAATTAATCATGTTCTATACTTTGAAATGGAGTTATATATATATATAAATAAGGATTTAACTTTAATTTAATAATATCTCTTTAAAATTCTCTAATTTTCTATTATATCTCATTCCCCCTAATTCAAAAATCAAATAGTTCATTCTTATTTTCAGATTCCAATTCCAAATAATGCTTTTTTTTATTAGATCAAATACTCATAAAATTTGTTGAATCCGCTTTTCCACGGTCGTGAATCTGCCAAAATAATCCCTACTAGACTCTTTGTCTATATTAGAAATTTCCTAGATATTCTTTCCTGTACCATGTGTTCTATTACGTCCATTGTGAAAAATCCCTACTACATAACTAGTTGCACAGCAAGAAAACACCCTTTCATAAACTTGCGCTAACCACCTCTGCTGTATTTTGATATGGTCTTTCGCCTCAGCTTTTGTGACCGAAGCAGGGCAAAAAACTTCAGAACACAACGCTCTCTCTCTGCTAGAATCAATAAACTATCTTTTTATGAAAAAAGAACTGTTCATTTCGGCAATGTATTCAAAATATGTTATCAATGTTGGAACAAACGTTTGATATCCTACACACACACATATATATATATACATACATATATATATGCATATGTAGTTATGTATATATATATATATATCTGTGTGTGTATGTGTGGGAGAGCGTGCAATGATTTCTCATAATTCTTACTTAATTTCTTACAATATTCTAAACTTTAAATACCATAGTGTTAGGTATTTCGTGATCCCCTTTCCTTTAATATTTTAATATAAAAGTTCACACGATTTCCTAAAGTACTTAGATCGGCGTTTTCCACCCTCTGAACTAATAGAGATATTCCCTAACAGACAATCAGTCTCCATATAAAATATTCAAAGATCCTTACATCTATTACCATGTTATCTGAATAATCTTTACTTTAACTTCCCTCGATAGAGAAACCAAAGAAAGTTTTGTCTCTTCTCACCTAACCACTGAGTCGAGTAAACGTGTATTGCATTCCTCACAATTTCCCTGCCTCTCTCTCTCGTGTGAACAGAAATAAATCAGTTTCTCTTAAGATCAGTTCTTCTTTCTTGTTTCCTCTTCGTTCATTCCTGCTACAACATAAGAACAAAATGTTTTAGAACTCAATATTTATAAACTACCAAAAAATTATATGTGTGTGCGTATATGATCGATAAAACAGCCATGTATTGTCAAAATTTGAGCATCTTCTTTATTGTTCAAGACATTTCAGATTTACATATCACAATAGAAACACGACAAATTACAATAACACAAACACGAGTGCTAGCTAAGCAAGAAATTGAGCAAATGCAGAGGGCGCTTAACGGTTAGCATTCGTTTTTATATACTGCAAAACGGAAAAGGAAGTCTTTTTATGTTATACATAATAGAGGTTTGGGATGATAGCCTCCTACATGTGTCATTGCAAAGTAAAGATAATGGTTATAGTCAAAAAGCGCATGGAATTTAGTTGGTACGATTTTGTTGGGTGTAAAAAATAGTGTTGACAACGAGAAAGAATGTTAAAAAGAGGAAAATGGTGGTAACATGGGTTAAGCACACGATGATGCATTAACACACACACAAACTCAAATTACTCGCTTCTTTCATCCAAAGAGAACATTCAACCAAAACGGGACCAAGAGAGGAAGGTATGCAAAAGTCATCAACTCTGGAGATGGGAGTAAAATATGTTCCCTTTGAAAGGTTGACACACACATGCAGACGAACGAGAAAAAAGACACAACGGCTTTTGGAGGGTATTCAACGACATATTACTCGACGAGGGAAGTGAATATTCCTCTCTCGCTAACTTTATTAATTACATTATGTAAATTCGCCCAAAAAATCATCATCATTAAAATTATTTCATTTTTCAAAGTTAGAAATTTATTAGTAGTAAAGAATAGAATTAGTATGAATTTACTAGTAGAAATTTATTAGTAAGTCTTTCGGCGTGGATTTAGCTAAAAGGTGAAGCTAGTAGAAACATATCAGAATTGAAAAAACTTTGTGACAGACTGTAATTCTCCGAGATTTCAGAAGAGTTCTTGGACTATATTTTTTATTTTCAGTGAACTTTACGGTTAAGTTAGAAAAACCGTTTTTTTCATTTGGACATATAGACTTCTTGTAGGACTTTATTTATATCCATTAAATTAAGTATTTGAAGGTGACAATCATAACATCTAGCTGCTTTAACTAAACCGGTAAATTTGAGAGTCCGATATAAAATTATAATTTTTCTTTTAAAATGAAGTTGAAATTAAAATTTTAAATGATACAATTAGGATTACTAACGTAGCAACAAAAATGTTAATTTGTAAAATAATTCATTCATCCGAAGGAGGTCGCCGTAATAGACAAAGGTTAAGACCGTTTGAGAGATTTGAATTCTTACTTTCTGATAATGAATATATTAAGACATTAAAGTACTCTTAAGAAGAGCTTTCCAGTAATCGACTAATAGCGGCTTGTAATTTTTTTTAAAAAAATCCAGAATTTGAAGGAGTAAAAGAGTAATGGAAAGTTTAAAAAAAAAACAACAATTTTTTTATGTTACCGACTTACATAAATAAGAAATTAATATAATATAACATAAATGAAAAAAATTGAGGATGAAAGTGAAACTATTTATTTAGAGCTGATCCTCCTCAGACCCGACCCATGTAAAACAAATGTTCTTCGAAAATGATTATTAATAATTTATTATTACGATCCTATTATGTTCATATTTGTTAGTTTTATTTTTCTATGTTGTGGTGGTAGGTTGGGGCGTGTAAGAATCACATATGATATTTCAGGGTTAAACTACCACAAAATAAAAAAAAAAAATTAAGAATTGAGGAGTATTATATTCAGTTTACATTTTATTTTTAGAAGTCATACAAATATTTAGACACAAATAGTTTCTCTATGTTTCATAGAATCTTTTGAAGCAGTTTCTTGAGTCACTGAAGTATATAAATATTTTCCAGCTGGAATATCGCACTGTAGATAGAGCATAATATTTTGGCATTCTGCATTTACTGATTTGACTTCTATCACCCCTATTTTGGGCATATGTATTACATTTGTCTTTCTTGCAGAATCATGTGGCATACAGACAGGTATCCTTCGATTAGCTGGAGATTAATTGTTCTCAATTGATTCATCTGATGAGCCGATAGAGGAAATTCGACTACGTGATTGCTTTGCCCTATACATTAAAATTGAAGCAGTATTTAGTCTGAAAGCAAAGTAATCGAAGCTATCCTTTTTGTGTGCTCCGGTAGCTTCCATTTTGTGACGATATTCTATCCATGCATTACTCACTATAAAATCAATCATATGTAAAATTACTCAAACTGTTCATTTTTTTCCACTTTTCATTCGATAGTTGCTGATGCAACGATCTAAGTGATCTATACCTCCCCCATGAATTGATTGCAATTTTTTACAACTGCAAGGCAATCAAAAGTTATGCATTTTCTTTTCTTTTTTGGACCATAGAAGACATTTTTTTACACAAGAAGTTTACCACTTTCTGTTGATAGCAACAATACATCTCTGTTATTAAACCATTTGACTAGGCAACTTTTTTTTTTGTCATATTATACAATTTGATCAACTTATCCACTGTCAATTCTTTTCATCTCACGATTTTCTTGTAATTCTACTAGTTTTGGAACTTTGTTTTTCATTAGTGTTCCTGTTATAAAAATTTCTCTATTGAGTAGCATATCTAATATAAATTACGATTAATGAGGATGAGAACCGCAGTGTCGATTGTCCTAATAAAAGTAACGGAAATGAAATATTGGAAATGCTAGTCATTTAGACACATTTCGAAAAACTGTCTGCAAAGAGGTGTAAACAGAACTTTAATCCAATAAGCCTGGAAATCATTCAAATAAAATATGCAAAATGGTGCAACTTCTCCATAAAAAAATAGAAACAGTAATCGTTAACGAAAGCAATGTAAACTTAAAGGACTCTAGGGTGTATATAAAGTTATTAGTGGTGAAGCAATAATACTTTGAGGTTATTTTCACTTTGAAATATTGTTTGATAACTATACAATTTATATAAAAATCTATATTTTCAGCAAAATATGTAGCATCGTTATAACTGATATGGATGTTATAGTCCAATTAAAAATATATTTAACTGGCATTAAAATACGTGTTATTAAGGACAGATCCTTTAAAAACTGCTTTTTACTAAATGTATTGATAATTTTATTACTTATCAAAAAGTAAAACATCTTGTTTCGAATTAAACAATTCATATTATGAACAAAATAATGAAGCTTTGAACTCAGTACTGACTCGAGAAGTAATGTAAAAAATAAAATTTCCACAAATCGCATTTAAAAATCCTTTAAGAAGTCCTTAATAGAGGTATAGTGTTTACTGTAAGACATTTTAAAAATTCTGTATAGCTAAAAATATCATTCAAGTAAAAAAAGTACGTAGAAAAAGACAGATAGAGGTGGAAATCGAGAAATTCATAGAAGAGCGCAAAAAAGAAGGATATTGGAAAAATCATGATTGCGGGGTAAAATACCAATTACGAAAGTGAAATAGAGATGGTTGGAATTGGAAAATTTAAAAAAAAAGAAAAAAAAAAAAAAAAAACACGCTTAGCTTAACAAAAGGCTTGAAAAAGAAGGAGAGTCCAGAGAAAAAAGACAAAAGTGAAAAACAGAGGAAGAATTGAAGTGTTTTTAAGAACAGAAGTGTAGAGAAGAGATGAGCAACGAAGCCCAGCAGAATATCGTTACAATTACCAGAAGAGAGAATTTTAGAAAGAAAAAATCGGTAGAATTCGACAAGCATGGCTATTTCGTCGCCATACAAATGATCTAATTAGAAAAAGTTTACAGGTTGATACCCAAATGCTTAGAATCATGCTAAGTGATCATAGTTAAAATTAACGACTGATACCAGGTAGAAACCCATGACAACGATTATACTGGAAGTATATCAATATCAGTGCAGAATACGAAACTATGGAAAGTCGGATGAGTAAGGGGTTTAAAGATAAACTCCTTGTCCTTCCACCTGACTTTCCCCCCCTTTTCTTACTTTTTATTTATTTCTTTTCTTGCTTACTTCATATCAGAATCTCTACTCATCTTGAGAGTCGTGAGGAACACCAATACGACCGAAATTCCGGCGGGATGACACTCTTTCCACAGAAAAGGAGAACATTTTATCGGTATGAGAGATGCAGGCTTTTGAAAGTTTGCAATCCTAGAGAGAAGCCCATAAAGAGCCCAAGCACAAAGACGGAGGCATACAGACAGAAGACAGAGAGGGATAAGACCTGATGGTTTCTGGACGGGTTTTAAGTGCGTTTTTACGTAAAGAGAGGGAAGGATATTTTACGATATAAACTTAATTAATTTAAGTGTTTAAATTCACCTCATCATCACTATTAAAAGTTATTTATCTATTGCAATTTGTAGGCAACAAATATAGTCCTCATACACCATATATATATATATATATATATATATATATATATATATATATATATAATTGTGTGTGTGTGTGTTATGAAATGGAATCTCATTTTCTAATGAAAAGTAAACTTTTGTTAAAAACCTTGAATAAGTTGAAAGTTCATTTGAACTAAAATTTCTTTATTCTGTTAGAACTGATCATCTCACGCGAAAGCGCTAGTAATACCAGAAGAGGTGAAAAGATAAAGTGGTGGGAACTTTAATACTTGTAGAAAACGAGGATGTCTCTGAATTCATTGCTAATTGTTCTCGATTTTTCTAATGAAGTTCTGAATTGTAGTCAGTTACTTGACTCAATATTTAAAGTAATAGTAGTTTCAACGTGAGAATATCGATTTGAATTAATTGGATTGTTATTGAAATTCATGAAATCAAAATGAGGCAATAACTCAAATTCATAACAGTATCCTTCCCTTCCACAACAACTCATCCTTGGAGGGCCTTTTCCAATTATACGATGCGATGAAAAATTTAAAATTCATAATTCAAAAATTAATTGTTAATCCCTGAAATATATCTTAATTTTAATACTCGAAAAAAAAAAGAATAAGGTTAAAAATTCTGTATATAAACATACATTTTGTCTAAATTAAAGCAGGTAATTAATTTCAAATACTTTGCATCCACATTTAATAGTTATGGACTGTTATAAAATTTTTGAAATAATTCTTACAAATAAACAAACTTCAGGAAAAAGAACAATAGTAATGTCAGCACAAACATAATATAAACAAAGATTTTTATTTTGCATGTACAAACATAATTGGTTTAGTTTAAATTGTGTAATTACTGTGTGTGCTTAATAAACTTAACCATTAGCATTGTGTGTTTAACATCATAACAATATAAAGCTTAACAAATTAACATGACATAAAAAGTATTTTTTCTGTGGTACTATTTCGTAATGAGAATGGAATCATTCATTTTGACAAATCTTTTTAAAACTCCTGAAGATTTTATTAATAATGCTTATTCTGATTCATTTGACACTGTTAAATTACGATGGAGATGTAATCCACGTATTAGGAATATATTAAAATATTGAAAGCACTATAGCGAGTGAACCACATTCTCATTTGATTTTGAATCAATTTGGTGTGGGAACCATTAAAATTGATAATATAGTGGTGCGTTAACCAGATTAGACTTGAAAATAATTGGGGTGAACCACATCAGATTAATAATAGTATGATAATCATATACAGTTTTATAAGTTAAAATGTGATTTTCACTGATGACTTAATTCTGACATAAGCTACCACAAATGATATTTACAAATCTTCTCATAGATCTCATGAATTTAAATGTGAATATGACTAAAATGATATTTTTATGTATTATTTTTGTATCAGATTTATCAACATCAGCTTCTTTTTTTGAAATTTTGTTTTACAATTTCGATATATTTCATTTAATAGAAAACGTTTTTAAGACAAAACTTTTCCTTTAAGACAAAACAATATTGTAACCAATTTCTCATTTAGTAGTTTTAATAAATTAAAAAAAAAACTTTAGAGAGGTTTCACTTTCTTTCTCAAAAAATACTACATTAAAAAATCTAAGGCATTGCTAATAAATTATCCCTTTTTGTATTTTGTATTACAAAACAAAACAGTAATGTAATAAATTTCTAAATATTTCACAAATTTAAAAGTGCAATTTAGAAAAAATTGAGTAAAATACCAAGTAACAATCAACAAAATTCATACTTAGAGTTTAAATACCACTCAGTATTTTTTATAAGTAGACTGAAATTAAAATTTGGAATAATGCATATTATTACACAATGGAATATTTGACTTTTAAGAATTTTACCATTCACAAAATAATTTCATAAATTCATTTTTATATAAGATATATTTCAATTGAGAAACATATGAACATATTTTACAAGGATGGTTCAAAAAGTACTTTATTGTTGACAGATGACATTATTAAGGTAAGTTGTTGTTACCATTGGCTGCTGCCATCTGTTAAATGGAGCCGAAACAAATTTGACTCTGATTTGGTAGTCATTTGCTGCAAATCAAATTTCAATTGCTGCCACATCAAGTTGTCACCATCAGTGTGACCTGGATTAATCATTATATATCGGAAATCAAGCAGAAATCAAAAAGTCCAATGATGTTTTCTAAAATATGCAAAGATGGTATCATCGTCGGGAAAAGTTGTGAGAAGAATTTTCGAGGTGCAAAAGGCATTATGGTTACAAAAACGAATAACTGAGACTTAGAAAGTTGTCTAGTGAGTCAAGAAGCTTACTAATAACAAATCATTTTCGATGCTACGAGTGTCATCTCTTGTATTTTCAAAAGACTTATTGAACGACTCTCATAATTACAATTAATTTTGAACAGAATTTTATTTATTCATTTCGTATGCTAATTCAATAAATGAGAAATTGAATATACTTAATCGGATTTTCAATAGTGTCTAAAAAGAGAAATTCATAATTATTATTGATTAATTGTTATTGATTTTATAAATTATTGTAACTGCAGGAAAAATTACTAATTCAAACTTAAATGTTATATAAGTTTAGGATTTTAAAGGTAATTAGGTTTTTTCTTTTTTAAATTCTATTGACAAGAGCGAAAGAGTTCTTTAGATTTATGCCTGGCTCGAGATTGCGATGTTCTTACTCGGGCGTTGTCTTTCTCATTTATTCTGTACATATTTTTTGGTAAATGACATGCTTTTTTTCAATTCGTAGACAGAGTTTTTCTTACTTGAGGATCAGTTTTTTTCACTTTTTTTTCAAACTCTTTCGCATTCTTGAAATATTTTATTGACTTATAAGTCATTTCAAAATTGTTGCACTTTACGTGAAGTGGATGTGGCTAATTTCAATGTGTGGCTTCTGTATTAGAATAAACGTGAACTAAACACAGACAATAGATTAAAAAGATAATAATTTTTAAGTTTCTAAAACTCCCTTTTTCTAAAGTCAACGATATTCTTCAAAATCGATACTTATCGTTATAACTACACTTTTGGATAACTTTCTAATTTAAAATTTTGATATTTTTTATCGCTTCTAAATAAATTTTCATATTTTAAACTTGATTTTCAATCAAAATTACATTGCACTCAAACCAGGAGGGTTCGAAATGTAGTTGGGGACGATTAGTCGCCACACGTAAATCCATCCGATTTCTCTCATGAAATGAAGAATCTTTCTCTAATGAAAAGTGAAAGTCTACTTGTATGATAAGTTGTGGATAAATAAGAAGTTTATTTGATATAAAATTGCTTTATTTTATTATATTTATTATGTTACACATTATTATCTTATGCACGGAAGCGTTGGGCACTACACATGAGAGTTATCAAAGCTAAAAGAGACGAAGAGAAAATGTTGTGGGACAAACCACAACCTTTTATACATGGAGAAACCGGAAATTCTCCTAAAGATGTTGCAGAATGTTCTCCATTTCTCCAACGAGGCTGGAAAGGTTAGTCGTTGTAAATTAATTAAATATGGGTTTTAATATAGAATTTAATAACATGCAAAAAAAAGCATCAATTGATGAAATTAAAGAAAAAAGTGTTTTTGTTCAGTGTTGTAAATACTGCTACATTTAACGTTCAAAATGGGAAAAATTCAGCAACGTTTTAAAGTGATACTCAAATATCACGAAGCAAAGAAATGCAGTATTATATTTTAACACGAATTTTAACCTGTTTGTGGCTATCGTTGTTTTAAAAGGATGCTTACGTAATTAGCTGTAAATCACTGAATTTTATCTTTTTCTATCTAGATAGCAGAATACTATGATAAAGTTTTGAATTGTTTTTATTCAGCAAATGTCAGCACTTCATCAATATTCTTTTTCTATAATGAAATTATAAAATTCAGAGTTAGTCATTTTTCAGCTTTTCAAAATTGGAGTCTCGAAGAGATTATTTTATTGTTTTTCAATACTGAGAAAATATTTTATGCTAAAACCATAGTCAGTCCTCACTTCTAAAATATGTATCGTTTAAAATCATTATATTTGTTTTTTAACACTATTATATTTTCAAATGCGAAGCGTTCTATATATAAGACACTAGGCACGAATAGGTACAGGTTTTTCTGATATGTTACGCTACACGCATGTGTCTTGTTTTTCAATTTATGATCTTTTCAATCCATAATTAAGAGAAATTGTTAATCGGAACTGGTCTAGAAATAAACTTCCAGGAAAATAATACCTATCGTTTAACATGGAATGGAGCAAAACTACCTTTTTTGAACATCTATTGGTCAACTATATCTTTATTTGATCTGTTCCTAAATGACGAAATAATTGAACACATTTTAGAAATATAGATTTTGTATGCTAGTCAGACAAGAGACATTGATTTTGTTACTGGTGCTGAAGAACTGAAATAATTTTTTGCTATCCTATTTATTAGTGGATACAATGTTCTCCGAAGAAGACAAATGTACTGGGAAAATTCGAGTGCGATTCGAGTGTAAAAAATAATGCGATTTCGGAAGCCATGCCACGGTATAGATTTGGGAAAATAATACAATATATGTACTTCGCTGACAGTAACAGTTTAAATTAAAATGAAAAGATGGCTAAGTTGCGTTCCCTTTTTAATCACTTGAATGAAAGATCCTTAACGTATATTCCGAAGAGTCATCAGTTATCTGTTGATGAGAGCATAGTCTTATGCTTTGGACATCATGGGAGTAAATAGTTTATGAAAGGGAACTCTGTCAGATTTGGGTACAAAGTTTGGTACTTAACTACTAAACTTGAATATTTAATACAATTTTAGTCGTAAAGAAGTGCGGGAACGGTTTCGGAAGAATATTGAAACGGTATGAGAGGTGCAGTTATTCTGGATCTAATTTTCGAGTGACCAGAAAATGAACAATATGACTTATTTATTGATAACCTTTTTAGATCACCTGCTTTGATCGATAAGTTAACAGAAAAAAAGAATAGGAGCGACTGGCACTATACGGGTTAATAGAACCGGAAATTGTCCAGTTGAAGATATTAAGTCCATTAAAAAGAAGAGTAGCGGAAATTTTGATTTTCAGAACAATAAAAATTTAAAAATAGTTAGGTGGAATGACAAAAGTGTCATTATTTCCGCGTCCAACAATTATGAATCTCAACCTGTAGCTCAGACGAAACACTGGTCGAATATTCATAAAAGAATTTTAGAGATTGACCAACCGTATATTGTGTCTCAATATAATAAATTTATGAGAGTCACTGATCAAATGGATCAAAACACTTCACAGATTACCGGTGTTCTTTACAGTCTAAAAATGGTGGTGGCTACTGTTTTCGTTTAGCTTAGAAGCACCAATCTAAGCTGCGTAGCAACTCCTTAGATTATGTTCTTCAAATGACTATAATAAAATGGATCTCCTCCAGTTAAGAAAAGAAATCTGCCAGACATATTTTTCTGAGTACAGTAGGAGACCAAATAACAGTCTGTTAACCACTTTTGATAAGTAAATTTAAATATTAAAGTGTGTAAAATTTATTATTAGACATAACTTGTCTAAATTTGGGCCTTTTAAGCTATTATTTTTCAATTTTAGCTTTTTAAAATTGTACCTTCAAGTAAATGATAAAAATTCAACCTAAACTTCTGGTGCTTATTTTATTATGAATTTTTTCACAGAGTTCCATGTTTTTCACATGTTTATTCATCAAAACGATGCGTTTATTCATCATTTATACGAACTTTCTCTTCACAGCTTCAACGGATTTAAATATTGTTCCTTTTAATGACGATTTCATCTTAAGAAACAGAAGAAGTCTCATGGTGAAAGATCCGGCAAAAAAGACGGATAGTCTAATACTAGGATGATGTGCAGTGTGCAATGAGCTGTTACTGGTTGAAATATTTCCCGAATGGATTCTTTATCAAATCCTACAGTCTCACAGCACTGGCACCAATATTTAACCGTCGATCAGATTGAACCATATTACCGATTTTTTTAATATTGGCATCCGTTTTGGACGTGGAAGCAAGATCCGGGCGTGATTCATCTTCAATGTCTTCTCGGCCATCTTGAAAATCAGCCCCTCAAAAACACGTGCATGCGATGAACGTTCTTTGTCATACACTTCGTTCAATAAATTGTCAGTTTCAGTAAAGGATTTTCCAAGTTTTAAATGATATTTCACACAATTCCTTGCCCACTTACCTTTCTTCCGGCTCTATAAAAAAGACTCTATTCCGAAAGAAAGCTACGTCTAGACGGATTAGTTTACAAAAATAAGAGGCACTGCATTCGAAAGGGAAGACTTCACACTAAACAGCGGTCAGTTACTGGCGTTTGGTGCATGAGTAACAAATACCAGCGATGATTCTTTTTATAAATAATTCATCTAATTACAAGTTAAATTATCGTATCATAATCATGTTTGCATGTTTAACGAATCAACAGTTATTTAATTTTAGAATAAACGTCACAAATGTTTTAAAAAAAACTCACTTCAATCCATCTCCTGTTGAACTAGTACAATTGTTTTTTAAATAAGTATTTATAGTATTTCACGGTATTAATAAATCAAACTATCACAAATAGCATTAAATCATTATATTTATAAAATGTTGGAAAATATACACACTGTCATTAATGCTTACGATTACTTTCGACTTGTACATTTTAATGAAAAGTATACTCAAAGTAGTATGTCCAATGCATATGCAGAAATTGTATAATCAGATACATTAAATTACATATCACGTTTAAAGAGCAATGAAATTTGTCAGAGTTATCATAAATGTCATCCGTGAACAAATTAGCATGTATATAAAATAAAATTTACATGAAAAATATAGCTCGCTAGAAATTCTCAGGACTTACTATGGATACTAAAATTATATATATGTGCGTGAGAGAGAGAGAGAGAGGGAAAGAGAGGAAGAGAAAGAGAGAGAGGAGAGCAATAATTAGAAAACATTAAAATTACCTAAGCTGAAATATCCAGAAATATTTCAAATTATTATTCCACTGCCTTTCCAAATTTTCCATACAGACACAGCTTTGGTCAAAATTGCTTTTACTATATATAAAAAATCGAGAAATGAATAAATTGCAACGAAAAAAATTGGAAACTGAAAATGCTCAAAAAATAAGAATTGCATGATAAAGATTAATTTCATATTTTAAGAAATGAGTTTTTCTTTGCCATCGTCTGAAAAAATTCTTTATAAATATTTTCTTGAGAATGAACTAGCAAAAGTTTTGCATTTCAATCTCTGCTACGCTTTGAAACTTCTTCCAATCTCTTTCTACCTGCCCATAAAGGTTATAAGGTATGCTAAAATACTTTTATTTGAAAAGTTTTTGAAATTGGAAAGTCAAACTCAACTTCGTGATTCCATAAGTAAAGTTGTTCAAAAGTTCAGCTACTCTTCTTTTAATGATATATGATATAAAGAAATTTACTCGGCAAAATTTCAAAATAAATAAATAAATGAAAGCATGCTAGATAAAGCAGCGTAAAAATATATTTCTTTAAAGGAAATGAGAATAGAATTCTTGTAAATGAATACGGTAGAAAAAGTTCCGAAACGAATATCAGCTACGATAGAGCCAATAATAAATGTTTTGGCCGAACTATTGAATTTATTTATCGCACTGAAAGAAAATTCTAATTATTTATATATATATATATATATATATATATATATATATATATATGAACGCATTTAACAATTTGATTTTTATTAAACTAATAAACAATTTGGAATATTTATAACTTTTATTTTTTAAATACATTATTTGATGAAATGTAATATCACTGATTACCACCATTGAGAACATTTCTCAAATAATAAACTATACAGATAAATTTTCATCCATTAAATACGAAATAAAATTAAAAATAAGATTAACTACACTCTTTGTTTCTTAAGTGCTATGTATTTCGGTATTATTCTACAACATCTCGAAATAAAATATTTGCTTGATAAAAAGATTTCTTTAAATGTTTACTAATTCTTGTCATTCCCCCCCCCTCTAAACTTTGCCAAATAGGTTTCAGTCTGATTTTTTCTGAAATGTTTGCTAGAAATTTACGAAAAGTTTTCAGGTACATTTATTATTATGTTAATTATTAATACTTTAAAGTAAATAGCTCGTACAGATTTCTTAATTTCTGATTTGAATATTAATCTTTCTAATCTAAGAATGAATTTTTGGTTAAATGAACTGATTACATAAAATAAAGCTAATATTGCAAAGTTATTGTTTTAAAGTAAAAAATAGATATAAAAATATTTACTTTAGATATTATGAGCAAATTGATGACGGTCTAAAGTTTCGAGAAAGAAATGTATATTTTTCATTGAATAAATTCAATTAAAGCTCTATATACATATTAATTCAGCTGTTATCAAGTCATACATCTACTTACTGATTACATACATCATTTTCTGATTCAGAGTAATGAATTTTATTTTATGAAAATGATATATTTTATGATGTATTTCATTTTAGTGTTTGAAACATAAACTTTTAATAAAATTTAATGTAGGATTTTAGTAATAATAAAAATTATAATAAATAGTAAGGAAATGTGGATTTAGTTATTTAACTCTTTTATTAACCTTTCTAGCATCCCGATTCTAGTTTTTATACATCGAAATTATACATGAGAATATCTTTTAGAGGGGATAAAACAGACGTCGCACGAAAATAAGTTTCTACTTTTGTAGCTTATTTCTATTACCCGATTCGTTTGTCATCATACATATTAGTCTAATCGCAAATCTAAATTTTATATTAATTACAAGATTTAATAAAGTTATTTAAATAGTCACTCAAAAGCAATTCAGGAATCTAACAAATTATGTTTCAAAATATTATTTATTAATTCTGTAATAAGGAAAACGTTCTCAATCACACTCAGCTCATTATCCCTTGTAGCGTGTGCTAACAACTTCTATAATATATCATAGAATACTCTAACCGGAATACGAGGCGAGTAATTATAACAATTAGCAATTATACCAAACAGCATCGTGTCTTAGTCTGTTTTAATTACATAGACACACGAGAAATTCCAGTCTTTTACAATTGTAATCTTCCTATTATAATAATCCTTAAACCTATCTCGAATTCATTTCTTAGTCACTTTTACACGATTATTTGAATATTTTTTATATCCATTAGTTCACTTTCAAAGTTTACTTAACTTGTGTAACCACGCTTTATTTGGTTGGAAAGGAACTGGAAACTTAAATAACAAATCAGAAAGATCCCCCAGATGTTAGTTAAGAGAAGTTTCGCAAATAGTCCATATTACACATATATATATCTAGTTAGTGGAACGTGTAACAAACTCTGGTTTATGGGCTATTTTCAGAGAAGAATAGAAGTTTCTTCAAATTCCCTCAAAGAAACTAATTATCCTGATTAATCATAAGGGCTATTGGTGACGGACCTCGTAGTTTTGAACTTTGGTCAAGTGACGAGGACGACATCTGGCAGGGTACTACCCTCTCCAAACTTCCACACTACGCCAACGTGAGGGATTTGAGCTCGGACAGATTCAACATCCATCCAACATCCATCATGTCTGGTGCATATCAAGGGTTCAATCCACGTTTCGACGAAAACCCCAGCCCCGAGTCCGCTGCCACGAAAAAGGAATGAATAATAAGTTTGAGATTGACTGAACTTAAGGAGGATTTGGTGTCATCGGTAGCCTGCTGACCATAATCAAGAAATTGCGGCTGATGTTTTTTCCTTCAAATTGTAGGCTCATGTCCTGATGTCACTAATGCCCCTTTATGTTGTGGGGATGATGCACGTAAAATCTATTGAGGCTCTAAGCCCTCTCGTAGAGATTAGTTAAGCTTGGAGATTGAGGTACTGGCTCAGGTTTCGTTTTCGTCACTTATCGAGGCGTAAAACTACTAGGTTTCGTCATTTATTACAATCGATTATCTTCTAAGTGCTCCATTAATATACTATTATATAAAAAATGAAGAATATGGCTTAAATCAGATCAGTATGATTCTTTAAAAATTGAGTATGGTACTTAGATGTGTAGTTCTATTGAAAATATATTCCTAAGTTATACGAAAAATGTTGTAATCATACAATGAAATTTTCACAAATAAAGGAGATAAATTTTGTATCGCTTTGAACTTAACAAAAATTAAAGATTTTAGTTCAAATGAAAAATAATTTACAAGATTATTCTTGACTTTCAAGATATTTATATCGTATGTAAAGTTAAAGGACTGCATTCTTTTGCCATCATTCGCACAAGACTAAATCGTTAAAAAGAAAGCATCATAAAGAAGAAAATGATTTCATTTCCTTCAAGAAACACGGAAAGGGTTGGGTTTGTAAATATCAGAGAAAGTGATAAGCACACAGAAAGTTTGGATATAATCAATAAAATGGCTAGAAAATAAAACTAACGGAGAATAAAACTTTTTTGTGTATTATACACAGGTCATATATTTTATGAAATACTCATTAATGTTATCAAGCACAAATTTCTTGCGTGGATATTTTTAAATGAAGTATTCAAATATATGAGTATTTCTCAATTTTTTTATGACCACCACGAAAAATATTATCAAAATTTATCTTGTCATTGCTCAATAGAAATACTACTAAACTACCTGTTAAAACTTAACGAATGGTTAAAATTATAACGAAAAATATTGCAGATTTGAATGAATTTATTTTATTTAAAAGTGAATGAATTTATCGATAGGATATTTGACAGTACTACCATAAATTTCCATTCAAGTACATGGTAGGATACATTTGCTAAAATTATTAATTTTATGGCTTTCGTAATCTGAATTAATTTTTTTAAGAGAAAGATACTAAACGTGGGTTGTAGGAGAATAAGCAAAAATGAATTGATTTAATTAATTAAAAATAAAAATTTATTTTCTTATAATTTAAAACTTTTTGATATTCCACTTGAATCGGTTATAAACTTTTGAATTTCTTAACTGATACAAATATGATAAATATCACGTAATTAGTTAAGATTCTTGTAGAAAATAAAAATCTTTTTGTCTAGTTCTGTTTTCATTATCGAAACGTTTTTTCGATGTGTTCTCTTATAGAAAGTATAGACAAAAATATATTTCTAGAATAATAAAGCATGAAATCGTGTATCGTATAATTAAGTAACAGTTATAAGATATCCATTTTAATTTATTATTATCGATTACTTAACAATTCTTTATTAAAAAAAGTTATACAAATGTAACACTTCCAGTAGTTAATTAAAAACGAAGATTTTTTTCCTTCCCATACCTTTAAAAATACTTTTTCTACTTAAAATAATATATAACTCTTCATTCTTCTTCTTTGGTCTTTATTTTTTGAAAGATATTACATTAAAAAGTTTCTGATAAAAAAAAAACACCTTTAAGAGCTTTTAGTTTTGTAGCTTTCATTGCTATTATGTGTCTTGGCGACACTTTGGCCCCAAAGTTTCCGTACACAGTTTACAATTAACACAATTTTAAATAAGCAGACCTTAAGAATTTTATAATTTTATTTGGGCATTCCCGGAGAAGTTTTATTTTAGCCTTAGTTTACCTGTAGTTTATACCTGTTTACCTGTAGTTTTTATTTTACCTGTAGTTTTCACTCTTTAGAAACGGCACCAACTTTCAGGGCCTTCAAGAAACAAGGATTTACCTTGCTGGATACACTTTGATAAAATGCAGCAATTGCAGCTTTCATCACATTTTGAAGACTGTCGGCATTGCCTCTTATGGTATTGCGGTAATAATTTTGGATTTTGTCTATCAATGTATCAGTTAATTTACTTTGTGCCTCCTAGACTTTTTTTTTTAATTTTCTTCAATTGACTTGACCAACCACCTAAACATTTCTGTATATTTACTCAAGTTTGGTTATCGTATTGACAACATAAAACATTTTTACACCTTCATTTCTTTTCGAGTCAATACCATCGTAATACTTGTATTCATTATATTGCAGATTTCTAGTATTGGATTGCTCAAAAACAATATTAACGCTAACATTCTCCGTTTTTCCAGCAGAACCTTTACAATTAGCAAAAAAAGGGTCAACTACTTAGCTCTTTCGTTTTGAACGTTTGTGCCTATACTAAGTCAAGGTTTTTACATTCAGAATCTTGACAGCGTCTGTGTTAGTATGTATGAATAATATCAATGATGATTAACCACTGCGTTGCCATGTGCCGTTAAAAGATATAGCACATTTAACGAAATTACCTGTAATTTTATTTTCGTTTGAGGCACATTTTATGCTTCCTGAGCACTATGTTTAATTTCTTTCAACAAATATCTTTCTTGATTAAGGAAAGCATGCTTTGACTGAAAAGATAAGCTAAGGACAGCACATAACTTTTTTTCCCCACCTGAAACGCCTTTTCCTATTAGCCATAAACACAAAACAACTTAATAATTTATGAACTCTTATTCAACCTTTTTGCAGAATGGAAACAGTGTTTGCTCTTTTGGGTCATATTTAAGTATAATTCATTGACAGGGTCTTCGATTAGCTTAATACTGAATAAAAACAGTCAAGACAGCAAACCATAGCTAATAAAGAAATTATTAGGCTTACAGTTCTGTTTTCCTGAAAACTTTTCAAAGAAATATTTCTCCAATTTATGTCTAGGTTTCACCTTTTTGTCACTTGCTCACTTAATGTTTCACTTAGTTGTTTCAGCATTCTCTTTATTGTATCACCAACGGCGGAGCGATTTCTATAAAATTGTAATTTCTTAAACACCTTAGATCTTGCTTTAGGTATAATTAATTAATACTATGTACTAAATTTATTAAGAAATATATCAAAATGTCATATTTTAAACTTGTTTTAATAAACGTTTTTCAAATAAATTAAACCAAACTCCAAGAAAAGTAAAACTTTTCTAAACTGATTAGTTTCTGGGTATCTAACTTCTGGTTCATTCATTTTTTTTATTACTTTTGACAAAAAAACTGCAATAAAAATTTAGAATTTGGTAAAAATACTGTAGTGTTAGAAAGCAGAAGGCCCGGGTATTTTAAATGAGGAATAAAAAAAATCGCTATTTCATTTATCGAATTTGGCATTTCTGCACTATTTCGTTACCTTAATATTCTTAGAGGACATAAGCTTCTTTATTTTAAGCACAATTACTTAAATGTATGTAGATTTCTCCTTAGTTTTGCATTCGGAATACCATTGGGAGAATAAAAGTTACTTTTATTTCTGAAAAAAAGTATAATTAATTTTCCAAAGAAAAGAAATCACATTTATTTTAATATTTCAATCCCTTTGTGTTTTTGTGAGTATAATTATTCTTAATTGTTACTAGGTTTTTTCATTACATTCCTTAAACATTAATATTATATTTTTAAAATAACATTCAAATAGAATTATCAACTTATTAGAAAAATTTCGCAGTAATTATCAAATACCCACGATTTACATGAGCTTCATTTTTGCGCGTTTGTAAAAAAATAATTTTGGAAGTATTTATTTTAACTCTGAAAACGAACTGCAGTTTTTCTTTAAGGTGTTATTATTTTCTTGAGAGAGAAGAAGAGAGGTACCCATATATTCAAATGCCTTAAGTAAATAAAATAAAGGTTACTTTTTTAAAATGAAATCCGTTTTAAAATGCTATAATTTAAACTCATTTTAATGGAAACAACTTACAACGTCAAATTATTAATTGTTATTTTAAAGGGGAAAACATCATGATGACGAACAATCATCTGGAAAAACTATGTCATATACTTTTTTTAGGGATTCTACTTTCAAAAAGAAAAATAATAATAAGAGTAAATGTATGTGGACTTAAAATTGCATTCAGAAATAATTTTTCACAACAGATGACAAAAGAAATGAAAAACTACATATTGCGTATTCTTAAGGGTATGCATCTACTGATGATTTTTAAAATATGCATTCAAATCTGAAATCAGTTTATTTATACAATTTGTATTTACATTTTCAGAAAATGCAACAGAAATTTAGAAAAGAAGACTTTTAAAATTCAAGCAAATGTCTTCTTCCTCCAGCGTAAAATGTATTTTCGATTCTAACCCATATGTTTCATCCTAATAAAAATGTCATTTTGCCAGTTTTTGGATTTATATTATCAAATATGACATTTTTAGATGTAACGCGCTTGTTTGTTTCATCCGAAAATTGTGAATGGTATCTAATATTTATTTACACCGTATTTTCCACTTCAGTTGCTGAGATATGTATAAATTAAATTGATTTGGATAGTGATAGATCAAACATTTCCGATTTATTTCTTACTTTCTTGAGATCTTCAAAAGTTTATTTTACTTTACAAACATACTTATTTTTAAAACAATGAAGAAAACTTCTGAATGAAGATATGAAAAGCAATTCTCAATGAACATTATTACAGTACATGTAGAGTACTCATATTTTTATCCTGCAAAATAAAGAGATTGGAGCACTTTCCGTGCAGAAGGAAAAAAAAATATTTACAAAGAAACTTAGAGCTACATAACAGAGAAAAGAATCAAAAAATTTAAATGTAATTGCTTTAGTTAAACTTTCGACGTTTGCGAAATGAGAATTGAAGCTCCATAAATATGGCTCAATTTTATCGAAATCAGAAACATACTGAAAGATTGTTGACTTTTTAGGAAATCAATTACCACGAATCATTGTTTGCACCGTACAAGGTAAACACTATTTCAGGAATTTACTAGAGCCTGTGGGATACAAACTGTGAAAATAAACTGAACCATTGAATTCTACTTTGTGTATCTATTTTGAGTTTTCTTCTGATTCGAATGGAATTGGGTAGTTTATGATAATTCTGCGAGTCTTATCCCCCTTTTATTGGACAGTAAATATTTCAAGGTTTTCTAATTCTCTGAATGGATTCCATTCCTAGAACCTATTTGAAACATTGTTCGTGTTTATTGAGATTTAAACCATTTTAATTTTAGAAATTCTTCATTCTGAGAAATGAAAATTATTACAATATTGGAAAGTATTCTTCTAAATGGCATGTGATAATACTTATTAATGGATATGTTACGTAATTTATTCATCTAATTGACTGCATTTTTCAATTTTTTCAAAAACAAATCTTCAAAAAACAATAGAACATTTTCGAAACTCTCTTAAGGATAATAGAAATTCTTATGAATTTAAACTTCATGGGAAAATTAATACGTTAATTTATTGGGTAATATCCTATTATCCTAATAATTAAGGTCATTCCACATGAAGCAATAAGTAACAGTAAAAGTTTACTAAACAGGAATCATACAGGATTCATAGTCTTAAAAGGATTCTCTTATCTTTCCAAACAGTTAAATTTAGCCCAGACCGTAAAATGAGTGATAAAATAAATGGATATCTTACAGATAAAATGGTTCCACAATATGAGTAAAAATGCTAATTTCGTTTCTTCACTTTTATCTAAATATTAAACTGGTTTATATTGTTCTGAATGTTTTTTTAAAATATTTTTTGTTTCATCGTGAAAGATATGTATATATTCTTCTTTAATTTATATTACTGACGTTTTTTTCATTCATAACTGAAACAAAATAAAAATAACTATCTACTTGCTCAAAAAAACACCTTTCTTGAAACATTATATTCGGTAATTTTATAAATGGAATAGAAATTTGGACCAACGGCTTAAATAGAAGTGTTGCTTTTGAGCTCGCGACATAAACCCCTAGAACCTAATGCATATTCGTTGATCCTAATAAATATAAAGCCGAAATTCTCTCCCATATTATTATCTAGCACTTTCTTCTATCTATGTTATTGCAATTATTACGTTTTGTAATATTTTTGTTCCGAAACCTTTAGATTACTATTTCTATTAATTTTATAACTCATTACGACTGCAATGTATTTTTTACTTTAAAATAAGGAAGTGTGAATTCATTAATTTAAAAACTAATAACAATGTTAATATCTATAAAATTACAAGCTTAGTTCACCAAAAACAAGTAAAGAAATGTATATTAGTTTATTATAACCAAACTTATATTTGAACAGAGATCGTTACCTGATCTCTCTCTCTCTCTCTCACACACACACTCACATATATATATATATATATATATATATATATATATATATATAAATGAGTTCATGTGTGTATGCAAAAAAATCTTCAGTCATTTTTATTGACTGTTTTTCAATAAGTCAGATCAAGCTTATTTATTTTAAAACCTTCATTCCTCAGCATTACTTAATTTTGAGTATTAGAACTGAAAAACTTACTTTTATTAAATACATTTCTTCCTCATGAGTGTCTAATTTCAAAAGATCACTACATAGACATATATTTTTAATTGCGGTTTAATCAAATTTTGAATTGAATTTATGGTAGATCTCAAGTGTATGGATTTCAGTATCAGTCACATTCTTTCGATAAAAAAGAATAAAATGCTTTTCACTATGGTATACAGGTATGAATATTGTGATACATTTATGTTTGTTATTTCTTTCTCGCTTATTTAATTATTTTTATGTTAAAGAGAAATCAAGCAAATTTTTATTGCTAGTTAATTACATTGGCCCTATGAAGCTTGTTCATTTCATTATTCAGAATTTTTGATTTTGAATTATATGTAACATGTACCTATTCTTGCTCAATAAGTCATGGGAAATATTACTATTATTTTCTAATCAATTCTTATATTAATTGTTCTTCCTATAATCGATTAAAAAATAAGTATTTTGCATCTTGAAAACAAAATGTTTTTTTTTTCAAATAACAGTAATTTGTTACTTATATTATGTTAAGTTAAAAGAAGTTTTGAACATATTTAAAAAATAATTTTAAATGTTTAACTAGAATTACTGTTGTAACGCAGTGTGTATTTCAGTATGAAATGAAATGTTACTTTTATCCATTTAATTTAATGTAAAGAAAAAAATTTTAATGCCCAACATTGGTGGTAGTTAAAATATTTTTCGGTTAAGGAAATTCATTTAACTGAGTATTTATAACTAGGTACATTGAGATTCTTTTTCAACAAAATTAATTTTTTATTTTACTTTAGAAAAAAGATATTTTCCATAAGTTATTATTATCAACATTACTTTCATTTTGAATGATATAAACATTGCATTTCTTTGTCATATAAATGCATGAAATAATTCATTGTATTAACCAGCTGCACTGGTGTATTTCGCAGCATCACATTAAATATCCTATTTATTAATGCTCTTAATAAATCTAAGAAATTACTATCTTTACTTTGACAAATATTGTCTTTATTTTTATAAATAAAATGTCCTTAAAAGTTTATATTCAATGAAAAATTTTACATGATTTTTTCGCAGTGAAATTACCACACATATATTCTGGTAATGTGCATTATATTTTTCAATCTAGCCTATGGGGTATCTCTAACATTTTATTTTGTATACATAAAACTATTTTAATGAGAATTATACGGAGACATTAATCCAGCTGAAAAATAAGTCCAGGAATCAGAGGCACATATGTATAAATATATTAACTAAAAGATATATTTTCAATATAGAGATATTGTTTCTTCCAGATATTATCCTATATTTATAGAACTATTTTAATAAAAAGTGTTTGAAACCTTCAACAGAATAATCTCATGAAACAGTGGATGATTTTGAATTCGCTCTTTAAAATTTTCTTTTTTGAATGGCTTACTAGAATCATTCACAGCAGTAAGTTTTTATGTATATAAAGGATGTTTAACGATCATTTCTGAGCGTTTTCTTTATTTCATGCCCCATAAAGAATACCTAGAATTTCTAATATAACATATCGTAAAAATATATTATTCAATCTCATATATGTTTATCTTCTTGTTTGATACTGGTTAAGAATTTAGAATCAGTGATTTTGTTTCCTGAAATAGGAGGAAACAAAACCACACAATGCTTTTTACTTTGATGGTGAGTAAACAAATATTATATCTGATATTTCCAAGTAAAATAAATAACAAATGAACGGACGAGATGAAGTTACAATTTATTGTGAATTCTAAATGTTTTCTTGATTTTTATCGTTTGTGGTACAGTAAGTTATTACAAATAAATAATACGTTTTCAACCGTTATCAACGCAACAATTGCTTAATTATATTGAGTAATGTTTTAAATCGATTTCTTTGTTCTCATTAAAGTACCTTTAGGCTCTTTTTATATACTATTAGAAACATTCTAATGAATTAATAATAGCTCCTCCAATTTTTAGTACTATTAGCAACATTCACAGCACGTTACTATTAGCAACATTCACAGCACGTTACTATTAGCAACATTCACAGCATGTTACTATTAGCAACATTCACAGCACGTTACTATTAGCTACATTCTGAGAACAATACTCAAGTTCAATTAATGCCAAGCGAAATAAGAAAAATGACTTAAATTAAATTTACCAACACCAATTAAAGACTATAAAATGGTTATTGAGTTGCATTTACTTCAGTCTATTTTTATCAAATATACATTAAACAAGTGTTGGGTTAGAGTCCCAATTTCCTTTTACTAAGTAACAACCTTTTCGGATTCCCTTGAGAGCATTCCGTAGAGAAAAATATACGATGTACCATATATACAATCCGTAGAATTATATGGTTTACCATATATTTCTACGTGACTTTTGAAACAATTCCCAATTAAAAGATACATCTGAAATTAATTTATGCTTTTAATTCTCTACAGAAAATGAAGTAATCTCAAATTGAATTGTTTCAAAGAGCCATTAGATTAATTAAATTGCAATACTTTAAAAACAGCATTTATATTTAATTCAAATATCTACTGAGGAAATATGCAATATTAGTGAGAAGCAAACTTCACACTATTATTTATATCATTAATATATTTTTTCCTAAGAACTTTTTATCTGTTAAACATATTTCTTTAAACTTTCACAACTATTTGATTCAAATTTGGTGTATTTTCAGATTAAAACAAAATTTAGCATTTGAATAGTATTTCTTATTTATATAAATTATTAACAATGCATCAAATTCGGGAATATTAAACAGCTTTCCTTTCGATTATTTGTTGCATTTTTACAATGTTTATTACTTTTACGGAAGTGCATATAATTGATATATTATACCCTGATAAATGCACAAATTGTGTAGAGTAAGACACATCTTGTCAATAGTCAAGATACTTGATAGAGAATATGATACAGTTGAAAAAAGATTAAATATAAGATTATCATAATACAACTAAAAAATCTATTTTTCTATAATATATATTTCTTTGAACTGGTGATATATTGTTAATGTTTAATCAATTAAATTATTAAAATCACACTGAAATGTCAGACAAGATTTAATGTCGATAAATCTCTTAATTGGCGAAGGGCTCCAGTCAAATGACGAGAGAATATCATTTTAATTGGAAACCTTACTCTTCTAACTTTCACGTCATTTTGGAGTCTTCGGTTGTTGAAATGTTAAACTCATGGTAACGTTATTTATATCGAATAGTGGGATAAAATTCTGATTCCTTTAATGAATCATTTGTTGAGGGGCTGAGTTAAATTTCATGATAGTCAATGTCCTCATGTTGAGATGGTTTGGAAGTCTGAAGATTAGCCTAAAAGCTCAGGTGTCATTCCTGTTACTTAACCAAAGTTTAAAATTACGAGGTGCTCCACCAGTAATTTTCGAGTTGCTTCTAATAGCAACGTTAATGAACAAACAATCAATACTCACTATTCCAACGTGAGGACTTTGTGTACAACATTTTTAACAAGTATTAGCTGAATGTCTATAATGTCTTATAATGTTGCAATGTCTTATAATGGTCGTGAATTAATGAACTGACAGCTGTGACAATGATATATTGTTAAACAAGACAGATTAATTAATTGTGCCGTAAGTTAAACCCTTGAGTACGAAAAAATTATCTTTTAATATATAATTTCGATAAGAGAGTTTTAGTTAGGTTAAAGTTATAAATTCAAATAATAAAATAAATTATATTTACCACCATCCACCCATGGAAAAATAACTGAAAGTAGGTTCATAGAAAAATAATTTTCAGATAATTTAAGATTTTACCTTAATTTCAGATAATTCTTTATTATAAAGCTATTTCTCTCCTAAGAGAATAATTAAGGGAAGAAAAAATACAAGTAAAAATATATATCACACATTCATATGTATTAAGTAAGTGTGTGAGGTGTGTTTCACACACACACACACACACACACATATATATATATATATATATATATACATGTATGTATGCGGATAAACAATCTCTTATAATTCATTTCATTTGCGTATTTGTTGTTTTAATTTAGCTATAAAATATTTAAATAATGTTATATTTATCTATCACAGACTTTTTCTTCAAAGCATGAAAACATTTTCTACTCTAAAATGAATACAAATGTCTTAAGCTTTTTTTTCACAGTATAATTCTAATTATTTTGGCTTTTTAAAGTTTTTAAGTGCTGTTAATTTGATTTCTTTCACTTAATTAACTTAGAATTTAACATGATTAAGTTTTACAAAAAAAAATATCTCGTTTATGTAATAGGCGTAAATCTCCACACTTAACAAGTAGTGGTAATTTTTTCTAAAATTCCTTTTTGCTTAAATAATCATTTAAGGACATTAAAAGTGTTACTTCATTTTTTTTGGTATTGTAAGAAATGTTTTAGATTTTTTTATAACTTCCTCCCTTTTTTGTATTTATAAGGTTATTATTTCATCAAAGCCTAATTGAACTTTGCTTAAAAATTATTTTTCACCGTAAGACCTCTTAAATTCCTTACGCTTCGACAACTTAAGACATTTACATCCTATTTATTAGACCTGTACTAATAAATTTATACTTTTTGTGACTTAGGTACTAAACCACAAAAAGTACTTTTTGTACTAGTTTTTAGATTAGAAATAAGGATCTTCACTAGCTATTCTCAAGTTCTTTAAAGGACTTTTAAAAATAGAATTATAGAACAAAGTATTAATGCGTACATATGTTTTTCATTTTAACGGGTGTTTTATCATTAATTTAAAAAATATATTTTGTGAACATCATTTAAATTTTTTTATATTCAAATTATTAATTTTCTATAGTTACTAAATTTAATTGAATTATCAAAATATTAGGCATGTTCTTATTTGCAACACAGTCACATACACGAGAGTCTAATTTTCTAAAGGGTATTACAATTCATTTTTTCTAGCACACACATACACAGAGAAAGCTTATGTATTATAACAAAATGTTCTTTTCTAGTCAATTGTTTCTAAGAGGACTTTAAATGGAAAAACAAGTTAAATAATTGTTTCTACCAACTTCTTTTATCTAAAAACACTCTTTGTTAAAAAAGATAGGAATATATACAAGTATAGGAACATTTTTTTAAAAAAAATTAGAGTTGCAATGACATTTAGTTAGGACAGGGAGGTGCCAGTTGTCATCCTCGTCTCTTAACTGAAGCTCAAAATTTCGAAATCCATCTGCAACAGCCCTCGTGTTGCCTCTTGTGCTACGTTAATAAAACCAAACCATTTTACAAGAAAATGTTTTCATTTATATTTTTGAAATTTTTATATAATTACGAACTTTTTCAGAAGTGTAACTGTGTAAAATGTAAATGATACAGATATTTAAACAAAATTCTTTTCTTATTCTTACTTCTTAAAAATTCTTTTTATTGTTCTACAACATTATGCAATAAAGACTAGAAACTGATTGTGATGAGAACAAATAAATCTTTACAAGTAAACTCTGTTCTAATAAATTGAAATAAACATAATTTAAAAGCTAGAATGCAAAAAGCAGTTATAGTTATATAGCTGTTATATTTTTATTTGTTACACAGCTGTAAACAATTTTTAAAATTTGGAATTTACTATCATAACAAAAAAAAAAAACACTTGGAATTTCTTATTTACAACATAAGTGTAAAACCCTTGTTAATAATATCCAAGTAGAAGATTTATCGCTTTACAGTAACATAATATGGCATTTTTGAGATTACAAATTACATAAAGGGGATAATATTTAGTTTTTTTTTAAAATACAAATTGAATTGTTTTCATGTAAAATAAAGTTATTTGAAGAATTATTTTATTTTAAAAAAATTTTAGTTAGAAAATTAAGACTTTCATGCTGCGATATTATAAATTATATTCAGAATTCATATCAAGGGGTGTTTAAACTTAAAAGGTACTTGATAAAATTTTAAAGTTGTATCACTTCCTTCTCATTTAATTTGACGGAGGTTATTTAAAAGTTCAATAATTCTCAAATTAAAGTCAAAGTAATAGGAATTCACAAGTCTATAAGCCCACAACAGACAATGAATATATTTTAAAAGAATTGTCAAAATTATCTCTAACCCACTTGCTCGAGGTCGACTGAGATTGATCACAAAACTTGCGGTTCAAATGGCTATGCCAAAGTTGGCTCACTCTATAAGATTGATTTAAACAGTCTATTAACTATCGATGCAAGTTTACACACATCAACTGTGACTACTCTATATTAATCACTATCGCCTAACTGCTAACTCCTGTATTCAGTTTGTATTCCATTATATATATGTTTTTTCTATTAAATTTATTACAAATTCTTAGTTCTTCCAATTTTCATAAATCACATTTCATTTTGTTAGGTTTGGTTCTATTTTTTTGTTATTGAGTTTACAAAAAGTCCCTAAGATTAATTAGGAGAAAATCACGAATAACCCAATTTTTCAAATTTGTCAAATTATTTTTAATGCTACTTTAATTTCTCTTAATAATTTATTAATCTATTTGAATCATTTATTATTATTTTAATAGCATTTATGGACATTCTTAATAATGAAACACATTTACTTATCGGGTATTGATAAATAATTAAACTTGTGTTAAGAGTTCAATTATTGGGGGAAAAATAATGCGACATTTGGGAAAATGTACTTAAAATCATCATCAATAACATAGCACAAACAATTGGAATATTTACATAAGGCTACGTTTATACTTTTCAAAACTAGAGAATTTATGGTCGGTGCATACTGCTATTGTTCTACAATGTTATTCAAGTGGTTGTTTAGTTCCATATTGTAAGTAACTCTTCCCAACGTTCAGGTAAAATATTTTATGGAGCCTTTATATCAGTAATATATCAGTAATTCTCCAATATTAAAAAAAATTATAAAAATTATGCATCCCTACTTAACACTTCTACATTTCACCATCGGAAGAATTTTCAATCTCAACAGACTTAAGTGCTTAAACTTTGCTACACTACATGTTTTTAGTGGCGTCAGGGTTCAAACCCACAACTCGACAGAAACAACGCCACCTATGAGATCGCAACCATGACTACTCGGGTATTGCAGCCACACGCTTGCATAACTAACATGCCCATAAATATTTATTAGAGTACAATTAATGTCAATGCATAAGCCAATTAAATGTAAGAGATATGATATTATGTATATAGAACTTTCCAATTCAAATCTTATTTTTCAAAATACAATATACCTGCATTATATGTCCATAAAGTTATTTTTAAGTTTTAAACTAAATAATTCTAAAATAATACATTTTATCAATTATTTTATCTCTATACCGATAAAAAAAAACTTAATCAAGAATACTAGAAAGTTGGAGATAAAATTTAATATATAATTTTGGGACACATACACATATCCTTAAAAAGAATTTCCAGATAATGGAAACTTGAAATAACATTTTTATGTTATCATTACTATTGATATGTGCCTTTTTACAATTATCGCAAAAGAATAAAATGTACTGCGTTAACCAATTTAAAAACTTAAATGTAAAAGCACTAAGGAACTGATCTATGCATTTTTTTAGTTTTAACCCTCATCACATATAACTACATTCACAATAAATATTATAATTTGAAAACCTAATTCTCCCGTTTTCAACTAATTACTAGTGTAAACGAAAAGGTTCTAGCTTTATCTTGAAATCTGGATATCCTGGATGGGTTAAAAAGTTTTCGTCACAGGTTAGGTAATTAATTTGGGAGGGGTTAGAAAAATTGAATATTTCTTATATTAATTACATTAATATTTTAAAGAAAGAACAAGGAAAGAAAATTCTAAATCTAGGGATTTCGGAAAATTCTAAAAGAGGGGTTGGAAATAAATACAGGGAGAATTATTTCAAAAATATTTTTTTTTAAAATTATGTAGGGCTTAGATGTAGTGTTAACTGGATGACAAATTTAGTCTTTATCTCGCCAAGTTTTGAGATTCTTGTAGATTTGAGTTAATTCAACAAAATTTGGAGTAACTATAAAGAAATTTCCACTCTTATCGCCAAAAATAAAACTAAATAAGACGTGTCCTGCATCAATTCCTTTCGTAATCAAAGTCTTGCATTTCAAAGTCTTTCGTAATCATTCGTAATAAAAAATATTTTGATTACTAAACACGAAATGATAACCTATTAATGCATGTGATAAGATCTGAAGGTTAATGAACGACTTTTTTTTTAAAAAAAATATATCTTTCTTTCTAGCATTCTGTTTATTGTACACGGAAAGGTAAATTATAAATTTTCAAACTCCAACTTCCAATTTTTCAATATCCAGGAAATTTTAATATTTCTCAATATTTCTATACTATCCTTAATGTTCTTATAGATTAGAAAAATTATTATTTAGATAAATATATTTTATGGAAACAGAAATATTACGTAAGTCCTTTCTTTTTCTTCTGAGGTGAGTTTAAATATATTTTCACTCGTCAGTTACACACAATTACCTACTACTATTGGTGCAAATTATTCCATAAAATAATCCAAATCACAAAAACATTTCATAAAGATTATTTTTCTATTATGTACCACCATAATATTAGTAATTTTCAAGAAAGATTCAGGAATCGCATCTATAAGTATTGATGGTTGATTTGATTGTTTATTAAAGTCGCACTAGGTGCAATATGGTGGCTGTTGGCAACGGACCACGTAATTTTGAGCCATTTTCAAGGAACAGAAATGACCCTTTGAGATGATACCTTCCTCTCTAAACTTCCACACCACACCAATTAAAGGACTTGGAACCTTGATAGATTTAACGTGCATCATCCCCGGTATTCGGCAGATCTGTAGTGGCAAAAGGACTCAAACCCACGATTCGACAAAACAGCACTAGCAGAGATATCGCGACCATGACAGCTAGGCTATTATTTAGAAGTATAATTTTCCTCTGTGAATTTCAAAAATTGCATTAACTTACTATTAATGCTTGACAAAATACTCAGTATTGAAATAGAATTCGTAAAAATAACCGAATTACAGCACCAGCTACTTTTTGTATCAAAATTTTATTATATAAAAAAATGATATTCTTTAAAAAGTTATCTTTAATACATTTTTCCCTTGGATTTAAATCTGAATAAGTGACATTGGAGGGAATTTAAGAAATATGTATGTGAAATATGTTCATTTTGTATAAATTAAAGATTTAAGGCTGTTTAAGTAATACATACGAAACTTTAACGATGAGCGTGATTTCAGCATGTATCACTCTCCATCGAGCTAACACTAAAATTGGTAATAAATTATAAAATAAGTTTAATTAAAAAGTCTCAGATTGGTCTTTCTGATGTATAAAAATATCAAGCTGCATTTTTTTAAAATTATCAACAGGGAAATTTATTATACCTATTTAAATTGCATATTCATCTAGAAACTTTAATAGTAAACAAGAGCTATAGGTGCTTTATTATCGATAAAGGAATAAAATTATATTCTTTAAAAAATAAATTTCAGGTAGAATATATTTAAAGATACTTTGTATTTTGATATAAATGGAAATTAAAATAATACATTTCTGATCTTTTATTCGATCTTAGATTTCTAGTTTTATTTTTTCATTAAAAGAATTATTTCGAAAAATAAAATACTTAAAAATAAAATCCAGATCAACCACAGGTATTTATTGATTAAGATCCTTGCAGATCTACTAATTCGTATGAACTTCGTATTTTATTATTTTGCAATATGTAAGATTTTAGATATAAAATCTCGAATATGGAAAAATAAGAAGAAAATAGAGGCTAGGCAAAACGATTTTAGCTCTCTGACATGGAACTGTCAAAAATGCAATGAATGAACTTGCATGTTTTCATATTCTCGAATATTGATTCAGGCTACATTTTTCCGAGCTCGGAAGTTCAATTTTTCTCTTATTTTTTTATTTAGTCAGATGAATAAAAAAAAAATAGAATTTAGAACTTCACACTTTGAAAAAAGTTAAATCAACCATACAAGAAAATAATCCTTTCTTTCCTTGATGAAATTTCCAAAGGAAATAAAAAGTCTTTGTTACAATTTTGTCAAACAGGATTCTGGAAGATTTCAGTCTAGAAAAGGAATTTGAAAAACAAAGTTTGAGAAATTTTACAAAAGCTTTTGAACAAGATTTTCGTATTATTGTTGAAATGAATAATTTGAAATTAAAATCATTAGATATTTCTTATAATACTCTCTAGTTGATTTACTGTTATATGTCAAGAAAAAAGTCTAAAATCTTATAAAATCAATGATTTTGTGTTGTTTTGAATTATCTAGAATAACTTACTCCTTCCAAAATAATTAAAATAAAATAGATTAATTGCTCAAGGTCATTAAATTCAGAGAAATTCAAAATTTAAACGTGTGATTTATAAGTAATTAAAACATAAACTTCTTAACAAGTGACATACACTTTTTGCATTGAAATTATTTAATTAAATTTAATAAGAAATAAATACTGTAACTGAATTTACTTTTTAAAAGTGACGTTTAAATTATAATTTTTTGTAGTTTATAAAAGGGAAACATATGAAGCAAAATTATTTGTTATTATCTAAAAAGGCGCTTATTAAAATTTTATAGAAATAAAATATTAATACAAAACTGCAAATAGATTTAAATATTAAGTAATAAAATATTTCTAGTTATATTTGTTTTAATATTTCAAGTATTTGTGAAAACTTAAGGTAACAATAACTTTTATTGTATTAAATATCCTTCTGATACTAAGTTCAACACACCATAAAGCTAAAAATTTCTTGATGAAATTAAAATGTTGAGCTCCATAATAGTTTTAAGAATTTGTAAAATAAAGTTTTAAGAATATTTCATTATACTGAATAACACAAAATTTCTTTTTATTTATTTGAAATTTGTGTTAGTTAAATGCACATTTAAAACCCATGGTAAAATTCTTCATTAAGTAATATAACTTGATTAATGAATATCTGGAGTTTTTAGTAAGGTAATAAAAATATTATTCAAATATATTTAATGAAAAATTTAGAAAACACAAATCATTAATTTTTTATCACCTAAATATCATATAAAACTGATACTGTTACTCTCTCAAATTTAATAAGCTGCTTTATTACTAATGAGTTCTAAAAATGTAAAATAAAGATAATTCCTTGAGATTTAACAGTTAAGAAAGCAACAATGTTGATGCAGTAAGTTTATATGAAATATAAAATAAATAGATGTAAAATCATAAAGATAATTTTGTTGAAATTGTAAAACAGAAAATTGAATGAAAGAGAATTTGAAAGTCTAGTTTAAGAGTATTTTAATGTATTATTTTACTAAATCATTTATTAAATTCCACTACTCTAATTTTCAGTAAATCCCACAACTTCTTATACATTTATTTCCCAAAAGAGCAAAATTTTGGAACAAGTGATAATTATAATATTCTTCATTTAATTTAAATTAGAATTTTTATTTAACTTTCAAAGTCACATTTCAAAGTTTCTTATTGAATGAGTAAATAAATGAATTAATTAAATAATTAATTGAGAACTGCAATAATTTAATAAGAAATGAGAATATTTTAATTGTTAACATATTTGAAGAAAGTAATTATGAAACGAATACACAATGTTTTAAATAATTACCTTTTACAATTAGCGAGATCTTAATTTACTTTTAAGTAGTGTATAAGTATAACAAATCTTTTGGAATTTCATTTTGTGAAATAAATAATTATTCTAATTAGCAAAGTAAACTATTCTACCTAATTTATTCTGAATTTGTTCGGCTCTCTCTATCATCAAATTAATTCTAGTCTTTGAGTATCTTGATAATAATTTATCATTTACTAACTATGTCTGCAAACACTTATGATTTTAAGTTAGATGCATATATATATTTAAGCTCTTTCAAATTATATCTTATTCAAATACTTAATAATATTTTATATAGTTAGTTTTATATAAATTCTTAGTTTAAAATCTTGATATCATTTAAAGAAGTAATTAGCTTGATAATCAAATAGAAATTCTTAAATATTTTATGTCAAATTCAAGTTTCCAAAGTTTAGATGCAATGAGAAGTTAAAAAGTATTCCGTTTCAACATCATTGAAAAATTCAATTCATTGCGTTTTTAATTAAAAGAAAACTCTCAAACATAAAAACTTAAATTAATTCAATAGAATACACTTGACTTACATAATACTTGAGTTCCTTTATATTTCTCCTTAAAATTAACAATTAATTGAATAAATAATAAAACATTTTAGATTAATAATTGATTAAATATTATATTCGATTTATTAATCCAGAGTTTCCGATAATATGATCATATAGACTGCATACTAAGAACATATCAAATATCCGAGAGAAATATATATTTCGAGGGCTGATTTACCCAGAAGTCAAGTCCTTAAATACTCAAATCGTACTAAATATTTTGTTAAATATGATCACATGGTAACACCAATTTAAACCGATGCTGGTGTCATAAATAGAACAATCCATTGTAGTTCTTAAGATGAGACTGTACGACACCATAGACTTGAAAAGATATGTCAATACATTTGGACGCTTTGAATGATGTAACACAATTTTCTTTCGGCAACAATTCCATATGGTGTTGTTTTATTGTTCTGAGTACGCCTAAAAGATAAATGTACGTATAGTTGAATCATTAGTTTTCAAATTTTGTATTTGCATTTTAGGTTGAATTGTAAAATGTGAAGTCCAGTTGAAACTTAACCAAGCTTAATCATATGAATAACATATTAAGATTACGTGTATTATTTAGCGTTTGAATGAAAATTTGCCTTTCGCTAATTTCGTTTGATGATGCATTTGATTTATTCCACTCGTTTAGTTTCAAATTACTTTACACTTAAATCCCAAATAAGTTCTAAGTTGTGTCCAATTCTTATTTAAATTCTTAAAATATTGTTTTAACAAAATTGGCAAATATGCTGTTTAAATTGCACATATTGGATGAAATTCAAAAGTGTTTCATACGTTTAATGAACAAAGCATGTTCTATATTTACCAAATTAAAAATATTTTATAACAAGGCCGTTTTATTATAAAATATCTTTCCTAATAATTTAATGAGAATTCTAACATCAATCATCCTTTCTATTTTTTAAAACAAAGTTTAATCATGTGTGAAAGATACTTCAAAGCATTTAAAATTGTAATTACACACCTTGTTTTTCATCAAAATAAATATAACACCCCAATGAATGCATAAAATTCAGAATTATGTTTATTGCCGCAATTTTCTTTAACAAAAATTGTGATTTGATTTGTCTATTGAAAATGGGCGAAGTTTGAGAAACTTCTTATAATATGTAGAATAACCTTTAAAATGTATTTTAACTACCTTTGTTAAATGTCAAAATATGTTTGCTTTACAAAATGAAGAAAAATATTTTTTATGAAACACCTTTTTTTTCAGAGAATTTATACCAAACGTAGGAATCCAACTGAATAATAGTTCCATTTCTTTTTGAACCATAATTCTTATCTTTTGCGAACAACACGAAACATAAAATAAAGTATTAACAAGTAAAGATATTCCCCAAGCGACTGGTCAGTGTTACATGCTATTAGACGTTAGAAAATGTTTTATCAGAATTATATCTTCAAATTCCAGAAGTTGGAAAAGTATAGTAAAAAATATCTTTCGGATATTTTTATATTACACCTCAACATATTTAACCCTTCCTTCAAAATTTGAAGAGGTATAGAAAATTAGCGAATGCAAGATCTTTGGGATCCACTTGTATGAATTTTAAACAATGCTTGATTAAATATTATTTCAAAGCAAAAAATGAAAAAAAATTACGTAGAATATTTTCTCCATTCATTATGACTTTTTAATACAAAAAGGAACGGAGATAACTAAAAAAAGAAAGAAAAATAAATTACTGTTTAAATATTGTTATAAATGCCAATTTAATGATCTAATTCCTGAAAAATGTTATGCAGCTTTTCAATAATATTATCAGAAGGCCATGAAAATACTGCTTGCTCCTTTTTTTAGGGAATAAAAACATTTTAGGAAGCAATAACTTACGAGATATTTTTTATTTAAAGAAAAGCATAAATAATGATTTATTTCCTTTTCTACAATTTTCTTAATATTTAAAGACATTAAAGAGTGATAAAATTGTATTTTACAACAATATTCAGATATTTGACTTATACGTGTCTAATGTAATATTGTAACTGTGTGAAAAATTTACAGAAAAAGCTAACTACTTTTAAACAAACAATAAGCTAACTACTTTTAAAGAAATAATAAATTTACTTTATACTCTTGAAAATTTTTGTAGCATACTTTTCTGTATTAGTATGAATTAAAATTCCTAATGAAGAAGAAAAATATTAATGGCGTGTTATAACAATCACATTACTTCCCGTTAAATGATTACCCAATTCATTCTGAGGGCAATTTTTAAATTCTTACTATTAGTTCACACTCTCTCTATATATATTTATATAGCTTGTTCAAATTTTCAATCATTAATAAAATATTTTTTATTCATCCACTCAAGTTCAAATGCATTTTTTTAAACTTGTAGTGGATGACATTTGCTGTTAATACAGTTTTTTTAAGTATTAATTCATTAATTAAATTTAATTAGGGAACATGCAGTTTAGCCTAACCACTTGGCGTGATCTCAAAAATTGTTAAACTTGGCGATTTTTTTTTCGCTGAAGATTAAGTCCGCGAAGTTAAACCAGGGTAGCCACATTTGGCAAAATACCGCCAAATAATTACTGTCGCCAAGGAAGGTTGGGCTAAACTGCATTCCAACCATTTATTTACCAGATGAATTAAGAAACAAGCCAATATTTCTACTTCTATGTCATTTGTCTTGTAATGGCAAATTTGCTAGAGCGTCGGCGTAGAATCTTCGTGCCTTCGGATCGAATCTCGTCGAAACATAAATTTTTTTATTTGATTTTCAAATAATTAATTTTAGTTTTATATAGGAGAAAAAAAATTTTCTTACATAAGATACTTAGTAGGATATAAATTTAGGAATAAATACCGTCAGTGACGAAGCGTGTAGATCGCTGGAAGAAAATTTCTTTTTCAGATTTTGGAGAGAGAGAGAGAATTTTTCTAACTTAAGAAAATGAATGATTTGCCACTTAATATCGAGATTCTGTCATATGTCACTTAATATCGTGATTCTGTCATAATTATTTAATAAAAAAGTAACTAAAATAAAAATTTTCTTTGTTGTCCTAAGTAGGAATTGACTTTAATTTTTTTTATATTATTATCTAAAGATCACTAAATGTTGTTAACAATAGGAAGAAAAGATTATATATACCTAAAATAGTTTTCCAAATTATTTGGAGTTGAACCTTCTTTGAATTCTCAAGAATTCGTAATACAATAAGCACGCTTCAATTCAGAACGTTCGGGACCACGACCTTGCTGGATTGGCGATTTCACATATTTATTTGAAATCGTTATAATTTCAATGGAGATGCCAAAGACAAATTATTCCAGATAAAATATCTAAGTGATTAATCATATATAAATGTGCTTGCTCACATTTTAAACATATGTTAACTATACAAACAAATTAAAACTGACATATTATTTCTTCTCAATATAACAACAATAAAATTAAATTAAAGCATTAAAGAATAATTTAATTGAATATTTATACTTTGATGAGGAACACGGCATAGAACAAAAATTAACATGACCCAGTAATAGCCAAAAGAAGTTGTGTGAGAAGTTACTCTATTCATATGTTTAGCTTATTGGTTATATTAGCACTAGAAAAACGCTGTGCTTCGAAAACACTTTACTGTACAGTATATTGTATATGCTCAGTTTTAATATTAGGCAAAGGTGGTATGCAACCCGCTTGAAAACAAGAAGTACTGCAATAAAATCACAATTACCAGTTTTGATAAACAGTGGATAAAATTGACAACTGTGCAGCAACCTGGTTGCCAAGGGCAAAAAACTCTCGAACCCCTAAAATAAAAACCGAAATTAAATATGCGTTCGATGTTGGATTACAGAATGTGCCCAACCAACCATTGACTGCCGGATGGAGGGTCGATTATTTTAGTATCTAAACATAACTAGAGACCATTTAGATTTCTTCATTTATAAATTGATATTACACGGAATAATATATTTAATGCTTCCCCTATTTTAAAGAATACTATTTATTCTTTGTATATAAAAGAACGATTTCAATTTAAGAATAAATGTCAAGATAAAATGATATAAATATTTGGTTATCAGTTATAAAGAGAAATCTCTCTCGAGGAATATAAGATAGAAGTTTTAATAACAAGTTTTCTTTACACAGTTTTAGAAAAAATATTATAAGTCGAAAAATCAAAGACATTTTTGTAAGTAATATGTATAAGATAATGCTTATTTTTTAAATTTAATTATAGGAGCTAATTAATCATTTGATGTTTATGAACGAGTCCAGCTCGCATTTGAATAGCGCCCCATAAATCGCTCAGACGAGTTCAGATCGTTACCGATCTAGTTTTTGTTAAACCAGTTATACTTCTTGTGTAATTTGGTGGGGTTTTATTACTGAATCGGTTCAGTAAGTTTCATGATGGTATGTGTGATGAATATTTCATGTTTTAAAGTATAGCACGTTCAGAAAGAGTTTTAAGTAAATATGAAATTAAATATTTCATAAAGATTTATACAAATAGCTTTTTTATTTAGATATTTCATTTTAATATTTTACAAACTAATATTTGTAATATTACCCTTTACTGGGTTGTTTAAAAGGGCCTGTTACAAATGTTGTAAATATTACATTGATGTACCTCAAATATTTTTTAAAGTTTATATTTTAAAAGAGCGCGAGCTATCTATAACACCATCAGAAAAGGGTGACATTTTCAGATGCATTTAGGGCAAAACGATTGCCACCTTCACCTGCTGCTCCTTAATTCTATCACTGCGCGTAATAAGAGGTAATAATAGACACATTAAGACTAACAACTTTCATAAAAAACGTGCATATTATAATGATTACATTACCCAAATCAAATATTGCTTAAAGAAAATTATTGTGTTAAATAATTTTTTAATATGTAAATAAAATCCAGCCAATAAAAGGAAGGAAAAGAATATTCGTAGGAGTACGAAAGAAAGACTTTTAGACAGTAAAATTATTCACTTAGTAATATTTTATTCATTTTTGTATTATATGAATTTAAATTTGCAACAATATAAGAAAATGAGAATTTCATTTAAGAAAAATTAATCACTCGAACAGTACTTTTTATCATAGAAAGAAAAAAGCAGTAATACTCCTTAAGGAATACTACTTTTTAAGTATTAATCCTTATCACCTACTAATTTCTGATTAAAACAGTATTTTCATGTGGGATAGTATTTTTCAAATACAAAATAAAATGACCTAAACCATTTTATTGAAGTTGTACTAATTGATACGAGGTTTGATTGAAAAGAAATGCTTCCAAGACCAAAAATTCCTTATGTTCTAGCTGATTTCTTACGATTCTCACTGCGCCTGAAATTTACATGTATCCTTCACATAATTCATTAGCCACTTTTGTGCATAGTACTTATCTCTGCCTACGAACTAACTCCAATGCGTGACTAATCGGATAAACATGTTGGGAAAAAATTCAAATGGTTGTTATCTACAATAGGCTTTAATGGTCTCTTTCTCCTCGTTGTCAGAACGAAAGAGGTGTTTCTTAAGGTATTCTTTGATTTTTGTGATGGAGAGAAAGTCGCAAGTTGTGAAGTCGGAAGAGGTCAAAAATGTGTATGCTTACGCAGCTTCTTTCCTACAAGTAGGAAATACTTTTTTCAAATACAATCGAATTTATTAAAAGATACTTCATTAGGGGGTTAAGAAAGAGAGATAAAGTAAAGATAAAAGCTATTGAGGAGCAGTGACATAACCCGGCAACACGGCTGCTTTATCAGCTGTGGAAGTAAAGCTGGTTACCAAGCAGAAAAGAACTGGTTTCTCAGAAGCTACAAGTTTCAGCTCATCAACTCTTTCCGCAGTAATAGAGCACAGAAGGAGTGAAAGAATGATGTGGATCAAAACGTTCTGATCGGACAAGCTTCCTGAGAGGAATATAGAACAAACATTTAGCTATGGTAGAGAAATTCGGAATTTAAAATTAATGAAGCCTTCGATCCAATAACCATAAGACCATTAACGTTTTATTTAAAGGAAATTAAGAAATACATTGCAGGATCCCGTAAAAGGGGTGTGAGAAAAAAATAGCTTATGGGATGACAGATTCAAGAGCGGGAAAACGAAAAATTTTCTAAGGAATTTTGATTAGGAGCAAATTATATTTGATATCTAGATTTAAAACCAAGATGGAATAAAAAAAATCTAAAAAAAAAAAAAAAAAGAATTTAATGGATTTAAATTAAAAATTTTCAATTAAAAAGCAGAAAATTGCCGAGGTAACACTGAGCTCTGACTTTTTTTGGAGACATGATGCTATCAAACTTATGTTCGAGATCAGATTCGAGTCTTTTTACAGACAAAGAGGTTCAAACAGAAAATGGTTTCCTAAGCAATGCATTCTGATTTTGAGGTAGTTAAATAAAGAAGTTGACACATTGTCTTTAAATATGAGAAATAAGGGTTTTTACAAACCAAAAGGAGATTTCTAGTCTTCTACTGTAGGAATTACAAACAAAACAGTGCGGTTTTCTTAATTTGAGGCTCTCCTCCTTAAATTTAAGAAGTGAACAGAATAACATGTCTCCAAGGACCTTCAGTTGACAGAAACTCGAAGACGTCTGGCTGGCTGCATCAAATTCATCTCTTTGCGGGTCACTATATCATTCATTTTTTTGTGCACGAGCGATATCTAGGATCAAGAGAAACACATGCATTACAAGGAGGACACATGTAGCATTCAGTAACAGGAATAATTTTCAAAACTGGAATACAAATTTAAAAAAAAGAAGTTTTGCAAATAGAATTATTACTTTTCCATCAAGCCTCGTAATTGCTAGAATTAATGGAACTAATAAAATCATATAATACTTTTTATTTACCACGTATAACCTAATATTTTAGAAATACTTTCTTTTTCTTCTATCTCTTCAAATAGATGAAAATATTCTTCTTAGAGAGGAAGGGGTAATCAAAACATATTATCATTTTTATTATATGTGAGTTTAAACACTCTCCAAAATAGAATAAATGTAGCGTATGAAAATGGCAAATATCATTATTTCAAATTTCCATTTGATAGATAAAAGTACAATTTAAAAGAAAAATAAAAGCATTTAAGTCTTAAATAATAGAGATTCACCATTTGAAAGAATTATTCATGAATTCATTCAGGAAATTATTTGCAAAGAAAATATGACCATTTAATTTTTTTATTTATAAGTTACGGAATACATTTCAAAAGGTTAAGAAATATCGACATTTTAAACAAAGTATTATTTTGTTTTAAATGAATAAGTTAAAGAAAAGATTTAATTGATTTATGTTAAAAAGGAAAAAAAAAACTAATGAAATATTTTTGAAGTATTACAAATTTTTATGCTAAATTATGACTCTGTAAGTAACTCAAGTATTTTAACAATAGCGAAGTAATCTGAATCTGAAAAATGATTTATGGTAAGCATTTTATTTCAATTGTAGATCCATTATAATTCATTTAAAACAATTTGAAGTATTTTTGAAGGGAATTTCGAGAAATGGCACTTCGTGTTTGTTACCAAAATGGTAATTAAGTTACAAAATGTATTGATTGAAAGTTATTTTATTAAACCGATAATAATAAATATACATTGAGACAATTACAATAAAATATTTTAAAACTGTCTCGATGATGAGATTGTAATAAAATATTTCAGATTCAATAAATAGTTAAAACTAAATACATTAAAATTACTAATTAATTGAATTTATTCATCAATTTTTCTATTGTTGAATGACATCAAAGAAATGATTATTATTTTCAAATGTATAACGGCTATAGAAAAAAACATTAATAAAATCATTCATTGTTTGATTTTAAAATACAATTGTAACAAGAAATGTTTCTTTAGACAATTTAGCGGTAGGTTTGTGTTCCATAGATAAGAAACTTTCCTTTACTAAATAAGGTCGAGAAAAAAGAGAGAGAGACAGAGAAAGTTTTTTTTTCTTATTATTATCATAGATATCTCATCGTATAAAAATAGGAATAACATTGTTATAAGTATTTTCAGACAATGTGATTGATTGGGAAAAATTGTTACAATAAATACAATCATTTCCCGATATTCTTGAGTTATTTCGACATTTTCGAAGCAATTTATTGTAATTAACATAATTGAATGAGTGGAATGCAAATATTATTTTATTATTTTTCTCTCTTACTTAGTACTACTTCTCTCATATCCTACTCACTGCCTTTAAGTTCTTATAAATCTAAAATCAACCAATTTTCATTTGATTCTTGAAATTTATATTTATCTATATATCTTACATTAAGTCCCATTTGAAAATATTTAATTCAAATTTCTCATTAGATTTATAAGTCTTCAATGGTGTACAGTTAACTACCCTGGTTATAATGGGAATGACGGAAAGTAATTTTTATTCGCAAAAACTATGGACTTAAAAAATCGATTATTAATTATGATAGAATTTAAAAAAACATTACAGCCTAGTGTCTTCCTTGAAATTTCTATCCATAATAACTAATATTTTATTTTTAGAGATCGTCTCCTATTTCAATATCGTAATAGAGTGTGATGTTCAAAGTTTTAAGCTATGAAAATTATTTTAAATTGACACTTTCAAAATTGTTTAATTAAACGATCTTAGCTTTGTTATTTTTTATTATTAATTAATAAATTAGTAAAACTTTTCAGCTTGATTTCAAATAGTTGAGTAAAATATGTTTAGGTTTGAAAGTATTTTGTGAATTAAAAACTGTGTTTACGTAACAAATCTCAAAAACTTAAAAACTACTATTCGTTTAAAAGGAACAGTAATGCCTATCATAATTTTTTTTTAAAAAAGAATATAACAACGGAGAAATCTGAGATTCATATTGCTAAAAATTAATCATATTGAAAATGTAGATGATTCTTTTAAATAGTGGTATGGTATTTTTCATTTCAATACTAAGAAAAATTTTGAAATGCATGCAGTGTTAAAAAAAAAAAAAAACATTTATATTCATAAATATACAAGAATTACAACTCAACATTAATAAGTACTTATCTCCTTTTTGAATAGTAAAAAAAATATTCTTATCACACATTTTATCTTATCCTTTTTGTCACTTTCAATTTTATGATATTTAAAAGTGATACGAAGAGCATTATAAAATAATTATAAATAAAAGTAAAACATTTATAAAGCTTGCTTTCGTTAGAGTATTAAAAGGTAAATTTTATCGACATTTAGGAGTTTAAGACTAATTGTTGACGTTAAAATAGGTTGGAATTGATATTAAAAGGTAATAGGAAATTAATACGAACTATGATTCCTAAGCACTCATTGAAAATTAAAATAAATTAGTATTTTGCTTACAATCCAATTTATTTGGAGCATTTCTGTTTTCATGCAATATTCTTACGATTGCTATTTTAATCTCCATAAAATTTTTGTAAAAAGTAGAAAATTAAGAAAATGTGAGTCTTTAAAAATTTTAATAGTAATTATTAGGTACTTTATAGTCATTAAAATTTATATATTCCATGATTTATTATTGTAATCATTATAGAATTTTGTAATTAATATTACATCGAAATCTTTCAACATTTCGTTTTAAATATGAATCCTGCTGTATACATTTAATTGGTTTTAAAGTAACCTTTATTCTATTAGAAAATTTACTATTAAACAGTAATTTCTCTCATCAATCAAGATGTAATTAAAATTAAACATTTTATCAGCAAGAAGTGAGAAAATAATTCAATTAAAAATTCCATCTATTAGTATGAAATATTTCTGGAAACAATGGTAAAAATTACATCTCCAAAAGGGTTTTAAAACAGTTATTAGAAGGAAAATTTAAATGTTTAATATTTAACTTTTCAGATTTATTATTTTAAAAGAAAATTAAATGAAATAATATTTTTTAGTATTTCTTACTCTCTCGTAATAATTTTAAAGTTCAAATACATCAGGTTTATGAAAAGATGAATAAAATGGAATACCACAAAATGCTTTCTTAATGTATCAGATATATTTTACTAAAATGAATGTTGGATTTGGTTTCTGAATATCCGCGTTATTTTAATACGTTCTGTATCAAACATTAAACACTTTTAGAAATTCTTGAATAGACACTTGAGTGCTTTTCCTAGTTTCTGATCATGGTGTCTGAAGAAATAAAATGTTCAATCCCTTTTTATCCGTATGAAAAGTATTTTTCAAAGTCACATTTACTTTTTTTGTTTATAGTTATACGTAAATAGATGATCATTATTGAGGGGAAAAAAACCTTTTTTCGATCTGCTTCAAATATTACTGAATGGTTTCAAATACTAATGGAAAAGACGATTATTTTCGCAACAAATTTTACAGATAACCCTCATACGCATTTCAAACAGTTTTTCAGCTTTTTCCTACAGACCTTGGTTACTCATTTTATAATGAACAAGAAGGTAATTGAAGACTCGAAATTGAGTTCTACAAATTATTTGTGAAACTATAGGCACGTTAAACATAAAACTAGAACTAAAAATTTGCTTGCAACGTAGTGTGGAAGTTACGAACTAATACGCAGTCCTAATCTATCCTTAGAAATAGACAGAGTGAAAGAAATTCAAACCGAATCTATAATAAATTTAATTTGTTACAATACTCGTAAGTTTTGAAGCAATATTCTTCGAAATGTCAATTTCTATCCATCGTCTTTATGCTGATAAATATAGCTAATTCAATTCACTATGTTTCAGTAAAATGGAGTTTTTCATTTTAAAAACTCCATTTTAATGCAAACTTACTTCTCAAACCATATAAAATAAATGCATTTTTATGTTATTTATTTATTCAATGTTGATATATCATTTACGAAATAGTTTAAATGATTTACAATTAAAATAACTTCTTTATTGAACTGACTAATAGCAAACTACTTGAAACAGAATATTTTGAAATACATGGACATTAAGCAAACAAAATAACGTGATAATCGAATCTGCAACATTCCATATTTCCCATTAAATTTGAAGAAACTTGTTTGAGATGAATTCATCAAACAAACTTTGCACATACCGAAATGAAAGCATTCAACATAATGCCAGCCATTCAGAAGCTTAAAAGCATAACTTTTCATAATGTTTAATTCCGGAATAGGAAAACGGAAGAAATTAACACTGAACATTAAAACTGAGAAGCTACCACACACACATATTTCGGTATACCCAAGTTTTCTCGAGTCGTATCGCTTGAGGCAATGAGAATTCCTTTCCCAGTCCTATTGTCAAATTGATGGGTTAATTAATGCTTGCATAAATGAAATATTCAAACAATGCCGATCGGAGTTGGATAAAAGGATTGCAACCCTTGCATGATGTGTTGGAAATAACTCCAGTGTACTTGTGTCTTCTAAATATATATTTTGATATCCTCCCGATCGCATGGTAGAGAAGTTTTGAGAAGGAGGTGACACCTCAGGAGTTGGCCTTGTCACTTGACCGAGGTTCAAGATTTCGTGGTCGGTAGTCAATAGCCCTCGTTTTGTTTCTAGTGTTACGTTAATAAAATCAATTTATCTATCTAAATATTTTGTTATAGTAATTATAATTGCAGTGTTTCCACTTCTCAAATAAAGACATCAGATAAATTTTCACCGGGAAACAAAATTTATTTTTGGGAAACAAAACTCATATTTACCAGGAAACAAATCTTTACCTGATGGTGGTATGTTGCGTTCAAAATCAAACGTCTTATTATTCTCCTTCTTCCTCGAAGGTCAACGCCCTTCTATTCCTAGATGGTAACCCTTGTTTGCCGCAACAGGACTGCGTCAGTTTCATTAGCTCATCGCCAACAGTAATTAGACAACACAATAATTAATAGAAATTAATAATAAAATCATAAGACAAAATAGATTGAAATAATTAAATTCACATAATTTATCCCAACATTTCTAGAATCTAAATAGGAACTATCTAAAGTGGAACTGAATTGGAACTGTCTAGAGACATGAACTACATATTCAAACTACCTATCTACCTAACAAGAACACATTTTCTCCTAGAATTCAATATTTCTTATTAACTCAACGGTTTTGATATCTTATGTTAGGTACAATCACGTAATAACGTCATGAGCAATACTAGAGCGACTCTTCCACACCAATCAAAAGTGACATAAATTAAATTATAACATATTGCTTTTGATATATATAGGGCAATGGAAGTTTCATAAATTTACGAAGTACCTAATTTAAATGTATAAACTTTGAGCTCACATCATAATTAAGAATACATTTAACCGTGAATTTAAGATTGTTCAAGAATTTATTAATTGGAATTCAAAATTTATATGATAAGAATTTAAGTAGAAATTAAGAAAGAAATTAAGAAATTTCAAAAATTAAGAAAACATTAAGAAATTTCCAATACTCTGTGAGAAAGAAATTAAGAAAACATTAAGAAATTTCCAATGCTCTGTGACGTCGAATTACGATTGGACGTTCCGAGCAAAGTGCTAAATTTGCATAAGTCGGTGGAAGGAAATGGAATACGCTAGGGCAGGAAATCAAGAATATATTGTAAAAGCAAGTTTAAATTTTGTTATTTGAAATCTGTGGGAAATAATGAGGTTATTTTTTCGATTAAAACTAAATATTTTTTGGTTAAAGATTTTCCAGGCACGATGTCATAATGATATTTAAAAATATATCAGGTTCAATTAAATTGATAAATAAATGATAATGGAAATATTTGGTTCAAATAATGGTCGCGTTGTTCTAATTTTAACTCAAATTCTGTACGTACTTCTATAACATTCAAAACAATTATATAATTGATTTGTTAAAGATATACAAGTTGTTCGGGTGGTATTTTAGAAAATACCTAAGGGCTTTCCGTTTGAAAACAGTAGCTTTTGCAAGTACATTAACAAGTAAAGAATAGTCAAATTCGTAAATAAATGTAATTACGATTTCTTTATTGACTCTTTATTGTTATTAAAAATATAATTTATGTTCCATGCAACAAGACATTAAAAATACTTATTTCTTATTAAAATAAATATTTTCCACAATAATTTTGTGACTTTCGAACAAAGAAGCCTGTTGTCGCCCAATTCAGTAAAAATTTGAATTTCAAAGTTCTCTCAAGAAAAAATGTAAGAAAAATATGTATTCAGAAGCATTTTGGTCCTAAAAAGTAGTTGAGGCATTTCCTCGCTTTTGTTTCTTCATTTCTTCTTGAATTGTTTTCCATTTTATTTCGGTCAAAAATATTTTGAAAGTTGGAGGGAAAAATCGGAGAAATATAACTCAGATTTATAAAGAAAAGAAAGCTTTTGGTTCAACCTCTCACACTTTAAAGAATGTTAGATATTAATAGTTGTTGGTTTATTTTGCTATGTACTTTTGATAATATGTATTTTGATTTTAAAATCTCAATAACTACCTGCTTAGATAAGAAGAATACATAAGAAACACAAATATGAGGAAAAAAACAGATTTCTCAGAGAACTTTGAAAAATTTCGAACGTTGTCATAAAATATTACTTAAATTGTTTTCTGTTAGTGAGTGTTATGCGTTGTTCTGTCTCTTAAATTTATTCCTTAGTTATTTCCCTGTGACTCTACAATCCGTGCTCTGTATACTGATGTCATTAAAAATGATGAATATTTCATGTTGTTTTATTAGTTTGCAGTGATTCATAAAATTATTATTTAATTTAAATAAATATCTTTTAGGTAATAAGTAATATTGGTATTTATTAATAAAATAGTTAAAATATTTCAGAACAATTGTGAAAAAGATTAAACACCTCTAAAACTGCATTTTAAAAATTGTAATATATTTTTTTTATATGTTTAAATTTAAATCATACTAGCCAAAAGATGATGTTTTTCAAATTACTGATTAAAAGGAAAATCACAGTTTGGATAATATTAAGTTTGTTTGATGCATTATTATGAAATGATTCCAGCTATATGATATCTTTCAATGACAATTTTTGTTAAAAAACAAATATGTTTGTTCATTTTCAATTCCGGTAACATAATTAAGCGTGATATTAATATTATTAACTTGAATTAAATTTTCTTCGCTACAGAATGTTATAGTTTTTATCGGAACTCTCCTCAAAATAATTAGCATAATTCAGAAAATATATTACTATTAATATCAATCTCATACAATAAAGTATTTTTTCTCTATTAATA
>BMAW01005292.1:118618-192011 GCA_019974015.1 Nephila pilipes
TAATATCAATCTCATACAATAAAGTATTTTTTCTCTATTAATATCAACCTCATACGATAATATATTTTGAGTAAACATTTAAATATAATACATTTCGAAAATGAATTTTACTATTATAAGAAAGGTACACTAATAAGAAAAGACTGACTGTTGACCTGGCCAGCACATGCTCAATATATGTCGCCCATTAAAACATATCATTTTGTATCCAAATATAGAGTTTTTCTCTCTGAATAAGTATTTACTGTCAACTATGAATTTAAAAGTTTTGTAGTCCCAGATGATCCAAATAGGGGGATAAGAGTGATGCGATCGCGGATGAGAATTGAATAGAGTTTATTGGGTATTTGATGAAATCGTGTAAGTGTCTGTTGAATTTGTGTGAGCTAATGTGCCAATTCTTGGTGAACTTCAAATTTAAATGCGCTACCGGGAGAGACCCAGGGTAACCACAAACAGAAAGAAAGTGCTCTTCTATCCCGAAAGAATCAGTCACATTTTTTGAGGAGTAAGTGTGCAATGGCCATCTACACATCTCTCATCCGTAAATTCAAAGTGTCCAAGAGATATCACTCCAAATTAAAACTTACCGTTACATGATGATTGGGACCATATATCAGGTTTGGAGAGACAAGGTACTTTACCACTCTACAGCCATTACGATTAATGAGAGTTGAAGTATCAGGGAGTCAAATTCAGCTTAATTTGATTTTCAGTAGGATTATAGCTTTTATTACTTCCGATGGCAGAAAATTTGAGTACGGTATATCTACACTGTGTACTTTAAATCACTTGTAAATTTAATTATGTCTTTCTCCTATTATACTATATATGTACAGTAAATAAGATTCTGTTAATTGGAATCCATTTTGTTAAAGCAGTTTTAATGACTTGCTTTTCTTTAAAATGTCCTTATGCTTGAAATAATAAACAGCTGAAAGGAAAATTATAAATTTCTTATTTAAATAAAACACAATACAAGAACATCCACAAAAATATTTGAAAATTTAACTAGACAGTTTCAGCTTATTCATTTCCGAAATTAGGAAATTTTTTTGGAAAAACCTGATTTTCTTAAGAATATGAATCTTATAAAGTTTTATATTATAAAAAAACTTCTTCATTTTCCTTTCGAAATACAGAAATTTTATTTCTAAGAAATTAGATAAGTTTGATACGTTCCCTCAACAGTGTCTCTGAAAGTTTCACATTGTATTGATTAAAAAAAACGTTATTGTCGCTGGAAATATCTTAAGGTACAAAGTGTATCACAGAAAGAATTGATTTTTTTTTAAAAAAAAGAAAGAAATTGATACGTGCACCAATTTCGCAACAAATAAATCGCAATTCCATGTTAAAAACTTTTCCTTAATTAGAATATGTTAAGCGCAATAAATTATAACTTTAGTTCATTGCGCAACATTTAAATATATTCATTTAAATATCACAGTTTACTGCGACTGAATTCGAAATTATATTTTCAAATGAAGTGAATATACTTATACATATAGAAGAAACAATTTTACTCAAGTAAATATTTTTTTTCATTTTTTCATTTCCATATTTTTTCTGATTTTACTCAAATCATTACATTTGTTTCCAATTCAAGTATTTTTGAAATTAAGAAAAAATATTCAGGTAAAAATTCTTGTGTTGCTCTGGAGTCCCAGAGTAGATAGTAGTAAGTCTAATTCTTTTATTTTTCTAAGTAACGAGGTCAGCTTCGAAATGCTTAGTCAAATGTAAAATTATTGAACTATTTTTACAAAATAATAAGTAGCTTATCATTTCATGAAAGTGTTCATAAAACTAATGTAGATAAATATTATAGTCTTTACAAATGTATACATTTCAACCATATGTCTGCTTAAGCAATTTAACAAACTAAAAAAAAATAATGTAAAAATGGATATTTCTCTCTCTGGAACTCAGTTTATTAATTTTATTTATTATATATATATATATATATATATATTTACAAAAATTGCTATACACAGATTATTTCTATTTAACTAGTTCATCGAAGAAGGATGGATTGCAACCCAAATTTATGGCATATTGACAATAGGCGTTGAAAAGCACGCATGGGTTCGTAACGGTACAGTTTAGTCAGCCATGGTGAAGAGAGGGAAAAAGAGGCGAAAAAGAGATTGAGAGATAAGCGCTTCTCGGTTTTGTTCAGGAATAGGAACCGCTGCGTGATCTATCGCATGACGTTGATTCATGATTCACTACTCTATCGAGCAATCGTGGAACAAGTTGTACTGTATCATTGAAAATGTAGTTAATAAATTGCTAATTGGCTCAATAACCGGCACACATATCTATACATATAATATTAATATGTTTTCTGCTTCTTTTCAAAAAAAATTCTTCAAACACAAAGTTTAAAAACTGGTTTATTTTAATAAACAGTTGCAAAATATTCTACAAAATACTTTTTGATTATATTAAATTTAAGTTATATGTAATACCCTATGTATCACATACTAGTATATTCCCCCTCCAATACGTTTACAAATTTTACTACTTTCCACTTACAATTTCTAGTGAAATTGAAGATATTTGCTACGTTCATCTCCATTTATCCGTGGTTGAATTTGTGAATATATATGCTGAGATTTCTGGTTTTTAATATGTTTTTATAATGTAATTCTCTAAAGTGCGATATTACTGATATATACATATATTATTTTATTCCAAAGAATAGAATAGTATTAATTATATTATTTCCAATTTTGTACATTTTGCTTTTCGATTACATTACCTTATTTTAAATTTCTTTATTCTTTAATAGTTCGTTTCGAATTTTGGATTATAGGGTCTTAAATTTTAGTTTGATGATTGATTAATTACTTATGTAAATTTGAATTTGATTTGCATAAATATTTGTTTGAGTATTAGTGATATATATATATATATATATATATAGATAGATAGATATACTTTAAGCAAAAAGATTATTATAATTATTCATAATAAGTATTTAATAACATATAAATCAAAAGTATTCTTACTTTTAGGTCTATTTGAACAACAACATAAATATGGTGTTATTGTAGAAAAGTTCTCCAATTGTAAAATTAAAATCTAATTTTCAAGAATAAAACAATTCATAAGTGAGTATTAGGTTCAATTTATAAACTGGGGAATTTATTTTATTTCTACGATATCAATTTAAAATTTTATGACACTACTAATTCATAGACTAAAACTGCATTAAAAATATTTTTACATATTTCATATAAAACATGTACTTCACATTTTCAGCGTATTATAAATTGGTAGAATGTAGAATTTTAAAATGTAAATCGGATGTATAACTTGAGAAAAATATGTTTAAAGAAAGAAACTATCCTTTTAGATACTTTTTGTTTAACATATGAAAATTATATAAATGATTATCGTAAACACGCACACTCACCATATCTTTGAGTGTTAAGCCCTTTTTGTTATATTTTAAAGAACCTGATACCTTTAAAATTTAAGAACCTTTAAAATTATACCTAGTTCAACAATTTTTCCATTGAATTTCTCATTTTTATTTGAATTATAATTCGATAGGTTCCATCCAACGATTACTTTAAAACATGATTAAAAACAAAAGTTACAAGTATTTTAAAGACTTAATTAGGTGCGTTTATGATTCCCTGGTTTATTTAATAAACTGTAACACTATTATAAAAAAGTAACATTTACTTTTCATGAATTTCTTAGGGAACATAAATTTAAGTTATTGTTCTTTGGTTAGATTCTCAATTTCTTTTCCTCTGTTAGTGTGATCCCACGAAGTGTGACAATTAATATTCAATTTCCCTTTATCCCCAAAAAATAACACGATAAAGTTTACTGAACGCTATCATTTAACGACTAAAAACTTTCTTTTCCCATCCAATAAATGATGTATAGAAGGGAAGTACTAAATTCGTTGTTAAAAATAAATCGGAAGGAAAAAAAGATCTAAAGAGTAATGATTTCAGATCAAATAATGATGTCAAGGAATCGATCTCGCCAACAGGGAATTTTGAGCTCTAAACGATTTTCTAAGAGCCTTTAGAAATGTTTCAGAGTTATCATTACTTGTCATTGAATCATTCATTTTTCCAGTTCATAGAACTTCCATTACATTAAGAAGAATCTTTCTTTCATAGAGAACATTTTGCTTTGATAAAACTAAGGTAATATGACAGATTATTTGATTGTAGGGTAATGTTTGTATATTATGTAAAAACTGATTTTAACTTTTGATAATAAAAGTTTTTTTTTGTGAAAAGAGGGGTTTTCTATGTGGGGTGTTTCGAATCTTAGGAGAAAAAAAATTGAGAGGTGATAGAAAATATCTGAAAAAGCAAATTTCACCATACAATGCATAGGTGAAGAACAAGCGGTAAACCGCTAAATGCTCTGTAATAGAAAGTATAAAAGTTTTTTTTCACATCGCTATTTCTATCGTAGATGTCAGAAGGCATGGTCTTCTTCTGATTACTGTTCATCGCCTTGCCTCCTGAAATCCATGGTAGAAATGAGGATATGTTAGCAAACTCGCGTTTCATGCTTTCCGTTACAAAGCTTTCTAATGTTTTACCTCTCACTGTCCACTTGTGCCTTTCCTATCGGAAAATTGATTGTTCAGATGTTTTCTATCACCTCTTAAATTTTTACCCATGACTTACAAAACACCATATATTTATGTAACTGGACTTTTAAATAGACTCCGTTTTATGAAATCCAAGTTAAATCATTAAGAATAATCAATGGATAAACAATAAGAATTCACCTAAATAAATAAAATGAGTCATCCAATGGTTCCGGTTAATGTATGAAATATCAGCTAAAAATTCTTTCGGAAAGTAATTTTAACACAATGGTTCGCAATTTTGCATTGATTTTTTTATTTATTTCAATGATTTTTTTTCCACATTATAAATATTCTAAGGAATTTTCTTTCATTTTAAAACATATTATGATTGTTTTAATATATGATTATTATAACTTAGTTTTAATCAATTGAAAATAAACTAATCATAGTTTAAAACTAATCATGATTTAATTGTTAATTATTGAGCTTCGAACAATTATGAAATATAACAAAAAATAAATTTTAAGACATTTAGAAATTTGAGGTAAAATATGCATCATTTTTTTTTATCTTCTTCTAGTGAAAAATTCTGAAAGAAATTTGTTGTAAAAATAATTTTCATACTATATATCTTACTTGATAAAAGTTTTCTTATTATTCTACTGATAACATTGTATAGTTTCAGTTTTCTGCTAAAGATGTAACAATTATTACGTAAAATGGTTACATTTAAGCGCGTTTCATAAAATTAATTTTGTTAATATGAGTTGATTTCTGAGAATTATAACCCACTAAAAACTTTATAATAAGTTCTTTATATGATTCATCTGATCAAAATTATTTTCTGAAGATATTTTTCTTTCGTGTTTCGCCTGTTCAAAGGCAAAAACAACTCATGATATTTATCACTTACTCTTTTTATTCTTAGTGCTCTTTTTTATACCTGGCTAAACGATAAAAGACAGTAAATATGATATAGTTAAAAAAAAAACGCCTATTGATTCCTTTGAAGCTTTTTCAAAAATATTATTATAATATGTTCTTTCTAGAACGATAGGTGTTGACACTGAGAGATTATTTTTATTTTTGAGTCTATTTTGAACAAAAAGCAAGAAATTAAAAATCAAAAATATGTATAATTTTTTAAAAAAGTCTTGCAGACAAATTAATTTTTAAACATTTTATTGAAGTAGCTTTTTATCTTTTTAAACTGCTATGAATATCATTTTTTAAACGTATTTTGTACATTATGTTAAATAATTGAAAAAATATTATTTCCAGCTAAAAATAGCATGCTTTCAAAATTTCACCAAGCAGTTTTAAAAGTGGAATTTTTCTATGTTTTTAATCATAAAAATTTTAATTTTTAACCTCTTTTTTCAATTTTGTTATGCACATTTACCAGACAGAATTATGTTCTCACTACATGCATTGTATTATGCTACATAAAAATTATATAACCGAATATAGTCATAATAAATAAATAGAAATATATGAGAGAGATTTCCAGTACATAATCTTTAAATATTTGTAATTTATTACTGAATGACCAAGTATGATACTCTGCAACAAAATGGTAGATTGAAAAAATGAAATTTGAAGACCGAAGCAAATGATTCTAATTTGTTTTGCTGAGTCCTTAAATAATTTGAAAGATTGAAATACTTTCCATAGTTTAGTTAAAATTAATATTTTAAGATATTGAATATGAGAATCAAACAATTATGGGTCAACATTTTGCATTAAAAATTTATAGGTCTACAAAATGATCTGAGGCATTTTTGTAAATATTTTCTGTAATTTTAGGAATTTTACATTTTTAGGAATTTTGCATTTGTTTCTCTAATAAATAGCATTTGAAATCAAATGATAGATACCATCAAGAAATATCCTACGTCAGCAAGACATAATTATTTTATTACAGTCAGGAAATATTGAAAGGAAAACCATCCCTTGGTCAATATAATTTAAGGATGTTATTTAAGTATTAAATCAATGCTTGTGTGTGCTTGCAAAGAACACTAAAGGATAAATTTCAGTTTTTTTTTTTTTTTTTTGCATGGGCAGTTATGTTTCGAAATACGATCTCAGTGTTGTTACAATATATAAATTGAAATAATAATATTTTATTCTGTCAAAAAAAGAAAATTTGAAAAAAATTACAATAGTTTTTAAATTGATTTTGTTTGTCTTCAAGAACTTTTATCAAAGTAACTGGTGCTTCTTAATCTTGTGTTTTTTTTATATATATTCTCTCATTTGCAGTTATTAAGCCATTTAACAGTTTCTTACTTAAAAAAAATGCAATAAAAAATTTAGGCTTTTATTGCTCATATTTGTCTTTTTCATTGTCTTTCGATGTCTGTATTCAGGATAGCCGCGTTTTAGGCATAACACGAGGCAATTCCAAATAAATGAATCAAATTTAATTACATTAAACACTTTTGTATTCAAATAAGAAACTGAAAGATGTGGTATTTCTAGGAAGGAAAGTTATGTATAAATATGCAAGCAGATAGGATAAAAGAAAATAAAGTAGAATAATTCAATATTTACAAGGCCCATTTTTTTTCCAACCTTCGTTGGACCATAAAAAAGATAATAGAACAAGATGTATTTGTTGCCAAACGTTATGAAAAAACATGTTTAATTTTCCTTATAATCGCCATGAATATTCAATAATTGCTATATAGGGAGACGAACTTGTACTACACTTGGTTTTGAAGCTACTCATTGGCCTGGAAACTTAGACCTCCAAGTCAGTTCTTCAATTCAAGAAATAGATAAAAACCATTCGGTGATAAGTCAATAAAAACTATACGTCAGATTATCAAACACATCCCATCGAAACTGCTCCAGTAGTTGTTAAATTCAAACAAGATAGGGTGATTGGGTATTGTAGTGGACGAGGATAACTGCAGAAACAGGCATTCCTCTGCTTTTGTTTAGAATGACTCCTCGCAGTCGTCATAAATGGCTGCATTGATATTAAGCCGATTCTATAAATACAACAAGCAAGACATCTTTTTGGTCACCTCACATACTATTAAAAGTTTGCATGAACAAACATACATCCCCGTTTCCTTTTATCACGAACGCCGGTAGGCCCGTCTTTAAATTGTCTGCACCATTTACACACAACATCATCACATATAAAGTATTTACGTAAATTTGCCTAATTTTTCGGTGAATTTCTGCTGAAATATTTCCTTCTCCATGAAGAAAGTTAATAACACTACGCAATTCACACTTTGTGGGGGCTTTAATTATACCATCTTTATTTAAGTGCATACAACTAAGATTAAAATAGCGAGGGAGTAGATATTAGTAGAGGCTATAGATAGAGATATTCGCTAACTTCCACTTAGCATTAATTCCTCCCAACACTCGTTTGTTGTTCAGCAGCTCCATCGGATGTTGAAAAAAAAACAACCCTCACAATTTTCTTTAAAAATATTATGTTTTTAATACAAAATTCGTGTGAACAATTTAATTATAAATTTAAACAATTATTTAAAAAAATGAAATTTTCATGAACACTTAAAAACTGTATATTGATTTGCTAAATGAAAAGGAAATTTACGATAACCGAGCTTTTAAATTTTACTTTATTCTTATTTGTTTATTGACTAACATTAGGATGAGGAAACTTAATTAATTCTTTGGTTCTTTTGGTTTGTTTTACCATTCAATGAAAGAGATATTATTATGTTCTACAAGGATATTTCCTTTCTTGTTTCACAAAAAAATTTGAATTAAGTACTGTACATGTCTTTATTTCAGTTTCATATTAAACAAAAACTTTTATGTTTCGTAAAAGATTTTTTTTTATAATTCCTTTCAATTGCTGACACACCATACTAATTTTAATACAAACTCTACATCACATTATGCTCGAATCTTTCACCACAAGCTATTTTTGGAAGAATCTTTCTTTAAGTTTCCTATGAAAGATAGCTTTAATTAAATAACTAGTGAATGAAAATCATTCTAGCGAGAAGAGCAATTATTATATGGTTGCATGCTTAATATTATGCAGCAGCACAACCTCTTCCATGATAAGTTAAAATTCAAATATGATACTTCCGTAAGATTTTGTTTCAACTCAGATTTCACACTTATGGCTAAATATGAGCTGAAAATACATAAAAATAAATATATATATATCTAAATATAATAAAATATATATATATATATATATATATATATATATATATATATATATAATCGTAATATGCCAAATATCTTTAACTAGTAATATCTAACAATAACATCTAATATGTAAACAACTGTTAGAAACAATTATGATTAAATTAACAATAATTTCTTATACTTAAATATTAGTTCTAAAATAATGTGTAATGCTTAGGAAATATTTATGATTATCAGAATTGAATTGATAAAAATATTTATTCATATCAATATTATAAGATATTTTCCCATCATACAAAATTTTAAAATACAAAGTACCGTAAAAAGAAAACTCTTAGAAAAGGAAGAAATTATTCAGGTCTTAATATTTTCTTAGTTTAGAGTAACACTCAGTCTTTATGGCCATTTTTATGAAGCTGAAAACATCAGATGTAGTTTTTTTTTAAATTTAAAGCATATCAAATTTTGTTTTAAGTGATTTTCTTAAATAAAGAGGGATGATAGATAAATATTCTTTTCACATGTCTCACACCATAAACTGATATACTTCAGAGTAAGAAATGCTACTATGTATTAATTTTTTTTTCATGTTATTCACATTTCCTGTGCTTTAAATATCCAGATTTTTTTCAAGCAAAAGCAGCATCAAACGAAGACTGTGCGACCACAAATTACAATATTTAACTGAAAACAAGAGGAGAAAATTCATAATTTCCATTAAGGGCTATTCTTGCTCTGTAAAAATATTTTTCTCATTAAGTTTTTGAAAATAAAACTTAATAATGTATTTTCCTAAGAAATGCAGAACAAAGATTTTTGAAATTAGTGACTCAGTGTCCAGCATTTCTTCGAAGTAATAAATAAGTAAATTTAAAACAGGTCCAAAAGAGAGCATCTAACTAACATTGTGAAATAATTAAAAATACAACTTATGGAGAAACTGTGCATATTTTAAAAATAATGTTTTTTTGTTAGAAGAAGTTTTAATTAATCTGAAAATTTCATTAATATATTTTCCAAGAATAAACTAGATATTTTTAAGACATAGAAAAATACAATTCTTCAAGTCTATGATTTTCGTATTTCTGATACTTTAATCTTCTCAAAGGAATTCTTGAAAAATAAAAAAAAGTTACATTTTAACTATTTTAAACCGTATAAAAATCATGGAAGGTGAATTAAAAATTAACTGAGATTTGCATATATTTTTTTCAGAATAATATGAATAAAAATTTCAGTAATAACATTTCATTCAGACTTAAAACCTAATTATTACTAGTTGGTATATGTGTTCTTCTCAAAGACGAATTGAAAAACATAACATTTCAACTCTTTATATAAAAGTTTTTTAATGAGCACCAACTCTTAAATAATATTTTAAATACTTTTAATTGAAGTGACTCAAATCATTATTAAAATTGTTTCGTTCTTTTTTTTTTAAAGGGGACAAATGTTCATTCCGAATACCATATGAATATAGTTTACTTTGGGTCCATAAATTTCTGGTGTAAATGGTTTTAGGATTTTTTGAGATTTTAAAATTGATACTTTTCAACTGTATTTTCAAAAATTCTCCAATATTCGGCTAATTAAATGAAACGAGAATCCTAATTTAGCGATTTATCTTTCAAGAGCTATCAAAAAAGAAAATACAAAAAGGTTGCATCAATATTATTAATAAGAAAAGTCTTAAAAACACGATAGAAATTAATTAAAAAATAAAAATATTTAGTTTTAAGTAAATAAGTTCAATTAGAAAAGTTTTTAGGTAAGTTGAATTAGTGAAAAAATTCTTTTCCTTAAAGGCACTCCAAAATTGATACTTTTGAACGCTATTTTCGAAAATACTCAAAAGTTCGGCTAATTAAATGAAACGAGAATCAGAATCTTATGATATATCGTCCAAAAGCTAACAAAAATGAGAATACGATAAATTTCACTTCAGCATAACTAGATAAAAAAAATCTTAAAAACATGAAAGAAAATAATTCAAAAGTAAAAATAATTCATTTCAAGGAAACGAGTTCAAAAAGAAAAGTTCTTAGGTAAACCGAAATTAGCGAAAAAATAGTGGACGAAATGTTACGCGTTGATTTGAACTAAGGTCTAACAGTTACCTGGTGTAAATCTTGTGGACTAATAGAAGGTTGGAGAAAAGCATAATTAATAATCTATGTTACGTAAGAATTTATATTTCTAAGCCGCTTGGTTTTTTTAATTTGCGGAATAAGTAACGAAGACGTTTTGAAAAGAAAGATTATCAATTTCAAAGATTATCAATTTGCCGTAAGCATTTTGAGTGTTCCACTAATTCATAATTTTAATGTTCTTTTTTAAAAGAGCCCAGATGCTCATCCTTATTTTCAAAAATTTGTCGAAAATAGGCGAATTAACTTCCATCTCTTAGATAGCTTACGAATCGTAATGTTGTAACATTTTGTTCGAGAGCTGACCAGAAAAATGTCTAAAAATATTTCATCAACAATAAGAAAATATATAAGGGAATCGAAATAAATTCAATAAGAAGATATATAACTGAATCGAAATTAGCAAAAAAATAGAATTAAAGTAACCGAAAATGCTGATGATTTATCCATCCTACTTCATCTGATATACAGCGGGAAGGCAAAAAAAGCATACTAAAAGTAAGTTGTGTTGCATAAGAATTCTATATTTCAAAAGCGGTTAAGTCTGGGACCTGAGGAATAAACATAGAAAAATATTTTTAATTTAATAATTATTCATATAACAAATGCAGTGAAAATTTTAAGCTTTTTTGTTGAAAATATTTTTTAAAAGGAAGGCTTTTCATTTGCTCTTCGATATCATTATTTAACGATTCATTCAAAACACAATCGTAATTCTACAATAAAAATCAAACAAATGTATAAAGATTACAATCTCCTATTAATTACATTCCGGTACAAGGAGCAAATAAATGATTAAATATATGCGTAGAGAGCCATAAGCAACGAAGTCCGTGACGTCAATCGACGTAATATGCTCAAGAATCTTAAGCAGTGAAGATAAATGGGCTCTTTAAGCTTAATTTTTGAAAATTCTAAAGGAAAATGTTTGGCAGGAATATGCTTATTCCTCCTTCACTACATCATTGAAGCTCCCTAAAATTTTTGACAGTAATGCGATCAATGGTGTGGATTTGTATAATGGACAAACAAACATTCAAATTTGTATATAAGATAAACAAATTAAAGCATTTATATGGCGCAATTGAAGTAAATGGAACTAACAGCTAATTATATAAATCTAGTATTAAGATCCATCATTAGGATCTTACTCTGATTTTCAACTTCTGAGCGATTAGAATGTTAATAAGATACATAGTACAAGTGAGCAATATAAAGCGAAAGAGAATCAATATTTTATGAATAGACTTTCAATACCAATTAATGTTACGAAACAATATTCATAATTTTTTTGCAAAAAAGTGTCATGTATTACTCAGAAGTATGAATATCCTAAGCTACAATAATATCTTTATAAGGAATTAAACTAAATATCATAAGTAAGATTAGACATATTCAAAATTATAGGTGATAATAACTTTCAAATTGCTTTTAGGAAGTGTACATTTTTAAGGATAAGATTTCGAGGATTTTTTTTTCATACGTAAGAGAAATATATTCTATGCATGCAATAATATAAAACAATACGGAAAGTCTGTACTAAAAATTTATGCATTAACTAATAATTTTAAGGAAAAAAAAGTTATGTTGTATGATCTTACTAAGTTTACTTGAAGATTTCACGCAACGAAAATTAAAATCCCAAATCATTTTTGAGGTTCATTCTCTTATTATTTGTTTTATTTGGTGACTAATGTTTCATTTAGTTTCATTGGGCGCAATTTTATCAAATTTATGCTAATTTCCTAAAAATTGTTTATGCAAGAGTTGAAGCAAACTGTAATTTCTAATTTAATAAATAACAGCGTTTACAAAATTGTAAACCAGAAACAACCGTAATGAAAATTAAAAGGTTTCTACTGCACGACTTCATTAATAAGGCTATCTTTAAACGTTCTTCTTTCTCAGAAATCTAAATGATGATATTTAGGATAATTTCTTGCTTCCTGATTTAATAAGATGCACAGCTAGCATAAATTAATATTTTTCTAAATTATTTTATTTACCTTAAGCTTGTGATCATTTTATTACGTTTTGTTTTTCTTTTCGTGTTAAGAATGTGAAATAGTTTAATTAAATAGAAAAATTACTTTATTTCTTACTTCGTCTTGTGGCAGTCTGTTTATGACAAAAAAATATTGTTAATATTAAGTCGTACAAATTAGGTCTAGATCTAATAATTTTCGATTTACTTTCATGGCATGAACTTAGAATTTTTTAACGGGAATATCTTTTTTACTAAACATTTTGGTACCAAAAATAGGTGAAGAGTTTTTATACATGGGTAGCATTATAGAAAAATTTACAAATTTTACTCAATTCCTTTATATTCAATCCTTAACTTGCAACACCGCTAGTATTAGTCCGACACTCGACAACCATCTTTCAGGTTAAACTGATCCGAAGAATTCAGTTATTTCTATGATGAATAGAAATTATATTTTTATTGCTTAAAATAAAAAAAAATGTTTAATGAAAGTTCTTCTAAAATGTTCAAGCCCAAAACATCAGAGGGGTTTTTAGAAGAGTTGAAATAACAGGTCAATTGAAAAGTACCTGGCCTGACACATAGATGGTGATACTAGAATTAAATCCATATGTATTTTAGTTGGCCCTAACCCTCAAAAGATGCGTGTATAAATTTGACAGCTGTCGGATCATTAGTTTGTGAATTATAGCATTTTGAGTGAAGCAACTTTTGTTATTAGAAAAATGGATAAAAAGGAATTTCGCGTGTTGATAAAATATTGCTTTTTTGAAGGGAAAAATAAGGTTGAGAAGCAAATTTGGCTGATGCTGAGTTTTCCGGACACTGCACCAGGAAAATCAACCATCAAGGATTGGTATTTTAAGTTTAGACATGATGAAATGAGCACCGAAGACGCAGAACGCTCAAAGTTGAGAGCACGACGAAAACATTAAAATCCACAAAAAATGAATTTGAATGATCGTCAATTGAAATTGAATGAAATAGCAGACACTCTAAAGATATCAAATGAACGTGTATATCATATCATTCACGAATATTTGGGTATGAGAAAGCCTGTGCAAATTGGGTGCCGCGAGAGCTAAATTTTGACCCAAAACAACGACGAGTTGATGATTCGAGCAGTATTTGAAGATGACTGCTGCATAAAACCCGAGTTTTGCATCGATATGTGACAATGATGAAACATGGTCTACTGTTTCACCTCCGAAGTCCACCGACAGTCATCAGAGTGGACTGCACACGATGAATCCGCCTCCAGCGTGGGAAAACGCAATGTCGGCTGGCAAGTTTATGGCGTCTGTATTTTGGGATGCATGGAATAATTTCATTGACTCCCTGAAAAGGAAGACCATCAACAGCGACTATTACAGGCGCACCGTTTGAAGGACGAAATCTCAGAAAAAATGGCCACATTTGAAGAAAAAGAAAGTGCTGCTTCACTAAGACACAATGCACTGTGTCACAAGTCAGTGAAAAAAACGATGGCGAAAAAAATCCATGAATTGGGCTTGAATTGCTTCCTCATTCACCGTATTCTCCTAGATCTGGCCCCCCAGCGCGACTATTTCCTGTTCTCAGATCCTCAAGAATGCTCACAAGAAATGTTCGTCGAATGAAGAGGTGATCGCCGAAACTGAGGCCTATTTTGAAGCAAAGGACAACCGTACTACAAAAAAAAATGGTACGTTGGAGGGTCGCTATAATAAGTGTGTCAATTTTAAAAGGGAATTACGTTGAATAAAAAAAAACTAATTTTGCTAAAAAACGTGTTTTACTATGGTAGGACGCGGACTTTCTGACCTGTTGTGGTACATGATGTGAAATATATATATTATTTTTTGCTACATTTTCACTTGAAACTACATCCTGAATAGTATAAAAGAAAATATTTATAAAGAATGTCAATATCTTTGGAATTTATCTTAAGAATAATTTAATCTTAAGTATGTCACACATGAATTAACTTACTCAAGTAAAAAGAAAGAAATAGGATGTAAATTAACTGAATCGGAATAAATATCTGTAACAAAATTTTATAATGGCAAAATGGTCTTAACTAACATTAAGACCATATAAACCTTCATAATTATATAGTTAATATACATTTTCTAATGTAATTGCGTATGTACATTAGTTTTAATTAAACTCTATTGATATATCAGTATAACTTGCTCGAATTCTATTACTTGAACAAAAGCTTTTAATCAACTTGTAAATTGTTGAAAGGAAAATGTATGTTCTTTTAAAGTAAGTATTTTCATATATAGAGAAATATTTGCAAAAGTTAAGGTAACAAAACCCACACTCATAACCTTCAATTATAAACTGTTGTACCTTCAGAACCCCACAATTAAATTATACAATAAAAGTTCTTATGTTTCATATTTCATTAATTAAATTTGCAATATCTCAAGACAGTATCTTCTTTCATTCTCTAGTGAACAACTGACCTCCTTTCTTAATTAAGAAACCAAACAAAGTACCTTTGGAGATTCCAGCACTGTTACATTTAAGCAATTTTTTTTTCAGTGAGGCTAATTAGAGTATTTATATGAATTTCTGTGTAATTAATTAAAACGACTTTTTTTATTTAGTTTCAGTCGTCAGTAAATAACTACAACTCTAAAAGTAAACTAGTTATAAAGAATATACCAAATTACTTCAAGTGTTGTAATTGGATTGTCATTTTATTACCTACACTTATATTTTCTTACAAGATTCCTTTTTATTATACAAGAAGATGTCAATGGAAGCAGTAGAATTTGCATTATGGAGTAACACTAACTTCAATTTGGTTTTCAAGCCATCGAGGAACAATTGTTATTATTTTGAGTTATACTGATGATTAAAAAGAGATTTTAAACTGTTTTAATAGCATTTTCTGGGGAAAAACTCCGAATATTTCCTTTGTAAATCTCAGTAAATACATACGTAAGTTTCTTTTGGAAGACATTCTAACCTTGCATTCATGATCCAAGTATTCTTTGATAAATTTAAGAGAAGATCATTTAATTTTTTTGAAATATGGATCATGATTTAGAAGTATATATATATATACATATATATATATATATATATATATATATATATATATATATATATATATATAGTATATATACTGAATTAAGAAAGAATACTTAATATTTAAAAAGACAAAAAAAAAAAAAAAATGTAACAATGAAAGAAAAAATAAGAAAGTGAACCCAGTAAGTCAAAAAAGCAATATCATTGAGGACCGATTAAGGGGTTAACTAGTTTAATGGTACCCAACCTTCCCTTTGCGACTTGTATTGAATTAGAAATCCTAAATTGCAAAAAAGTTCATGATTAAAATATGCAAACAAATTCAGCGATAAAATCTTACAAAAAAATAAAATCTATAATCTTGTATTGAACCAAATTACAAAAATATTCAATGATTAAAAAAATGCAAAAATTTTTCAACGATAAAATTTTACAAAATAAAATCTATCATCTCTAAAATTATCAATGATCAAAATATAAAATTTACTTACAAAATTCAAAAGAAACAAGATCTGGGGCATGTGGGGTAGTAAGACGGAATTTTCTTTAAGCTTCAAGATGTATATCACATACTCAAAATGAAAAAAAATATAACACATCATCACCATATAAATTGAAAAAGATTTTAAATCACGTTTGATTGGTACAAAATGCAAAAGGATGAAAAGAATTGTTGGTATTGTTGTATGGGTGGAGTATAACGGTCCAGAGAGTGAGTAAAAAATGTAAGCTGTGTAAATGTAAATAACAGATTCTTTCACGGCTAGACCACTAACAAGCCGACTTTGTGGGACCTATTGTTGTGTGATGATTTGAAATTGGATCACGATTCGCAAAGATGTTTCTAATATATTTTAGATGTATATAAGTATTTAAGAAATTTATTTGATGAACAAGGATCCAAACAGTTGTTGAGAATTTTTAATTAAATTTGTCTATTTTATGTGTGGTTAATTTGTTATTACGTAATAAAAAAGTTCAATAAAATATTCCATAAATGATCTGTGTAGATTACTGTTCAAAAGTAGAGACTATATTGACTCTTGTCTCTCTTTTATCAAAAAATATTACTAATAAGTCTTATTGTCAACCATTTTGCAAATCGAGATCTAAAAAATTTCAATTGCATTTGAATTAAGATTTTAATAATTTTGAGGTATATATATACATATATATATATATATATATATATATATATATATATATATATAGGTATATGTATATGTATATACATATATATATATATATATATATATATATATATATATATTCTTTTACATAATTCCTTTACAACTTCTTTTTACCCATTCTGGATCATTTTACTAAAAATTATTTTACCAAACAACTTATTATGTACGCATGCTTTTACACTTTATTACCAACCGAACAGCAGTTTCGGAGCTTGAACCATTTTTTGAATTTATATGTTCATGACGTTTTTTTTTTTTCTGCATTTCGAGTATCTGCTTTCCATCTTGAAGTTTTTTGTCCGTTTGAAGAATATTTACTCACATATTTTGTGACGACATAATCTGTTCTACTTGCCTCTTTGTGGCCAAAGCTTAAACTTAATGTACCAACACTAAAACAATAAGTCAGTCAAATAGACGTTGGATTGAGATCGCAATATGTATTGCTTATTGGGCAACTTATAAATAACTATAACAACAAATGACACGATTATTTTCAACATAAGCTATTAATAGTGCTAGTTAACTTATTCAATAATGTCAAACTACAACAGATCTTAGCCTTAATGTAGGTCGAGTTGAGGCTGTCTCATCGTGTGTCTCATGGCTTATATACTCCTATCTCCGTCAATCACTTTTAATTCTCCACCATGTAGTTTAGAAGATCCGTTGCTTCACCTTCTATTACAAAGGTGTTTAGAAACAATCAACTTTAAGTAAAGTCCTGCTATTGAAGAGAAACCTGTGGATCCAACGTCACACGCAACCTTCATTCTTTGAACTTTGTACTTTTACACTTTAATTCGGTTGATAATTTTAACTAATTTATCTTTGCAATTTTTATTAAATGCTTTGTACTTTTATCATTGAACTTGCTTTGAATTCCCTCAGCCTAACAAGTTGGAAAGGGGAAGGTTGGAACCTTAGAAACTATTTAACCCTGCTTGTCTGGTCTTCAGCTTGGAAATTGGTTTTGACTCTTCAGTTTGCCATATTTCATTATTTTTCTTTATTTTACATTTCTATTGCTATTTTGACTCTTTTAAATAATTAAATTATTCTTTCATAAATTTTTCAGATGTCAGCTATGTATATCGAATAATATATATATAATGTATTCATTTTCAAGTTCATATATATAATATGCATAATATATTCTTCAGATATATTAATATATCATATATGATAATATATTTTCAGAATATCAGCTAATCATATTATATATGTATAATATACTTTCAGATATAATATATATGTATATATAGTATTCGTAATATATATATATTTTGTAAGTAGTGTGTGTGGTGTGTGTAGTGAACTCTTACTTTTAATCAATTCTTATTCTGCATGTCATTGTCAAATCAAAAATTGTCTGCAGGGTTTGTTTATTGGTGATAATTCCTGCATTATGCAGAGTCATCTCCTACTGATAGTGAATGAGTACTTAATTTGATCGCTTATTTTCAATGTAAATCAACTTCAGTTTTGTGTATACACAAGTACGTTTATATATTCCTTTGACTCATTCATTTAAGGTATAGAAATGAATTACTCTTTATCAGTCTGTTCACACGCACGGAGGCTTGACCTATATGTGCATAAGTAAGTACAATAAAAAAATCTTATTTATCCTGTTCATGTTTGACATCTCAAAATACAAGATAAAAGTATTTTGTTAGTGATGCTATGACTGTGATTAGCTTTTCATAGTCAGACCAACACTACAAAGCAAACGAAGTAGGCCGTATCATTAACATAATTTAGATATCGTTCTCAAATTTGAGTAAATCCTATGATAAACTGAAATAAAATTTTATAAAAAACCATGGCAAAATTAATCGATATTCATGGTGAAAGACGAGCTTCACATGTCGTGGTCTTAGGGAATGAAAATGCTACAAGAGGCTGTCTGTTTTAAAGTACATAAATTTGTCCAAGAGATATATGTCTCCATTTACGTATTCGTTGATGTAACTAAGTAAAAACAACATCTGGTGGATCAAGGTGTAAAAAGAAAATGACAATAGTCAGCGGCTATATGATAGTTCTATAAATGCATTATGAAAAAATTTATAAAAGAAATTCCATAATCTGAGGATGTTAGAAATTTTTTCCTAACATATTCCTTTCTGCACCTCTGTAATCTGTGTAAGAAACACCCAATGTAGAAAATTCATTAAAATTTATTTTGCAGTATATTTAGCAATTTTTTCAAAAAACTGATAAACATAATTTTATGAAAGAATTCTTTTAAACATTTACTTCAGCTACATATTATTCAATAACGACAATGATTTACTACATAACATAATTTGTTTACCTCTTAAAATTTAACAGATAAATGAGTATGGAAACGTAAATTGATTCTGTAATTAGTCACTTAGTTTTGGACAGATATAATCACATTCTTTCATTATGATACGTAAATTACACTTGGCTGAACATATCCAATTAAAATATTTCAATCATTTATTTTCTTTAAATACTCTAGCGATGTCATACTAATTTATTTTAACAAAAGTTATTTATCAAACTTCGTGTTATTTTCCTACAATTTGACAACTAGGAAATATATTAGAAAAGGCTTTAAATTTGTATTAATCAACGATACAGGAATTTAATTAACTCTCTTTAGAAATCTACAAAGGAACCAAGAAATATTCCTTATTTACTTAATTTTTCATCCTGAATCTCATTAGATTGTTATAATTAGTTCTGAAACTAAACACTTTTCTCTCGAGAAATCTTTATCAACATAATTACCACTATACCTCTTTCAATTGAAAACAACAAAGCTTGTTGATTAATGGGATTTGCATTCTTTAGTTAATGGAGTGCATTTCCGGGCTTGAAGATTTTCTGTAGTGTAGAGAGCAAACGAAAAAAAAAATTATAGACCTTATTATTATAAAATGCTGACAATTAGAAACTAGAGATAGAATATTACAGTAATTCCTGAAAATCAATAATTTCATCTAATGTAAGAAACTTTTCTGCATAACACTCATGTACTCTCTCAAATGATGGTATCAATAGAATAAGCCTTGACAGAAATAATTCACATTTATAATGACTAGTTAATTCAATCATAACAATTGCATATTATTTATTTTAAACAATTACCTTATCCCTACTTTATTTCTTTGAATATCATTTAAAGCATGATTTTAATGTATTAGTCAATCAGAAGAAAAAAAATTAAAAGGAAAAAGTTAACTTATTCTTATTCAATGATTTTAAAATGAACTGTTCAGTTAAAAAAATTGAAATCTCAAGGTATGTAATGTCTTATTTTCCTTTTTATGTTAATAATTTATTTTTAATTTTATTTAAAACAAAAAATAGAACACTTACGGACATGCATCATCGCTTTATTCATGAACCATTTGTGTTATGGTTTATTTCGTTAATCATTTAATTGAAGAAGTAACTGTTAAATATCCAATATTTAAGTTTTCAAAACATCAAAAGTTCTTTGAAAATAGAATAACTTTAGTATTTATCACATGAATAATAATACAGTTTGATTTTAAATGCAGAAATTTCTCATTTAATTTATAATTTTGATGTTGTAAATCATTTTAATAATTTTCTGAAAAGATAACATATAATATTTATATACTTTCTTTCATGAATTTATAATTTTACTTAATTTATATAATTAAATTCTTCTCAACTTCTATATCGTGTAAGGAATTGGTGAAGTAAACTGTAATATGTTTTAATAATTAAAAGTTATTATTTAACCTTGTCTAAAATATTTTATTTTGTAACATTACCTACAGTTAAAGTACTAAGTATTTTTATGATTCAATATATTATTTAAATAATTACTGCAAAAATTATTTTTAGAAATGGAGGATTACGGTTTTCTGTAAAAATGACTCCTCTATAATCTTTTAATAGGATGAATTGTTATTAATTGAAATTAATTATTAAAAACAACTAAATTAGCAATAAATAAAAAAACATACAAATGAAACTAACAGTAGCGATTCTCAGTTTGTAGGACGCTCCCTCTAGAAGGCGAGGTGACACTTAATACGATGCTTGAGCATATCGGAAAGAAAATATAATTAAAAAAAGATAATTCATTTACTGGAAGAGAAGGAAAAAAATGCAATCTGATATAATAAAGAAATAAAGTATATTTTACACTAATAAAATATATTCACAAATTATAATGTATCAATATTGTACAATGTATTTAATAATTAACTTATTAATACTAAATAAAAACAAATTGTATAATTATTATTTAATTCCTTCGACCTCTCTTACAGATCAAAGTTTTTTGAAGGAAAGTTTCATATTAGAAATAGACATTGTGTGTTTTTTTCCTATATTTAGCTTAAATATATATTTTTCTTGAAAGCAGCCTCCGCAGAAAATGCAGTTTCGTAAAGGTAGTGTTGAAAATAAGTGAAGTATTAGCAAACGAAATGTTTTTTTCAGGAATAAAAACTCATCATTCTTTCCCCAACTCAACCGAAAAGTTCAAGGTGCGATATATTATTGAATTCTCTTTTGATTTCGCTACTTGCCATGAAGTCTTTGTAGATTTCTTCAGTTGAAATGCCTTTGAGAGTATTTTGAAATGGATCACTAATTCAATTGCGACTTGCTACCAAAAAAAGTTGCTGTCCGAAAAAAATACTTTTTAATATTCTTTATCAATATTGCAAAATATTTTCAATAGTTATGAAATCAACTTCCACATGTTGTTCTTCAGATTAGTAAATTTTAATACATTCATCCGCATTCCAGATATTTTAAAGTTTTTCCATTTCAAATTTTTGCTAAATAATTCCAATATTCTACAAGATGCAATGCATTATCTTATTCTTTATTATTTGTAAGTTTTTTAATTAAATTCGTACTATAGCTTTAGTGTCAAAATACTGAAAATACTTCAATATTGTAAACATTATTATTGTATAAGAAGGGGGAAGGGGAGATGAAAATTATGATAGAAAACAGAATAGCAATCACTGAAAGGTTGAAAACCGCTGCTTTGTCTTAGGACAATATTTGCGACAAAGTAAAACTAACTTCTGTATTTTCAAATAAATGAATTTTCGAGATATCTGAATAAAATTTCAGTTGCATAAAATCTTTTTTCAAGCATCTCATTATTTCAGATTAGTATATATTTGATGTTAATTAAGGGTAGAAAATTTTACGAATTGAAAATTTATTGAAAAAAAATTCAAGAGAACTTTTACTACCTTAAATACTATTTCCATATTACTTATTCACAATTAAGCAAAGCATTATTATTAAGCAAATCTATTTATGAATTTTCTTCCCTCAAATTATCAGTAATAAGTTACTTATTTTCACAATTTATATTGTTGAGGTGGGAGAGAACATCCTGATTAAAAAATAAAAAAATATTTTTTATTATAAGTTTAAAATTTTTAGTAGTTGTTTTAATTATTATAAAGTAGTTAGACGGGATACGGCGAATCTTATTTCAAACTAAAATTGCAAAGCCTGAGATAAAGTAGAAAAAATGAAAATATATGTGGCTGTTCGTGCTTCATATTTTCGTTCTTTAAATTTTTAAAGCAATTAAGCTTCAATTTAAAATTTTTTAAGAACTTAAAATTTTATAAAATTTGTTATTTTTATATTTTTTAAATTTTGCTTTAACTTAAAATTAACTCTAAGTTTTTAAAGCAATTTTGCTTTAACTGCAAAAATGAAGATTATCCATTTTCTAATTTAATATTTTATAAAACACCTCTTTTTGCAGGCAATACAGCCAGTGAAGATAATATAGCCTCTTTCCTATTTTTCTCGATAAATCTATTTCCATCTAGTTTTATCTGACTTTAATCAATAATGCAATAAAAAAGGCAACAGGTGTATTATTTTTATGTACACAAATTTATTTCTGTTTAGAATGGGTGAAATGCAAGTAACAAAAGTATCCAAATTTATGTTTTTTTTCACGCTGTTTTCTCTAATCCTCTGATCTCTAATCCTTTGATAAGTTAAGCCAACCATAAAAAAGAAACATGCAACATGTATGATGAGATGAAGTAGAATAAAAATATTAATAAATATATTAAACATATAAAGAAAATACTCGCGTGCAGATATTTGAGCCATTGAGATGTATTTTTGGAGCAAAAAGATAAAAATAGAAGAATACAAGTATGTTCCATCTTAGAATAAAAACTGTTTAAACAAGAACCAGGAAGCACAAAATACTTAGAATCTTTCAGTTCCGAAGCCAATAGAGAAAAAGGTTTTCTTAAAAATCATATTTCAAAGTCTTAATATATATATCTAAAATTATGCAATTTTCAATAATAAAAGTAAGTTCAATGTTCCTGTAAGTGATGAAGTTGGTTTGTTTGGTGGATTCTACTTTTGAACTTCTTCCCTCAAACATATATACCGTCACAGTCAAGCATGGATGTAGAATATTCTTGTATAGGGTTGTATGTCAGTGAAGGGAGTGAAGAAACCAGTATTTTTATTTTATTATTGAATAAACTGAAACATTTAAAACATACATAAACACCAAATGACCGAATAAGCGGTGTTTTCCATATTCTTAGCAGGCATAGAAGAATTTCTAGCAAATATTAAATACCACGCAAGTACTCTTTTCATTGTGTTCTAAAAAAGAATAGTTATAAAAAATATCACTTTTGGACGTGGCAGTCACGGTTTGTCTAATAGCTACTTTGTTTTATTTTCTTTTATTAAAATTTTTTCAGACAATAAATGCTCTTCATCAATCTTTGAACTGTGTCGGAAGGAATCCTTGAACCACTTTGAGCTATTGAACCGCAAGTCACAGTTCACAAAATATGATAGTATTAAGCTTCTTGGGCAACAATCTGCAATTAAGACCGCTTGTGAAGTTCCATAGAATATCAGATGTCAATTCTTATAACTGCGATACTTTATTCTGAACTAAAAATTGTCATGTTCTGGTTCTGGATTTATCCATACTAGATCGAATTTTGAATCAGAGAAAGCATATTTATTTTTGGTGGAATGTATAAATGCATCCGAGAAATAAAGTGAACAAAAGGGCAGAACAAAGCTCTAGTCTTGGAAGATACTACACTCCGAGGGATGTCTCACGTGATTTGAATGTAATCAGAATGACTCGAACAGAAGAACTGGAAATGAAGCGAGCGTAAAAGTTTGCACAGTATGTTATTCTCTAAGTCGTCATAAAAGACTTGTAATTCAATCTTACTTTGAGGTTGTAGAACATATTTGAGAAAGGTATGGTTCCAAGTAAATTTAATTCGCTTCACTCCTTAAAGGTTATCCTTCATTAAGATTGCACGTCGCAATTAGACTCCCGACGGATCAAACACTCAGGCGATTTTTCGAAAATATATCTCGTTTTATATAAGTAGACTTAATATCTACTGGAATTCCCGTAAATTTGAAAATGTTTAGTTTGAAAAACTATTTTATTTAAAAACTCATTTTATCAGCGTTGTCTTCTTTATGAACTAAATCGTTTTACTTGTGAATTAATCGAAACCACGTAAAAAAGTTAATGATCGTTTGACTGCGTCTTCTGCAGATGGAAGCCTCCTTTGTTCATCATTTAGAAATTTTTTTACAAGATATTCTGCTTCCTCTTGTAAAAATTCTACACACAAAATATAGTCAACATTAAAATGTTGAAGAGTTTCACTGGATGTATGGATGGAGCTTTCTTATTCGTCTAGTGCATGATGATATAAAGTTCTCTTGGGGAGTTATTCGTCTCTTTATTCTATTATACTTGCTGCGCAAGTATACGATATAGTTCAAAGTTAAATATTCTTTCATAAACTGTTTATACTGCTTATGTTTGTCTAAATCAGAACTGATATGATGTTGAATTCTAAACAATTGACGGAAAGCTGGTTGTTCAGATTGATCCCACCATGTTGGGAAGAAATGAAATAGCAAAGTGATCGTATTTCTGCGAAGTCATTGCTATAATGTGTCTCCATAAAATGCTTTTCACAATACCTTTTCAACGAAGATAGAAGTTTTACACAAGGAACAGGATACTATTCCCAATATTTAATAATCAGATGATATGACACTACTTGAATGTTATTAATATGAAAAAAAAAGCTTTAATTTCTGAATTAGCCTTGCCTCTTTTCACCCAACTAAGATCCGAATCAATTTCTAGAGGTAAATTTTCAACTAGTGACAATGTTATCCTAGTGACAAAGGAAGTATGACGGCAAGTCTAAGTACATGTCAATTTCACTACTCTCATTAAACGTTCAATTGATTAAATAGGAAGTTTAACATTGCCTATGTCAGGAAAGTTTGAATGTGAGACCTTATATTATTGCTTAACTTTTTGAGTAATTAGGAATATTTCTTCAATAAGAGAGAGAGACAGCATTAGTTCAAATGTATCAAGTATATTGTTCCTTTTTTTAACAGAATAACAATCAGCATATAATTATCTTTAAATTAATTTATTATTGAATTATAAAACAATAGTCCTTTCCCCATTTCAAAAAATCAATGTCATCTAACTTTTAACTCATCTAGATATAAATTATCAATATCCCATTCAGTTTTTGGTCTGAGATGTTTAATAGATAAATTAGCAGTTCTCTTCTGTTTAAGAAATGATTTAAGTTCCATTATGAAGGAAAATTGAAACTAAACAAAACATTATTAAACAATTTAAAAAAGCACATTGGAATCTGTCTAAGAAAGGAATTGTATGGAACAAATGTTTCCAAAATAATTTTAAGTAACACAAAACAGCATATAATACTAAAAAAAGGAAGTATAATTGAATTTGTTAGTGAAACATATTGCATTGAGCTATTTTTTAAAAGAATAAAACTAATACAAAAAATAGGCACTAGATAAATTAAATACCACTTCTGAATTTGTCACAGGTGTAACAGTCACGAAGCGGGGTTGTTGCGTATTGAATCTATTTAGATTCCAAATCCTTGCATTAGCATGAAGTGACAGCTTAGAGGGGAATAGTCAGGTCTGTTGCTGTCCTCATCACTTGACTGAAGTTTAAAATACGAGATCAGTCACCTATAGCCCTCGAGTTCTTTGGAAACGATACTAAATAATCTATCGATCATTCAGTTGCAGTTATAAATTGTATAGAATAAATTTCTAGAAATAATGAAAGATAACTCAAATTAGTAAGCAATAGAGATATAACAAACTCAAAAAAAAAAAATATCAACAAACAGATAAAGTGCATACAATTAATTATCTTTTGAGAATTTTACTGAGAGTAATTTAATGTAAAATAGTTATAAAATCAAAAAATTTCTTATTTATTTTATGAATTTGACTTTGTTACATTTTTATTTTCAGGTTTAGTTTGTTTCTAGTTATTCTATTTATAACCATTGTTCATTATATATATATATATATATATATATATATATACAGATTTTTCATTTAGTGTTTACTATATCAAAATATCCAATAGAAGTTACTACTATCTGCTTCCGTTTTTGAAATTTCTGCCTTCTTTCTATTTGGCGTTTTTACTACTAGCGTTGTGTGATCACTTAATTCTTAGAACTGATTAAATATTATTATGCTACATCTTTTAAATCTTAATAATACTATTTTATAATTATTTTATTATTTGGTTATTAATTTTATATAGCATTTATTTCTCAGTTTCCATTGATATTCTTAAAAATGTTCTTTGCCTTCTAATTTGTGAATCTTCTATAGTTTGAATTTTTTGTTCTATGTGGCTGTTGTATACTTAAAACGCCAGGGTTCAATAATAACGTCGATATGCCAAAAACTATAGAAATTTTATTTACAGACACTTTAACTATTGAAATGAAAACAAGACAAAAAAATGGCGTCACTCGCTTGTGAACATTAGAATGCTGAATAATCCAATACACTTCGCGCGCTACTATTGCAACACTTCGCGCGCTACTATTGTAGCGCCACCTGTTGCCACTAAGTAAAATATAAATATCTTACACTTATAATTTGGGAGGCTTACACAGTGGATTCACAACATTCTCCCACCTTTGAGTAATATTCTTTACAATTTACTCAAACAATACACAAACATTATCAAAATACACTATATACTTAGAAAAATGAAATACATAAAAAACTTACAGTAAAATGAATTTTTACAATACATAACTATTTATACAATTTCGTATCATCTTACTTGATAACAAAATCCAATACCTCACTCTTAAATTAGACATTATCAATGAAGTACTGGCATGTAATAAATCATTATGTACACTTATTATCAATAATTTTACAACAGGATGATCACTTGGCATAATTACAGGAAACTTAAAATCATATTTATCATCCCTATAAACAACATTAGACTTAGCTCTTATAAGACCATGACAGTCCATTACTGGTCTTAATTGTTTCAGTTTTTCATCATTTTCACCCTTAAGAGATTCTTTTTGAATCAGTAACATTAAGGTTCTTTCTCCTCTTTCTATTTCGTACAAAGATAAATCCTTAGAAAGATTTTTATCTGTATTTCTTACGTTATTAAAGAACCTTAAAATCCAGGCTAACATTCTGACTATTTTCTTAAATGAAGAAAAATATCTGTAATACCAATTAACATCTTCTTCACTTTTTACCAAATTTGTTATAATGGTTTTTCGAACTTCAGAATTAACTAATTCTTCCCTCGGTGCTTCATTAGACTTAGGCCAGTTTTCCTCCCTCTCACGCAACCAAATAGGACCCTCCCACCATTTACGTTCAATTAACTGTTCCACAGAACATCCTCTGGAGAGTAAATCAGCGGGGTTAAGAGTACCTGAAATGTGGTGCCACGTAGAAGGAGAAGTCAATAAACGTATTTCAGAAACCCGATTATGAATGAAGGTTCCCCAGTTTTGGTTACGTTGTATCCAACACAAAGCTGTAGTTGAGTCAGTCCAACAATAAACATCAACCTTAGGTAGATCAAGATCTTTAATTATAGAAGTGAGTAATCTAGATCCTATGCTACAAGCTAAAAGTTCCAGACGGGGAATCGTAATGGGTTTTAAAGGGTCTACTCTAGACCTTGCTTGTACTAAACTAATTCTCACCTCATCGTCTTCTTCCACTCTGATGAATACACATGCACCGTAGGCCTTTTTGCTACTATCACAAAATAAGTGTAAAGTTATCGATTTACTTGTTGATTTTAGTCCAAACCACCTACTTATTTTTATATCTGAAAGTAAATGTAAATTTTTATACCAAGACTTAAACTTATTAGCCAAATCTTCTGGGAGACTATCATCCCACTTAAGCTTAGAGTTCCATGTTTCCTGCAAAATCATTTTAGGGATTAACATAACAGGAGCTGTGTATCCTACAACGTCAAATATTTGGTGAGCAACAGACAAAACTATTCTCTTAGTAATTGTTTCATTTGAATTAATACTAACCTGTTCTATTTTGCAGGACAGTGTGTTCGTATCTGTGTGCCATTTTTGACCCAACACAGAAATACTATCTTCATTGGAGGAATCCTCCTCAAAGATTTCATTGCTTATGTTTGACTTCCAACATCTGAGATTAAAATGACCCGATGACATGATTGATTTCGATTCCAAGAAAAACTTTCTAAGTTCACTCTCCGAATGCAAACTTGTCACACAGTTATCCACATAAAAAGATCTCTTAAGAATAGCTGCAGTTTGCCTTAAATTTTCTGGTAGCTTATCCAAATGAAATTTTAAAGTCGTAGCCAGCAAATATGGACTGCACGTAATACCAAAAACAACTCTTCTGTGTCGATACTCTTCTACCTGTTCGTGATTACCCTTATCAAACCATAGGAACCGTAAAAAATTGCGATCTTTTTCTCTTATGGCAATTTGTAGGAAAGCCTTCTCAATGTCAGAAGTAACACCTACGTAATTCACACGAAAACGATTTAAGATAGAGGGAATAATTTCAATTAAATTAGGCCCAGTTGCTAAACAAAAATTCAAAGAAGGGACACCAGGTAAATGATAGCTAGCATTAAACACTGGTCTTATCTTAGTGGTGCTATTTTCTTTAATTACAGGCCTGTGAGGTAAGTAATGAACACCTCTTACTTCCTCAGTTGGTGTTTTCTCAATTATATCAAGATCTAACCATTCTTCAAAAACCTTACCATAATTATCAAAATTATTGGAATTCGTTAGTTTTCTTTTTACATTTGAAAGGTACTTTTCCGCATTAATCTTATTTTTAGGCAAAACTGAATTATCTAAAACCCAAGGTAAAGCGATCTCATAACGACTCTCATTATCAACACTCAAAGTTTCCTCAAAATATTTCTGCGTATCCTCTTGTAATAGAGCTTTGTTTTTACTAACTGGAGGTTCTGTAATGCCTAAAGCATCTAATCTCCATAAATCACTTATACATCGCTCCTTTACAAATAGTGACGTAATGAGAGAAGCAGAATTCTCAAAAGTTGGCTCAGTGCCAGGGTTAAACTTTCCCAAAATCGCCCAACCTAGTTTAGTACGTATTTATCGCCGTCAGACCACACTCAAGATTTACAAGTTTACCAGTTAATAATTTACCGGCAACATCAGCACCAATTAACAATTTGATTTCCTTATCAACCTTTAAATTATTGGTCTTAAGATCAGTAATTTTTATTTTATGTAACTTAAGTTCGTTTAGCCAAGGACCAGATGGAATTTGTTTTAGACTAGAGCAAATACATTTTTGACCTAAAACATTCAACTTACACTTATAACCATCATTAATGTCACTTAACTCAATTGAATAATTCTTATATACCGTCTCGGGGGTTTCTACTCCACCGAACAATGATTGTTTGATTCTTGTTTCACCCATACACTTAATATTCATTTTTTTAACAATATCATCACTTAGATAAGATTTCATAGCACCTGAATCGTATACAGCTCTTATTAACATTTCTTTAGAACCATTCTTAATTTTAACTACAATAGTTTGCAAAAACACATCAGAAACTTCAATATAATTGTTGAGAGTGCTTGTTTTGCTTTCACTAGTTTTGATTTCACTATCTCCATTTGAGATTTTTTCAACTATTTGAGAATTTAAATCAGGACACAAAACAACAAAGTGTCGTTTCTTACACAAGGGACACTTGTGTTTAGATTTACACTGATTTGCTCGATGGTTACATTTGAGACAAACAAAACAAGCATTTCTCTTCTTAATAATTTCTTTTTTACAATCTAAGCTCATAGAATAAGCCTTATCACAATTCTCAGATAAATGAAATACAGTATCACAAAATATACAAACAGGTTTCTTATACTTAAACTTATTATCATAAAAATGATTCTTAGCATTATTATTAGCATTAAGCAATTCACAAGCAGTAGGAACACTTTTTACCTCAGTATCGTACATATTTTTCTTAACAACACATTTTTCAGGCCTTAAAACTTCACGAGTAATCTTAATTCTAAACTCTGTATCTACTTCCTTTTTAACAAACTCCATTAGTGATTCCAAATCACTCTTACCTGTTTCCGCAGCGGCATTTTTTTGTCTCTCCCATATCTTAATTAAATCGGTTGGGAGGGCAGATTCAACTAACGGGAACAACAGGAAAGCATATTTATCCTGTGTAAGTCCTAGGGACTCAAGGGCACGAATTTGAGTTTGTAGTTTGTCGTACAGAGTCAGGAAATCTATCTTCGTTTTGTCGGTTATAACCAGTTTCAAGAGTTCTCGCACGTATATTTGTATCAATACGCTTTCTTTTCCAAAACGCTCCTCCAAATACTCAATAGCTTTATTGTAGTTGGCCTCCGTCGCTGGGAAGGATTCTACTATCTGCTTAGCTATGGAGTCCGGCTTCATGGATTGAAGAAGATATTGGAACTTGTCGTGTACATCTATTCTTAAATCTTCGTGTATTTTGTTGAATTGAGTCCAAAATGTCAACCAGTTACGTGGATCACCATCGAACTGAGGCAGTCGAATTTCGGGCAAATTCTGTTTCGCTTTCGTAGCGGCATGTGCACCGTCAGCAGGGCGCCAAGTAGGGTTAGGAGAGGCGGAACTTCCGTTTTCTTTTTCGGCCGAAGCTATTGCTTTTTTAACCTTGATTTTAAACGTAGATAGTTTCTCATAATAATCCTGAGCGATTTCGTATTCTTTTTCATACTCAGCTTGAGTAATGCCAGTTTTCTTTTGAAGTAAGTTGAGGAATATCTCGTCCGATGTCTTTAAGTCCTTGAACTTTTCCGTAAGCTGATCAAGGTGAATTTCTAAATCATCTACATCTGGACTTTCAACGGCCAGTATTTCTTGTAATTTGTTGACTGTCTTCGAATACGTAGCTCTGGCTGCTTTTCTCTTCTGTTTGGCAATTTCTATTTCAGTAGTCATTTTCCACTTTCGTTTTTGGCTCACTTAAAGAACGTTGGCTTATCAACAATCCGATTGACGTATCGTAAGGATGAAAAAACTTCGTCCAATGGATGCCACTATGTTGTATACTTAAAACGCCAGGGTTCAATAATAACGTCGATATGCCAAAAACTATAGAAATTTTATTTACAGACACTTTAACTATTGAAATGAAAACAAGACAAAAAAATGGCGTCACTCGCTTGTGAACATTAGAATGCTGAATAATCCAATACACTTCGCGCGCTACTATTGCAACACTTCGCGCGCTACTATTGCAGCGCCACCTGTTGCCACTAAGTAAAATATAAATATCTTACACTTATAATTTGGGAGGCTTACACAGTGGATTCACAACAGTGGCAATTGTTATATAACACGTTGGGTCGTGGTAGCCTAGTGGTCTTTGTTACAGACTCGCAGCCGATGGTTTTCGTCGAGTCATGGTTTCGCACTCTTATGTCTCCAAAGATCCGCCTTGTAGCAGTGGCTAATGCTCGTTAAATCTATCGAGGTTCAATGTCTTATTTTTATATATACATATACACATATATGTAAACGTTTCATCATGAGAAAATTCATATTTAAAAAACCCAACAACTATGAATGATCAAAATAGCTGTATTTATTTAGTATTTATTACTTGTGGTATCAAAAAGTTTTAATTATAAAAAAGAAACTGTTTTACATACAATCTTGAGCAAAGTTATTGAAATCATTGCCTTACAAGTGTTAAATATTTTGAGAAAAAAATTCTTGCTTATTCACATTTCTGAAAACAATTTATCTATTTGTGCACTGATTCCTTTTTCAGATTAAGTATACTTTAAATTTTCTGGAAAAGAGAAAACTAATTTAAATTACTATCATTTCACTAAACAAATATTAATATAAATTATATTCGCCTTACTAAATAAACATTAATATAAATTATATTCGCCTTACTAAATAAACATTAATATAAATTACTTTCCCCCACATAAGTTGATAAAAAAGATTATGAGAAGAATAGGGAAATATACTTCTTTTTACATATTATTCTAAAAACTCCCAAACTATTTCTTCTAAAATTTTCGAATCAATATCAACACATATTTTGTTTATTTCAAGACTTTAAAATCCCATGTGATGAAATACGGATCATACACCGTGAACTTTTATTGACCGTAAATCTGGCAGATAATCGTATTTCTTTTTTTTCGAGGGCTTATGCTCCGAGGAAAATAAAGTTTTATAAGAGTGATAACACACAAGAATTCTCCAACTATCAAAGTCAGTTTGATTTCCTTTATTGAACAGAACGATAGACAAGATGCTACCCTGTGGAAGATAAAACACGTTTTCGTTAAGTACCGAGGAGAAAAAACTTTGGCAATAAAATAAAAAGTGAGGGAATTGTTCTTCACCGAATCTGCCGGGGGTGAAAAAGTATCTCTTAAAAGAACACTTTAACAAATTTGAAACAATTATTCCTCAGTATTGACTTGAAGAACGAAATAGGTCGGTTTCTGTTGTCACCACAAAAAGGGACTTTAAAGGGACAGCTTTTAAAGTTAATGTTTGTAAAATCTATAGAAACGGTAAATACTTTGAATCAAAAACTTTCTGAACAAATTGTGAACTGAGATGTTTAATATTGTAAAGGTCAATGAATAAATAAATTAAAAAAACAATAATAACATATTATACAAATAAAATATATTCAGCTTAATTTCAAAGTTTATTTTTCGTTCTCCTTTACAATAAAGAAAACGGTAGGGCTTAACTGATATTTGTTTCAGTATTTCAAAAAAACTAAGTTAAATTAAGTAAATATTTGGAAGATAATTCTTTCCAAATTATAATAAGAAATACAAAGGTTTGAAAAATTTCCTTTCTTATGTCTTTAACATATTCTTTTAAAAATTCTGGTGTACACTACAAAAATATGTTTGATATTTAAAACTGCTTGTTCGTATACTATGCCTTTTCATAAAACTTTAACTTATGTTCTTTACACTACTGTTATTTTTGTGAAGAATTTATTACAATACACAATCGCAAAATCGTGCACCCATATCGATGATATGAACATATGATGCTTAATAATTGTCTATTCTTTAATAAGTATGAATTCCTTTTAAGCACCTAAATTTGATGAGCAAGGATCTTAAAAAAGTTTTCTCAAATCACCTAATTGTTTATATAATTCAGGTTTCAAAGTTATATTTTACTTTTATTATGAAAAACTTATTTTGTGTGTAGTGAGAAAAGGTTTCCAATAATCATCTCCGCCATTAACACAGAAAAATTACTTTAGAATTGAGAAAAAAAGGAGCTATGATTTTTAAAGTCAAAATGGATTAATCGCAAATCCTCAAAGTTTTGTTAAGTCAAATGACACCAATAAGAAATCTATATTTCTCTAACAGCGAAATGTTTATATGATTTTATTCATTGTTACTTGTATTATGTTGCTCTCTAGACTATCTTTAATGTCACTGTCTAAAATTCAATTCTTTTAGCATATATTTGGATTCGAAGACTTAGAAACTGCAATTTATCTACATGCCTTTACTCTAATTTCTGATACTATTTTTTCTTTAGTGGGGAAACCTTTTAAATAATAATTACATCTGATACGACAACAATTTAAAACGTTTTCATTGAAATATGACTTTTAAATTACGTATATTATTACGTATATTACGTTTCAATACGTTATGGAGGAAAAAATTGGAAGATAAATAATATAATTGTAATACAAATGTTTTAAATCATTTCAAGATCGCACAAAATATTTCGAAAACTGGGGCATTTTTTGGAACTAATTCTCGAATATTTCCCTTTACAATTCAATAAAATAATTTATTATTCTTAGACACTTTACTTAAATTGGTTTAAATTAAATATATACCCATGAGCACAATGGCGTACCTAGAAATTAGTTTTGGGGGATGAACATTGGCGTAGCCATGAAAGTAGAAACTTCTTTAGTTTAGAATTACAATTTGGTAAAATCTAAAGAAAACGTTACACGAAGCCCATTTCTCCTATATAATATTACAAAAATGAAGACAATTTAAAAAAAAGTAGTAAATATGCCACGAAAACAATTCCTAGTAACCGGAATCTGTGGAATCCAACAAGATTAAAAAGCAGATAAAAACATTTGATGATTGAAAAAACGGGGAGTCAAAGTTCAACAAAATGGTTAAAAAGGAGTGAGTACAATGAAATGAAAAATATTTTTATATTTATATTTAAATATATATAGTATATTTTCTTTTTATATATATATATATATATATATATATATATATATATATATATATATAAATGTACATAATTTTTTTGTCAAATTACAAAATAAAGATGTTGAGGAAAAATAATAAGCATAACATAAGGAAAAAAATTCAAATTATCCAGAAGAATCTGTGGAGTTCAAAAAGATTGAAAAGCTGATGAAAAACATTTGATGATTGAAAAAACCATTATAATTCAAAAATTTGCTAAAACGTTGTGAGTATAAAAAATTGAAGAATTAAATTCTTGTATTAGTGTATACAAAATTGAATTTATTTTAAATTTCAGTTTCTTAAAAATATTTAAGACTGTTTCACTTACATACATTTTTATATACGATTAGCAGTTTTTTTAAACGCCTATCGGAGGTACTGTTTTTTAAATACAGATTCAAATATTTCCTAGTTGAAAACAAAATTTCAACATTACATCTTGTAACAGGAAAAAAAACAGAAATTGAAATGTTTTAAAGTGTACGGACATTTGGGAAAATATTTATAAAAGAGTGCTAGGTAGATATAAATAAACAGACAAATCTATAGAATATGTTACTTTCAATATTTCAAATTTTATTTCATCCGTGCAAATATGGTATCATGATTATTTAAAATATTTAATGAACTCATAATCACTTTTTATTCCTTCAAAACTTTTAAGATAAATCTATACATCATCCAAAAATCGATTAAAATTGTTATCCTAAAATAAGACTCTGGTGAATCTGCTAGAATATTATTATGACGAGTGTTTTTTTTATCAAATCGTGGGGAAACCATTCTACAGTCCTCTGTTATTTCTCGCTTCAAGACAGACACCCACTTCAAAATATCGTCCCTGACCGGGTGAGAATCATTTTAAGCTCTTTTTCAATATTGTTGCACATTTGATCTGTGGCGATGAGATCCACAACTTAAAATAGTAGAATCCTAGATAACCAGAGAGTAACAGAACATATTTTTACGATCAAAAACAAAGTAATGACTAAATCGGAACTTTCAATACATTTAAAAGAATTATGACCATGGCAGACGAATTTTAACTATAAGAATATCTAATTAATTAGAAAGCATGAATCAAAGGATGGAACAATTCCACCAAAGCCTCAGAAATCTTCAATTTGGCAAGCGTCTGAAATACCCGAAGCTAGAAAATGAAAATCACAATATACATATTGTTCTGATGGGAATTTTTCTCTTATTTTGGCATGTACATCTTTGACCTCCAAACATGGCAACGCCAGAATGATGTCCTTGGCCCCTTACGTATCATAGTTCCAAGTCAAAAGATCGTAACGTTTTCAAAATTGTGTTTACTAGATCTTTTCCACGTGATGAAATTACTCGCAAAAGCTGTGAAATTTTTTCAACTAGGAAGGATACGTGGGCCTCACTTGTTACAAATTTTACACTTGAAGAGAATTGTTCTATGAAAGTAATATCTGTGATTTCATCCGCTGTGACAGAAAATCATTTGATTAAATAGACTTTTTTAATATTTTTTTCAAAAAATTATTCCACTGCAAGCATGTGTGATTTTGGTTCGTATATTATTCAATATATACGATTCATTAATAGCAAGTGATTTTAGATGCTCTTCCAGCATTTCATCTGCATCGATTCTGAATTTAAGAAATTAAGTGAAATTCTCATTACGATGATTATTTCCTTGCTTTCATTCGAGTATTTAATTTAGGCCGTAATTATCATAACCTATTAATGCAAGTCCATTTCTACCACAGAAAATTACTATTTTAATGACAGGATTAAATTCTATATTATATGGACAAAATTAAACTATATTTACAATAAATTTCATCTTCAATTTTCGAATAATTGAAGTAGAGGTATTATAACAGTTAACTATATCGAAATTTCCTCTTTACTTTTCATTACCAAACTATGAGTTGGAAATGCATACGGGGCTGTTGCGATGCACAGTTTTCCCAGAATATCAATTCTTTTCTTTGTCAGGTACCTTATGAGGGATGTATTTTCATATTTTTGACGTGATGTCATATTTAACATGCAAAGGATGCAAAGGAGTGGTTTTCATACCAATTTGGGTAATTTCTGATGAATAGTGAATTCTTAAGCTTAACACTAGTTTCTTTGTTTATGTTTCAGAAATATAGGTGATTTTCTATTTCTTCGCTGTTATTTAATGTACTCGTTTCTGCTGAAATTAACGTGTTGCTTTTTTGTTATCTGAATTAAAATAATATAAAAGCGAATGATGTTTCCTCTTATTCATTTTTGAATCCAAAAATAAAATTAAAAAAAAAAAAAAAAAAACTTTCGAAGAAATTTAAAATTTAAAATTATAAAGCTAACTATTTCAGCAAAAGGAAATAGATCAACCCGTATTTCATGACATCTGTTCGTTACGGAAGCCGAGACTAACACTCGTCAACGATTCAACTCAACAAAGAGGTGATATGCTCAAAATGGACATTTCCGAATATCTGTTTTTGGGATAGATCACTGCGTGGAAGATAAGAATGCGTTCTGTATTTCTTTCAAAGGAAACGTTTGGGGGAAGGGACATCTATTGCAAGTATGCACCCTTCTCTCTTCGTTTTTAAACACTTACTCTCAGGAGCATTTAAGAGACAGCAAAGTCTTTATTATTCCTTCCTCAAGAATTGGTTTTTAGATGGAATCATTATTCTGTCATTGCTGAAAGGCCAGTCTGAGAAATCGTAAAAATATTTCACCGACGGTCAGATCGAACCAGATTAGTGATATTTTCAATATTTTCGTTTTAGATATGGAAGGACGACCTGGGCGTGAATTATCTTCGACAACTATTCGGCCATCTTAGAAACGCTGAAAACACTGAGAAACACGTACTTGGAATAGACATTAATTATCATAAATTTCTTTCAAACAATTATAAGTTTTAGTAGCGGTTTCTCCAAGTTTCATGTGAAATTCCGTATTAACTTGTTGCTCTTTTGTTACAAGTCATTTTTTCCGGCGAAGCAACAAACCCATTCTAATGCGAACGAAGTTTAGGGCTGTATGTATTTGTCTACAGAAGTGAAAGGCACTGCATTCGAAAGAGAAGGTTTTATGCTAAATAGGTGTCGGTCGCTGGTGTATGCGTACTTCTTCTGCAGCAGCGTCAGTCAAGTTATTTAATATCCAAGCCTTGTTCACTCGAATATTGAAAAATATTTTCGAAAATGTGATAATATTTTCAAAGCAAATTATCATATTTTGGGTGAGTTAGCATAGTATTAAAGTCCATTTAAAATAATATTGTATTGTTATTATTGTCGCTTTTCATATACACTCTATAACGAAAAAATGACGGACCAGTAAGGAGTTGTTCAAAGGAGAGAAAAATTGGCAGATAGGAAATTTATGTACAGAATAGAAAATGATTAATATTTCAGAAAAATGGAATGATATATTTCATAGTTACAAAGTAAAGAGTTCAATAAGGTGTTGACCCACCTCTAGCCTGGATACAAACTGCCACACGGGATGACGTAGAGTGATAAAGCTCCCTGATGATCTCCTGCGATATTTCTTGCCAAAATTTCTCCAATTGTCAAGCTAGATCATCAACATTCCCTGGTACTTGCAGTCGCCTTTCCATCTTATTCCAGACATGCTCGATTGGAGAGAGATCAGGAGGGCCAAGGAAGTGTTTGACAAGCTGTACGACAGTACATAGAAATATATGCCACATGTGGTCTGGCATTATCTTGCTGAAAAATAAGGCCAGGGTACTGCAAAAGAAATGGTAGCAAAGCAGGTCTCAGAATGTCGTCGATGCACCTATGTTCTGTAAGTTGGTCTCTAATGATAACCAAAGGGGGCCAGCTATTAAAGGAAATTACACTCCAGACTATAACTCCTGCTTGGTGGCCTGTGTGGGGTGCAATAGTTAAAGCAAGATCAGCACGCTACCCTGGGCGTCTCCAGACAAGTCTTCAATGATCTTTAGGACTCTGTTGGAAGCGAAATTCGTCGCAAAACACTATATGTCCCCATTCAGCATCATTCCAACCTCATCTAGCCAAGCACCACAGTAATCTGGCTCGACAGTATGCAGGCGTGAATGGCGGGGAGCGTAGTGATGGTACGAGCGTCGATTTCTCTCTATCAGAAGTAAGTGAATGGTCACGGTGGACACTCGTGTGCGGGTCGCACGTCTGATGGTTGATAACGATGAATCAGGTGATCTGCCAGCTGATCTGACAATCACTCTGTCCTCTCGATCTGCTGTGGCTTAGATTGACTCTCACCATCATGACAGTGAAATCTGCCATTGTCCACCCATTCTTGTTAGCATCTTTTAATATACGCTTCGACCCATATGACGAGCGATTCTCCGATTGCCCAATCTGCCTTTTGCAATCTAATGACACGACCTCTTTCAAACTCTGACAGTTGCTCGTATTGAGCTCGAATCCTGCATTGAGGCATTTTTTCAGACGTTAAATTTATCGTAAATTGGAATGCAACAGAAAATTTGACCATCCCATTGAGAATTGCTTCTTATATACACCTTCTGAGTGCCCAGTTCTGATACGCTGCAGCTCTCGCTCTATTCATTCATTGGTCATCAAATTTTAATCCTTTGCATGTTCGCTGCAAATGTTTGTGCTCACGAAATGTCATTACAATTGTGTAACTCCTTCTAGGTGTGTCGTTTTTGGTTTTTGTTTTTGTTATAAAGTGTATTAATAATTAACTTTGATTCAAATAAGCTGATAAATTCATAATATCATTCTAAGGTTTTACAATAATAAAATTATCTTATATTAAAATTCTAAGAAAATATCTTTGAGGAATTAACATATTACTCAATTCATTATTTAATTTCTTTATAATTGTTATTCCCGATTACTTATATTTAATTGAGCTTGAAAATTTTTGTAAATTATTTTTTTTATTTCCTTACAATCTGAAATGCCCTTTCTTTATACGGGTGAACATTTAAAATAAAATTCTACAAAAATTTCATAAAAATATCGTAGAATATATTTTAAAGAGGAAAAAAAACGGATGAGTAAATATATCGATCTGAAAAAAAAAATCTATGAAGAATAATAAATAGTCACAAATATAGTCCTAGACTTAATAGGCGCAAGAGCTATGCTTAATGTAGCAAAAATTTTAAGCGAGAGCTGAAGGAGAATTAAGAATTCGTTCATTGATTTCCCAGTTAAAAATGTATATAAAATCTACTACTTAATGTTTTTTCTTCATTATTTTCATGAAGGAGGGGCTAATGCTCATCATGTATGACATATGAATACTTTATCTGTATTAATAGATTTCTGGATGATTTGATTTAAAAAAATTTATGCAAATCGAAAATTGTCTCTTTTTAGCATTATTTCCTAAAATTTATGTAAACTTTGCTAATTAATTTAAACACCAAAAACTAATTTAAATTAAAAAAACAACAACTTGCATCTTTCAGATGAAACAAGAATTTCTTGATGATACAAAAGGTTAGATAATACAAGAATTCTTGCTGCATTTTGATTGATAATTAGACCGTGAAGTATACAAAAATAACACTTCAGCATTAAATGATTAAAAAACCTTAAAATCATAATAAAACGTTAATAATTTCTTTCAAAAAATTATTTCGAGAAAATAATTTCAAAAAGTTTTTAAGTAAATAAGAATTAATGAAAAAAATATAAGCAAAGATGACGAAACATTATAGTAAAGATTAGTGAAAAAAATAACGGCTCAACTTGATTCGGAATTGACGAACAACTCAACTTAACGAGCATAGCAGGAAGAACACGAGGCGAGTTCGAAGAACAACTAAACTTGAGGAAGGGGCAAGAACTGAACGCTAGAGGAGTCGAGTGAGGAAAAGCAAGAAACAGGAGATCAATGGCGAACGAACTAACCATGTCTGACAATTCTATAGATGTGTAGTATTATCTTAAATATTGTGTTTCGTGCTGCATTAATGTCTAAATTAAAGTTTTGCAGTTAAAAAGAAAAAAGGTCTGAATGACTTATTTGTGTCACAACCACTCTCACCGCCTTACAAACACTCGATGGAATTGGATTACATTTTTACTATTATAAACTGCTATTTCAACGCAGATCCAACAGTTAGAGTACGGATGCTTTAGCGCCTAAATCGCATGTACTGTAAGAAAAGATAGCGCACGCTTTGTTGTATAATAATTCAGATTTCGAGGGTGTTTGATATTGAGATTTATTAGAAATAATGTCGAGGTTTTAATTAGTTAATGTGGAAACACCCACAAGCTCTTAATTTTATTAATATAGGCTTTTGTAAATTTCTTATTTCACCAAAAGAAAGTAGCAAAAAAAAAAATGATAGATTTTTACTGAACAGGATTTTGGGAATTCAATCCTGAGGGCGAATTTTTATCTAAAATAGAGCCCTTTTCAAAGGCTTTTAATCACAGGCTTTGAGTATTTTAAAAAATCTTAAAAGCAGAAGGTTTTACTTTAAAAATACAATAACTCGCAATTTTTTTTTAAATTTCAAAACTGCATTAAAGATAATCCTGGATATCAATACGTTTGAATTTATTAAAAGTGTTAAACACATTATTTTTTTCATTCAAAAAACTTTTGTGTTTCAACAAAATTTGCATTTATCTTGTTAATGAATATTTTCTTTGAACAAATGTAATACACTTATTTCAAAATATATCATAATCCCCAATAAAAACAATTAATAATGAATAATAGCGTAATGTAACGTAATATGAACAAATTATGTAAAACATCTTACAGTCCGAGAGCAAAATACAATTATGAATGCATTGTGTTACGTAATGCCTACAGTATGAATTTTATTCTACTTCTTTAATTTAAAATCAGATTCGTTGAAATGTTTATATTTAATAACATTATAATATTAACTTACATTTCTGGTACTTTAAGTTATCTGCATCAATGCAATATTGATATAATCTGATTATATTAGGTACCAACGGTAACTGAATTTAAACTTAACAGCGCTTTAATGGAGGTAGGTATCTCTCTGGATGAATCCATTAATTCATCAAGGAGCTGACTAATCCTGGTTGATCTTGAAATTGTCACGCGTAGTCTCAATTCTGATTACGATGTCGATGTATCGATGGAACGAAAGAGACAAGGCTCTATATATTCCAGTTAATCGCCAATAATGTAACCTTCAGCCATCCACTTCATCATTAGGCTTCATTTTAGTATAAACGGACATTAACTATTATGGAATGCCAATATTTAAATGGAATGATAATGCCAAATTATATTCATTGATGTAATGGAACAATCAATAGTTTATATTATGAATGAAATCAGTGGTTTCAACATTTCCAGTACGATATTAAAACTGGAATCGGGACTTTAAAATTGGTAAACATATTGCAAAATATATTATTAAGTAGGGAGGATGTACACGTTTGAAAAGGAAGATATAGCATGTATGCGAAGGAATAATAATTTGAAGAATGTTTTAGTTATATGAATGTTAGCATTGCTGTATCATCTCGAAGATGAAAATATGAGAAAGAATAAGTAAATGAGAGAGAAGTTGTCAAATGAAGAGGCTGTTTTTATGATATTTTCTTCTTTTTTATTTTGTAGAGATTAATTATTTTTGTAAAAAAAACTTGCCATCACTTTTTTTAAGTTTTCATGAAAATATTCTATGTGTTGGCTGATATATAAAAATCTTTTACGGTCTTTTAGATCCTTTACTATACTTCATTTATTTATAAACTGATTCATGATAAAATATTTGGACGAAAATTATACGAAAGGTATAAAAAGACGGATTTTTCTAGTTAAAGGAATGATATGCAAAAACATTATAAAATTATTTTAGGTACTTGAAAAAAGATTTATTCACATTTTAAACAAACTTAATGCCTCATTTATTTGATTATGTAGTAAAATACAATTAAAATGTATTTTTTGATTTCCTTAGAGTAAATATATAACATTTCTAGTCGAGAATATTGTAACAAATCTTTAAAGCAATGATCGTTTTCAACTTTAACCCTTGATGTTTCAAAAGGCGAAATCTTGCATTGTTTCTTGAAAATGGGAATCGATGACGTCTGTTTATAATATTGTTAAAAAATTCTTTGTATGTTTTTAAAATTTAAAGCGAAGAAACGCTTGCATTATAATCACAAATATATTATTTTCCTATAAATATATTATATTCTTTTGTTTCTTATTACATATATTTACCATCGAATTTACTTTTGTATTACATTCTGAGTGATATAATGCATGAAATGCATCTTTTTATGGAAGAAAATAAAATAAATCTTTCATCCATTTGACATTACCTACGACAAGCAATTATATCGAAGGTTACATACTATCCAATAGCGTGTTTCAAGGAAAAGACGCTTTCATTTCATTACCGGGCTTTTAGTGTTTCCAGAACGGAACAGGAAAATGTCATTTTCGAGCGCGACATTTGCGATTCCTCCATTACACGGAAGGATCTTATCGCCTGAGACTATTGATTCTCCTGTAACATAAATCTTCTATTACAATTTCTTTTATGTAACATTAGAATAATTTCTGAAAGGTTTTGTCAGGTACGATTATTATTATTATTATTTTGCCTTTATATTACGAGTATTTTTTTTTTTTTTTATTTCTGAGCATAAATTATAATCACAAATATGAGTTTTGAAAAAAGGCTTTGAGTTATTTTAAAACTTATGTGACATAATTTGTGAAATACTTTTGATATTTTAATTAATGAAACATATTTGCAATGAAATGAAGCATATTTGTAATATATTAATGAAACATATTTGTAATATATTAATGAAATAATTTGTAACATAAACTATAAATAACATTTTATAGTTCTGATTTTTGTGAAAATGAAGGATTTTGGACAGTATCTTTGAATCATATTTTACAAGTATTGTAAATCCAAATTATTACAAATATTACAAAATATTACAATTAGAATATTACAAAAGGAATTCAAATCTGAAAATCTTTTTTTTATTGCTGTATTCATAGAGAAAGTCAGACTGATATCTACTTATAATTTAACTCTAAATTTAAATGTTGAATATCTTATCGTAAAAGCCATATATGTCATATTGCAATTCTTTAATCAAAAAAGTTCTTAAAATAATATTGTAAATCCTGGTTAAGTTTTCAATTTTTATTTCAATAAATAAATTTTAATTGATAAACTCTGTATTTTTTTAATTATTCTATCAACGGTAAAAAATATCTTTCTTTTAAATAATATGAATAAAATTGAAAAAGAAAATAACTTTTGGTTTAGATTTCGTGAAGTTCCAAATAATAAAACTTTGAATTTACAGTTGAAATATTTCATCAAATATACAATTATTTGAGAATTTAAATCTATGTTTTTCCTTACATTCTTTCATAAGGATATTTTTTAATTAATTATGTTCTTATTACTTGCAATAATAATTTAATTCTGACAGTTAATCGCAAATACACTGATTTTTAAAGTACCTTTTTTTATTATTTATTAACTTTTTTTCTTTCAGTAACAGCAATATTAATTCAAAACTTATATCCAAAATGTTTTTCTCAATTAAATGTCTAAAGCATTTGTGAACCTTAAAATTAATGAAAATGTAATCGGACAATTTTTTCTTACTAATTTCTCTTTTGTTGAAAATTCCCAATATTAATTATTTTTCATTCTTCGAAAAGATTAGTAACAAATTGTTTTCATTTACAAAAACTAAAAATCATTCTCATTTTTAAACTAGTGCTATATCATACAATCCATCATCATTAGTGGTTTTGTACATACTGTTGTGTACCACGTATAAAAAAATATAACGCACAAAATTTACTTTATGAATGCTAATCATAGGAGACAAAAGTATTCTAAAAAAATCATTGTTACTTAGCCTTCCATTTCTTTGGATGCTGAAGTAAACTTATTTTATGAGAAATGGTTTCATCTGGTTTTTTTCTATTACTCATGTTAAATGATTTTAATTTTTTGTAGTTTAGAGGCTAATTTCAAATAACAAAATTACGAGATATTCGGAATTTTGTTATTCAGAACTAAAGGCTGTTGAAAAAGAAGGAAAAACTGAAAGAAACCTTGACATATAGATCTTACAGATAGAGTTATAGTATTTCTTTTACTTTTATTTGTTGGTTCAAGATCCTCAAACAGAAAAAAGGGAAATTTGATTAAAATATAAATTTCTCTAAAATACGTGCCTATCTTTTGAGAAAACCAGATATAAGTTAATGAACAAGAAGTAAACTGCTAAAAATACAATGAAATAAAAAAGTGACAAAAATATCCATCTTTAATAGTATTTCTGTTTAGAGAGCAAGTAGATATCAAGAAAATTCCTACAAACCTCAAAGTGAATAACGATAACATAAGATGTATACCCTAGCTTTCTCATTAACAACATTCTGGAATAAACTTTAGAAAAAGCTATTAAAAATTTTAATTAAAATTTAAAAGTTATTCTTTTCTATTTTCCAGTTAAAGTTTATAAATTGTTTTTTTTCTGTGAATATAATTCATTCATAATAAAAAATAAATAAAAAAAAAGAGTGTATTATATTATCAGTTGAAATTGCATCACCCTTAATCTAAGAAATAAAAGTATTCAATTTTTCGAAATATGAATGTTTCTTTATATTCTTTCATAGCAATTACAATTTTTCAATAATACATTTTAAATCTGAATATCATAATTATGAGCTAACGATCTCACTGCTTCATCATGTCGTAAGTTCATGACTATGATTCCTATACAACAAATTTGTAATGTAAAATAGTTGATGCCCATTAAAAATACCGGGGATCACAATTCTCACTTTAGAATTGTGTGGACGTTAGGATAGTGTGTGTGGAGGGGTCATTTTAAGTGTTGTCCTCTTTACTCGCCTTGGCTCAAAATTACAAGAAATGTCTCCACTGGTTCTTACGTTGCTTCTTAGTGTAACTCTAATAAACAATTAATCTTACACTAAGTCACCTGAAATATTTTTTTTATTTCTACGTAAAAATATTCAATTAATTATAATGTTTATTAAGGAATAAATAATTGAATAGGAGACACAGATAATATAATGGTTATTGTTTAACTTATTTAAATTTTTTTAGAATAAAATTAGAATAAAATATAAATTACGGTAACAAATGATATTAATGTTTCTTAGAGTATAGGTTTGTTAATTTTGATTATTTGTGTTTGGAATTTCCAGAATATCGTGTTTTCTTTTCTAAATAAACGATGCATTTTTTTTTAAATTTATAAATTTACAGAAAATTTTATGTATCCATTTTCATTCAGTAAATTCATTGGCTTTATAATGTTTGTTTATATGTGTGATACATTTTGCATAACCAAGATTTCACTAAATTATACTGTTTTTTTCATTTGATACAATTAACTTACAAATGACTCTTAAGGAATATAATAGAAAAAATTCGATATTATGATATAAATCAGTAGTAATTTATAAAGAAGCAGCAAATTCAGTGTTCTAAATTCTGAGTTCGAAAGACTGAGTTCTGAGTGAGACAGAAATAATGATTTGATTTATTTATTTACATTATTTTTTTTAAAAAAAAAGAAATGTAAATTGCTACCTCAAATATATACAGTAAAACTATTAAAATTTCTCATCAAAAGTGTATTTTGAAATAAAGACTTGTAAAATGATTTAAAATTGGGAAAATATCACAATGTTTAGAGGATAGTGAAATTTTAATGTATTATATATATTAAAAATGTTATAAATAAGGAATTTCGTAATGGGAAAAAGATTTATCATAAGATAAACTTATAAGAAAAATGCAAAGTAATCAATAATTTGGATTTTAATAATTATTAACTATTAAATTTTCTTAAAATTATATATTCAAAATTTTATTTACAGCATTTTTGGTACGTTGTATATATTAGCGTTAAATACATTTTTACTGTCATATAGGTTTTATTAATATATTTTACATTATTATATACTATATCACAATGTTTAGAGGATAGTGAAATTTTAATGTATTATATATATTAAAAATGTTATAAATAAGGAATTTCGTAATGGGATAAAGATTTATCATAAGATAAACTTATAAGAAAAATGCAAAATAATCAATAATTTGGATTTTAATAATTATTAACTATTAAATTTTCTTAAAATTATATATTCAAAATTTTATTTACAGCATTTTTGGTACGTTGTATATATGTATATATTAGCGTTAAAGACATTTTTACTGTCATATAGATTTTATTAATATATTTTACATTATTATAAACTATAAATGTGCATATATGAGTAGAAATATGTTTTTGAAACGAAGAATAATTATTGCAAAATATTGTATCTGTTTGAAATAAGCCTTAATGGTTCTTTTGAAAATATTTAATAAATTTGATCCTGTTTTGCCAACAGGTTGAATATATCCACACCTTTTTCTGTTGTGTAGACTTTTCAATTGATTGAACTGAAAAAAAGTACTAAAATGAGATGAATTGTAGATAAACTTAGACTTTTAGTCGTTTCACATATTTTTATATTTAATGTTTGTAATCAATATCTCTTATTTATCAATAGCTAATCCTTTAAATGAAACTTATTATTTCATTTTAATTACATGAAACTTATTATTATTTTCATTTTTTGTTCAGTTTTTGCTTTTTATTATATGATCAATAGGGATCATTCATGCAGAAATAATTTTGATAGACTTCGATACCGAAAAATCCAAAACATGGACATGATTTATACGTATCTTTTCTTTTCAGTGAAAGTTGCAAGAAAACCTTTTAGATACCCAAGAGTCCGATATGAGGACTAAATAGATACCGTTCCACTGAAAAATAGTTTCTCAGAATAGTTCCTTCCCTCAGAGATTTGGTCTGTCAGAATAGGGTCACTTTCCCCCTTCTTTCTTCATGGCTACTTCCCTTGGTTCTTTATCAGAACGTGTTTTATCTACTACGGTAGTCCTAGGTCTTTGTTCTATTCAAAAGAGTATATCCATGCAATAAAAAGTTAGAAAAGGACATTTCTTTGTTTATCCTCTACATAAAACTCTATCCTTCTGGGAATAAAATGGATGAATCAGACGAAGTAAGAAACACCTTTTGATAAATATGTGTTAAATAAAAATACTGTTTGTCGGTCTCAAATTTATATGCCAATTTTCAAAATCTTAAAAATGTAAAAATGAAGTTCATTCTATTTATTGAACAAAAAGAGTCTACAAAGTAAATGAAAGATCTCTTTAAAAATAAATTATTTTTGTTTATTTTTCTATTTATGACCGGCACAAAATTCTACTAATTTCAGGGGATATGACTCAAAATATTAAGCCAAATTCTGAAGCCAAAATCGACAATCGGATTGCCACTTCACTCTGTATAACCATGCCACACCAATGTGAAAGCACTGTAAATAAACAGGTATCAGTTACTCTATGCGACAGGTCTGCTGATACAACACGCGGCTGGACTGAAACTTTGTCGGCTACGAGATAGATGCCAAGACCACTTGGCTATCTATTGGCCACTGAGATCAAAGGTAAGTTGTAGAGGTTCAAGAAATTACATGTGTGTCAGTAGGTAATTCATTACTCATACATATTAACCTGTTATATTTTTATAACTAGCTGCTGTAATCCAAAATACCTGATTAATTTTTTCTACTTACACTAACTTTGTCTCCAAGAGTCCATGAAATATATTCAGGTGTGTTATGAGCTGACACGAGAAAAATCAACTTATTGTCTTTGTTTTGAGTGATAATTTATAGTATATGTTTCAATTTCCTTTCTTTGCTGATAGACTTCTTCTCTAGTAACAGGTACAATAATTTAGTTTAATTTGTGGATTCAAGAGAAGCAACGAAAGTGTTATGATCTATGATTTATTTGAAATTTTCTAAATGTTACATAAGTTTCTTTGTATCAAACAATTTCTCGAATCTTTTCTTACCGATTACTTCTGACCGTACTTAGCGTTTCAAATTCCTATGTGTTCAATATTGAGTCCAATCTTCACACATCATATTTTACTTGATGGACCCATAACTGAGATATGCAATTATTTCTGCTAATTTGTTTCCTTTGTTTTCAAAAAATTCATTTTTAGTTCATTGATTTTTTATTGTAGCACACATAATATCAGAATATTGCGAAATTCCATTTTAAGAAATTTCAGTCCATAATTTTCTGTCATTTTCCTCGTTAAATGCAAAGGATATTCCTTAGGAATATAGCCCCTTTCGGTCATTGATTGATATTTATAAAAAGTGTTTACCACTCTTAATGAGTCTTTGGCTTGGGTGGGATGGATTGGATAATAGATCTATTGGTTAATGGATTTCAGGCGTATTTTGTACCTCGATTGTAAAAGTCAGACTTTATTTAGTTCATTTTATTGATGATAGCTTGGTATTCTAAGGAGTTCTTACAAATTTTGTACCTTTTTAAATTTAATTATATTTATTCCATTTTGTATGTAAGATTATACTAAATTTGATTATTTTTTGAATCAATACGGCACTTATATATTTGATTTTTAACTACATTTCAAATAACCATTGGCTTATAATAAAAAAAAGCTATGTTTATATCTTAGGGTTTGCTAAAATATTTATACAATATTACTAATAATGACTTTTTAATGTTCATTATCATTTAATTGACACAAATATCGGCACAATTTTTTTCCATTTTCATACTTTTTATATTCTTTTGTTTAAAAACATTTCATTGTATTCGATATATTTTTTCATAGGTATATGTATGTTCCAATTGTTAATAAGAGAAGGAATCCAAAAGAGAAAGTTTCAAAAATTTAAACCTTACTTCAAATTGAGAAGCAAAACATGGTGATGTTAGCCGAGAAGCAATTGTATGAAGCATATGGTTGGTGATGTTTCAGTTTACCCTCGTATTCGAGTTCCTGACACCACTAAAATCTTTTCAAGCAGACGAAAGACTGCAGAATATATCGAAACTCAAATTCCACATGTTGGTGCAAATGTGGAGGGTGAGAACTAAAGTTTTGAACACTTCATCTGAACATGTTGCAAAATTAAGGAGTGTAATGGCTGTTGTTAGTGGTCAATTCTATCGATTAGAAATATACGCCTAGAAGCATTAAGTACAATAACATTTGAAAGAAACAACACGGAAATAACATTCTTTATTGCGCAATGTTTCACAGCCAAAAAATCAATCGATGAAATCAACAACTTTCTAAGGAGCAATAAAAAATTGTTTCTTAAACTTTTCTAGAAATTTTCTAATTATTTAATATTCCTGTTAATAGCAAACAACACTGTGCTCTATTTGTATTTATGCATTGAAAATAATACATTTAGTTCATCAATATTTATCTTTATCAATACATTTCTTTTTCTGCCTTATCAGCGATTTGTTATTCGTTTAGCTGAAGAACTTTAAATACAACAGGAAAACAAATATAACAACTATGCTGGACTTTCCATCGAGATTCATTAATAGTGACAGTAGACAAGAAACAATTATTGTCCATTATTTAGAATGCCTTGGTAGCATAGTTGTCATGGTCGCGGAATCACTGCCGGTGGGTTTTGTCGAGTCATGGGTTCGAGACTTGATGCCACTAAAGATACTCTGTGTAGAAGGGGCTGATCTGACAAGGCGCACAAAATCCTTTCTTTGGAGTGGTGGAAGTTTGGAGAGAGAGATGCCGGCTCACGTATCATCCTAGTCACTTGACCGAAGCTCAAGATTACGAGGTCCATCATCAACAGACCATACATTTCTTCTAGTACGACGTTACTAAATCCAACCAACTTTTATCATGTACACCATAATTCCATGCTATGTAATACTGAAAAATAGTAATTAATAGATACATTTTCTTTCATTTTCATGCAGTTAAATTTTAAGTAAATTTTCTTCCTCATGTTGAAAATTTTACATATCTTAAAGATATTATGATGTTCAACTTAAGGTCAGGATTCAAAGTATGCGCGTTCCAAATATTAGATATACATATATTGACAAACGTTCACAGTTAATAACATATATCCAAACTAAATATTTGATAGTACACAAAATCAGTATGTTGTGTTTGATCTTATATTAAGAAAAATAAATTATATTCCAGTTTGAGGGTTTTTTGTTTTTAAAGTATCTGTAGACTATTATCACAAAATCTTTGTAATAAGATATATATCCTCTTTTGATGTCATTGATACTTGTACAATTATATTATTATCCCTGTAAGTTTGTTCATTTGGTATTGATTCAAACTGGGGATTTAGAAAAATATCTTATAGCAAAAAATAGTTTTCTATGAGGAAAAAACTACAATAATTTTAACTATAAGTATTAATTAAGTTGATTAAGAAAAAATTGCAAAATGAAATATAAAATGTTTCGGTAAATAGCATAATTATTTCAAAATTGTGTAAAATACAAAAGTTCATTCAAGCAAAATACAATCTAATAGAAGTCAAGTAAAACATGTTTGGCAAACACTGAAACAACTGAATAAAAAAATAAAAATAGCATTTTAGAATTATCTAATTTTGAATCGTTGTTATTAAATAACCCACCTCAAGACAAAACTATAGAAAGTATACTGAGAAGTATTTCACGGAAAAAAAGAGATTTAAAAATGGTACAATATTTTCAATAAAATAATTATGTATCCGACAGGAACAGATGTTTAATTTGATAGGAAATTAGCATACTTTTTTTTATTTAAAATAACGAAAAAAAATATGAGTTACTAAACAGACTCGGTAATAATTTTGTAAAATCATTGATATTATCAGAGTTATAGAACACAAAGCAGCTTCATTTAAATTTAGTTAACTTTATAATATTTATTCGAATTTTTTTTACTTATGTAACTTATAAATACTTCATTTATTTCATTGCAATATGAACCTAGTTAAAATAAATCGAATTAATTTCTAAGATTGTGTCGTTTATTTAGTATTTCCAAAATGTAGACAAAATTTTAGCGTTTTTAAAGAAATTTTACAAAATTGTTTGGTAATTTTGAAATAATTCAGTTTGCTGATATATATATTTTATCTATAGATCGAGGATTAACAAAATTGCTACTTATTTGTACAGATTTATTCAAAACGATTCATATGATATCAAAATTCCATATTTCCAGAAATAAACGACATGGAATGATAAGTAATACCTGAATACAAAGGAAATATATAGAAGTTTTAAAATGTGAACAATAAATGGCTATTTCACGTAAGCTGTTAAAGAAGCTTTCATGGAGCTACCTCGTAGTTAGATCCATCACAGTATACCATATGACTTGATGTTACACAGCCTGGCCACCGAGATCACCTGATATGCCCTCATGTGATTTCTTCCTTTGGGTGTTTGTAAAAGAAAAGGTGTATGCGGGATCATTACCCTCAAAATTACTTGAACTCAAACAAATGATTTTTGTTGCTGAACACTCAATTATTACTGACACTTTACAATGTGTTAGTCATTAATTTACATATCGAATAGACATTATGTGTGTGTCAAAATGAAGTTATCTAGAACACTTGTAAAATACTTCCAGAGGTTATCTTCGCATTTATATATTACTTATTCTGTGTCGTTTATTTATGAAAATATGGAGGTTTGAAACTGGATGAAAATTTTTGAATATACTTGTATTTCAGGGAGACTAACTTGAAATTCTTTCTAAACTTCATAAAAACATAGATTTAATTCATTGTGAAATTAATTTATTTTTTTGTGAATTCATTTAAGAATATTATTATGAATTATTTTTGATATGAAAGTATTATACATAACTTTTTTCATGGGAATTCTCACTATCCATATAGTATTTTTTCGTTTATATTTCTTATATTTCTTTCATTTTTGAATATTACTCTTCATCATATCCATCAAACACACCTTGAATAAAATAATGACTAACGCAAACCGTATGTTTTTAAAAGCGTAAGACAGCTTAAGTAGATACTTGAAAACTCCTTAAAAGTGAAAACTAAAACTTCTCTTAGGCTCATTATGTATAGTAAGAAAATCGTCATACTCTTGATCTATTTCCAAGAACATTTGGAGTTTTTTCCAACCAAATAAAATGGAATATATAGTGATTTATTTTTTTGAAGTTGAAATATTATTCTTTTTTTGTACAATATTCAGCGAGGGGTTTTTCAAAACTAATTTTTTTTTTCTAATATCAATCATGATTGCTTTCTTTTGGATCGCAAAACACAAGTTTCTGGTTGAGAATCGGATATAAACTTTCCTTCATATTCTACAGTAGAAATGTTTTAAATTTCAAACATTTATTCTTTCCAAAACTTTCGTTAACTTTTCTTCTTCTCTTCCTACTTTTTCCTCCGATCATTTATTTTTTTAGATACAGTTTAAATTGCAATCCATATTTCTTTAGAATTCGAAAAAAGGTTAAAGCATTCATAAACTTAAGTAAAAATGTGAATGTAGAAATACTGTTTGGTTTTAAAGAATAAATTATTCTAGTCGAATGAAAAAAGTCATTCTTCACTCTTTCTTATCCTCTCTCTTCTTCGCTATATGAATTTTAAAATTTTATTAATTATTACTTTCATTTCCGCTATACATTCGTAACAGAAAAATAAGCTGGAATACTTTGACAAAAGATTCCTGAATTAACTTGAGATTTAAATGCTAAATTATGAAACTAAAAAGTGAATGACATTGGACAGAAATATATTTATTAATATTAAGGGAAGAATATCAGCTGTACGAAATTTATTTCTTCATGCTCATAGGTTTTAATATAAATAATAAACTTGTTTACACAAATTTAGATAAAAAAATAAATCAGCAAAACCCTAATTTCCCATAACATATGCTGTGTGCATAACGATACACTCAAAGATATATATTACATAATCACGCACAGAAGCATGTTAAAACTTTAATCAAACATTTTAATTAAAATCTTTATTACAATTATTCATTAAAAATCTCATTAGACATATGCAACACATTACTAACGAAATATCTTATTATTTTGGCCTATGGTAACAGGATACAATAATATACCTCATGGTAATTTCAGATACTCAGCCACGACTTATTGAAATTTTGAAGACTAGGTAGATTAAAGAGTAGCGGCATCCATTGCTCTGTATCACATAATAAGCCGATTCCACCAATCTGTAAACATGCAGTCCCTAATCCAATATTTACACTGTTGTGTGAGTATTAGACCCTCGTCTGAGTATTAAGTCTTCCATCTAAAGCAGACGTCATTCGTTAACATAAATATACATCTTTACACAAATATTTGTATGTGTATATATGTATAGAATCTTTTGTGTGTTGTAAATTTTCAAATTTATTTGTATTCCTTTGTATTACTGATTGTGATATTAAAACACGAAGAGTGTTATATTTGGAAAATCTTGATTTTTCTTAAAATTGTAGTTTTTGATCTTGATATTTTAGCTTTTTGATTTTTGCAATTGGGTTTTTAAAGATCATTTTGTGTGTGTTATTTTAATTTTTTTTTTTGCGTTTAAATTTTCAAACAAATTTCAATTTATATTTCTTGGTGTTATAATCATTTTTAAGATTATGTTTGTAGTTGGGAATAGTTAGGCCTATAATTTTATAACAGCCCATCTTAGCAGTCCAAAGCCTGTTGCAACATTTTCATTATTCTCCTTTTTTGTATTTTCAAAAACTTTTAAGTTTTTTGAACATTTTTCAAATTCCTCGATGTTTTGTTTTCCCACTATTATAGTTATATATATATATATATATATATATATATATATATATATATATATATATGTGTGTGTGTGTGTGTGTGTGTGTGTCAAAACTAAGAAAGTCCATCTTTATTTTTTGATACAATTCCAAGTTAGCCAAAAAGTTTGCGATTGTACGCTTATAAAATCTGTTTAATCACAGTTATACACAGTTATATAGCTGTAGAGATTATTCCTACCGGGCATTTCGAAGCCATCAAAGTTGCTGAAAATCTCTTCATCCAATACCATGTGATAACACATAATCACATAATCCATAACACATAATCTAAAAATAATAAACACATAATCTAAAAATATCCTTTCATAGAAATTCTAATATAAAACCAAAATTATCTTCCTTTCGCTTCGATCAAGATGACTGAAGTCGCGCTTCTCATTGCAAAATATGTATGTAAAATTGCCTCTCTCTCATCAAAAAGTATAAATAGAATTTGATCGGAATTGATGTAGTTACTGCAGCTAAGATTTCTGGAGGACTTCCTACTCGTATGTTATATTTAGATTCAATGTATTACAATAGCTGGCAGGATGTGTATCCGCAACGAGACTACCGCTAGAATCGACCATTCCATTGTCGACCACGATAATGGCCATGAACTTAATATGTGGAACATCAGAAAGACGAGAGGCTTATTGTTCAATACTGCCATTACCATAGAATTAGCGGGCAGATAATCTTTCCAAGCGATTACGAAATACCCTGGTGCTCTGTACGAAGTTGATAAAATGTATCCATTCATCAAAAATTACTTGAAAAACACCGGATATGTCTGGAACTTTAGTACAGACCACAAGAAAAGGAATTTCTGGATCTTTTAGAATGACCGCAGCAACTAATGAAAATGTCGTTTCTACTGCTCTATCAGCACTTTCTCCAAGTGAAATTCTTCAAAATTTTGTACGTGCCATCTCAGCATGATAATAGGATGAGGTTTCTGCCTTTATCATGTTTGCTTTCAAATTAGTACCATTTAGCGCTTGAGCTGAACTGTAGCATCCGTATTGCAATGCACTAGAATTGATTCATCTACTGCTTTTTGAATATGATACATGTTTTTAATATTATCTAAATTTATGAATTGATGTTCAGTAAGTAATTATATACATTATTTTTCTATGAAACAAATGTTATGAGTTGAATATCTTACATTGATATCTTATTGAAATTTCTTTGTCTTGGTTCCAATTTGAAATTTAAAATAGTGGAAATTTCAGAAAGCACAATAGTGTTCTGTTTTATGTAGAATTTATATATATAGTAAAATAAAATTGTCTATGATATGACTTCATTGATATTTGTTCATATATTTTTTGAGGAAATTGAAACTAATCTGTTTTATTAATGCTATAAAGGTGTATCAAAACTGAAAATATAAAATTTATTTGTATGGTATCTTTTTAAAAATATATCAAGAGGGAATTGCTTGATGTTTTGTTTAGCTGAAATTGTTATTGGTGTTCTCGTCATACTTCCTCTTTATGAAATTGAAAAATTAACATATTTTGAACTTTTATTAAGTACTTATAATCTTTTTTTAAAAGCATTACATCATGTGTTATGTATGATATGGAAGTCTCCAAATTATTCTTCTTAAAAGTGTGTAATTTTTAAGAAGTTTTAGTTACAAAGAGTGTGATGTTATATGATATATATGTGAAATAATTTTTATTTTAATTCAAAATTGAGGTTTAGAATGTATGCATATAATGATTATATATCATTAACAATATTTTAGAAAACTTTTAGTTTAACAATTTTTGAATATATAAATTGAAATCTACCTATACATAATACAAGTTTAATAAAATGAACAAACAAGGAATTTGATAATATGTGATATATAAATAAGCATCATTTAATTTTAATATTTGTGCTTTATTTAGAAAATGTTTTCAAAAATATTTTATTTTTATATGCATGGTTTTAAAATATGATAAGAAATATTTTAGGTTTTATATACTTTTTATTTGAATGAAACATATTGTTTTTATTATTATATAATTAATTGATACATGAAAAATAATATATCGATTTGAATGAATATTATACAGTTTTGAAATGAATATTACAATGATGCAATGAAATAAAACCTATATTGATGTGAATGGATGGGATGAATATTATGTAGCTTTGAGATGAATAACAAAATTGTGATTTTTTTTGTTTTGTAATGAAAAAAAAAGAATTTTTTTTAAAAAAAATGTTTTATTATTAAAGATACTGTTTAAGTTTTAAAGGATGTTTTATATTACAATGAATCAATGTCTGGTTTAGGCACTTTCTCATGTACGGTGTTTTAAGGAGTAGATAATTTAATGTAAATGATAAATAATAATATGTAAATAAATAAATAAAATAAGGAAATTGCATAAAATTAGATTTGCGAACAAGTGTTACATACTTTTGATCAGTACACCACCTTTCTTAACTAATATGGTAAAATGATTCGGTCGAGAAATTGTCGTAGGCTGGGACAATAAGAAAGTAATACAAACATGGTTTAGTACATGCTTTTTGATAATATTTGTAAACATAATTTTAAGAAATTGCATTTGTGTGTCTGCTGATACTTCTGTATTATGTTGAAGAATATCCACCTCTAGCCTGGATGCAAGCTGCCACACGACATGGCACAGAGTGATAAAGCTCCCTGATGACCTCTAGCGCTGGGCTAAGTCATCAGCAGTCACTGGTAGATGAAGTCGCCTTCCCATCATAACTTAGGGATGCTCGATTGGAGAGAGATCTATCTTGCCAAATAAGTGTTTGACAAGCTGTAAGGTAGCTCATAGCAACTCGTGCCGTATATGGTCCGGCAATATCTTGATGAGAAATAAGGTCAGGGTACTACAAAAGGAACAGTAGCAAAAAAGTTTTCAGAAGGTCATCGACCTACCACTGTGCTGTAAGAATGCCTCTAATGACGACCAAAGGGGTTCCTATATCAAGGGAAATGGCACCCCATACAATAACTCCTGGTTGAGAACCTGTGTGGTGTGCAATAGTGAAAGCAAGAATCGGCAAGCTACCCTGGCCGTCTCCAGAAACGTCTTCGATGATCGTCAGAACACAGTTGGAAGTACGATTCGTCGCTTAACACTATACATCCGCAGTCATTATCATTCTAACCAGATCGAGCGAAACACCAATGTAACCTAGGTCGACAGTGTGCAGGCGTGAATGGCAGGTGGTGTAGCGGTCGGTGCGAGAGTAGATTTCGCTCTATTAGCCATCCGTGAATGGCCATGATGGATACTCATGTACGGGTTGCACGTCTGATGGTTGATAATGATGAATCAGGCTCTGTGACGACATCTGTTCTGGCAATCACTCTTACCTCCCCATCTGCTGTGTCCCTATGTCGACCACTACCATCATGACGCTGAAATCTGCCATTGTGCACCCATTTTTGCCAGCAACTTCTAATCGACCTCTTTCAAACTCTTACAGTTGCTCGTAATGAGCTCGAATCCTTCGGGGAGACATTTTTAGTCGTTGTAAGGTATCCTAAATCGCAATGCAACAGAAAATTTGACCGTCAGATTGAGAATCGCTTCTTATATACATCTACTGAGTGCGCAGATCCGATGCACTATAGCTCCAGCTATTCATACATCGTATATCAAATTTTAATAATTTTTTGCATGTTGGGTCCAAATGTCTTTGCATACAAAATTTCATTTCAATTGAGCAACTCCTTCTTGGTGCTTCGTTTTTTTTTTCCGTTATAGAGTGTATACATATAATTAACATAACATGATTGGGTATATAGTTTATCGGTATTTCTCGCGAAAACTTAGAAAGTAATACAGAACACCTTTAGGACTCACAAAAAAATGATCGAAATGCAACTTTTAAGTTATTAAAGCACATAAAAATGCAGTCCCTCCACAATACAGAAAACAATGTTCCGTGCTTTTTTTTTTTCTTATTAAAAAAGAGTACAATAATAGTTATTTGAATTACATGATGTGTTAAAATTTTTACTCATTAGTACTGATACACGCGAGGTATCCCTACCGCATTGTTTCTTCAATATTATCAAAAATACTGTGCAGATCGCAGCAATAAAATTGGTGATACATGCCACAAGGCCTAAGTCAATATCTAATGGTAATTCGTAGGCAATGGCTTTCAAGATCCTTCCCAACTCGATGAATCATATACGATTACGATTAATAGTGAATTGTAGGTATAGGGGCTTATGACAGCACCACCACGACCAATTCATTTTTATCTAAATGACTAATGATTTCAAGTTTTAGCTGAAGTCAACGAAATTTTGGCAAATCGTTTCAAGAAATGCCTTTCCAATTAAAAAAGCGAAAATTATCTTAGTAAAAGCTACAGATTTATTAAATGAATAAATATTTTTACTTAAAAACACAAGTAATGCATCCTAGAAATATAATTTGATAAGAAAATACCTGAAACAAGTTAGGATTGCCTTTTTTTCAAATGACCACATAAATACTTAAATATTAACAAATAAATGTATGAAAATGCTTTATTGCGAATGCGTTTGCGATTCAGATCTTATTTTTTTGTTCAATAAGAGTCTTCTCAAACTACGCATTATCATCCGATACCTTTATTCCATTTAGACACTAGCAACATTTACAAATGTAAATCATTTTTATTACAATTCATTAATTTTCACAGCTATTCGTGATTTATTTGAGCAGCATGAGTTTTTATATTTCTTTTTATAAGACGGAAATATTATATTGTACCTCATATTGTTTCCCAATTTCTCGCCATCATAATTGTGTGTTGTAGAGACACCATGAATTTCACATCCCTCTTTTCTATCCCAGAATATTGACTTCTGCTCTTCGCTCGCTTGATGTGTTAGAGGTAACGGTCGGCTTATCGGCCCGTGAAATATATCTGCTAGAAAAGATAACACCAAATCTCATGTTCGGCCAGGTTGGAGAAAAGACGTAATAAAAAGTATTTTATGTTACTGTGATACAAGATTATGGTTCCCCTGTAATTGGAGTTGAGGTTCTATGGCATTGAGTATTTTTCGAAACACACTTTTAAGAAAAAAATTGACTTATTTGTGATATTTGTTTTTATGTGCAACCTTTATCAGCACTGATCAAAATCTTCAAGTAATACTGGGCGCATTTTCTGGGACAAAATGTATTGCAACAATATTCTTCTCTCTTTCGTAGGGAAATAAACATCAAATAATCAAAATTTATCAACACCCAGAAAGATGAATTTAATAATACAATATACTAGACAAAGTTAGACATTTTGATAAGACATAACAGTAATAGTAAAATAACTTTTATCAGGAAAGCGCATTAAAATGATGAATGATTTTATTACAATAGTTAAAATATATTAACAATAAAACTGTACAAAATAAATATAAGATGGTTAAAGAAACAAGTACATTATATCGAACACTATTATTTCTGTAATTGCAGTAGTCTCACCTGTCATTATACTCCACACTCGAATAAGAACCATTATCAAATGGCCTTTTCATTATTCCAATATTAAAAATTTACCTACATGTTTATACTAATAACTTCTATTTCAATTTCTTGAACTGTCTTAAACGGTATTTCGAAAAAAGCCCAGTTGCAACTCATAACATTTTAAGAAAAACAGAAAAACTTATAACAGTCGATAATGCATGCTATCTTAGTCCATAACAACTTCTTACCTGCAGTGAATAATCTGTTAAACTTCTTCAAAAAACTAACAAAGAGAGTTTTGTATAGGTTGATACATTTTATTTCTTAATAAGGTTCATTTTAAATTTATATAATTATTAAATAGGTATGCATATGAAATTGAAGCATGCATATTTGATATACAAGTTATCTTAGTAACATTTATTTGTCATAGGTGGTACTGAACTTTTAATCTTTTAGGTTAACAAAAGATTTTCAACTGTATCACTAAGGTTTAGTAAGAAAAATTACCCCAGAGAAATAATCGTCTTTGTAAGGGGCACTACTCGAAATAACATACGATTGAAGCTAAATTAAAAAAAAAAATATGCAAAGTTTTGCAAAAAACAAATTTAGCCACCCAAGGTGCACTTTCTTTATAATTACTATTAAATTACTCAATTAAATATAAGAATTATAGTAAATGAAGGAATATCGAGAAATAGACAATTATTATCCCGTTATTAAAATTAAAGGAAACGATGAATTATTAAATTGAATGTATTTAAACTAAATGTAATTAAAATTGAAACAAACAAATAAAAAAAATTGAAAAATGATCTGTTGCGGAAAAATTCCCCACCTAAAACAATAGCTCCTTGGATGGCTAATATTTTAAAATTGTAGTTTTTACCTAGTGTTAAGGAATATTCATTTAATTTTTGTTTTTGTATCGCTGATAACTGCTGCTATTGCTTTCATGCTGTAAACTTTTTCAGTAAATCTTATTTCCTAGAAATAAGTAATCAATTATATAATCAATCTAATTTTTCAAAAAGTAAGAAATGAAGTCAATTTATAAAATTTATTGTGAATTATCTTTTTATTTTATCAAATGTGTCTTGATAGTAATAATAGTTACCAATGAAGAAAAGTGAAATTTCAATGAAGAAAATATTCTTTGTGAACAAAATATCACATTATATGTTTTGTCTTAAATTTTTGTACATGTTTAATACAATATTTAAGAATCTATTTATATCTTCAAACTTATGTATAAAATTTAAATCGATCTTTATGTAAAATGTATGTAATTTTTAGTCAACTTCTATCAATTTACATTTTATATCAACTTCTTTAACAATATTCTTTAATTTTCTCAAAATAAACCTTATATTGCTTAAGTTACCTTTTTGATGTAAATTAGTACAATATATTCTCTTCTGAGAATCTTGTTTAGAAAAAATGTTTACAGAAATATAAATAAACACTATACAAAAGCATATTTCTGACACTCTCTTAGGTCATTTTACACCCTAAAAGTACCATAAAAAACGTCATTAGATTTATCAATACTTCTAAGATTGCTTAATGATTCCCAGAACTGTTGTAAAAATTGAAGAACTAGAAAAAAGCAATTAAAGACAACGTGGATATCCCGTATCTCATTCCCAAATGAAAGTGAAATCTAATGTTTCGTTTTTCTCATTTTGTTTCTTATTTCTTATCGTGAACAACAAAACTTTTGATCATATTTTCCTAATTGTAAGATTTTTCCTTCTCGGTAGCTCAAAACATAAATTAACGCTTCCATTTCTTAAATTAAGAACTGAGAGACATTAATGATAATAAATTTGAAAGAAAATAGGTATTCCTTGATATATAAAAGTAGTATTTATAATACCCTAAGGCTTACTTAATTTTATATATACGTATATATATATATTATATCCATACGATTTCTTATTGGTGTTATATTTATATAACTATATTATATGAGAATTATATTTCGTTAGAACCCATTACACAAGGGGTAAACATACGAATGATTGAAATTTTAATTTTAACCGTTTTATATACAACAAAAATAATTAAAAATTTTCAACCGTTTAAGTATAAAATACGGACGATGTATCTCAAACCATTTCCTTAAAATGAATGAAAATTCTAGCTTAGAATTGTTAAAGTTTCACACATTAAAATTGTTTTATAATTATTTTTTACTTTTTATATTTTTAATCATTCTTTACTCATGTACTGAAGAGCAAACAAAAGCAAAAATCAATTATAAAAATAATTAAAATTTTTCAACCGTTTAAGTATAAATACGGACCATGTATCTCAAACCATTTCCTTAAAATGAATGAAAATTTGCTAACGATGAAAGTTCCACATTAAAATTGTTTTATAATTATTTTTTACTTTTTATATTTTTAATCATTCTTTACTCATGTACTGAAGAGCAAACAAAAGCAAAAATCAGCAAAATCATTTTGCTTACTTTTATGATTATACATCGCTTGACACCGAAAACACAACACAATTAAGAAAATATTAAAACGACGTGAAATTTTAAGAGTGTATAAAGTGCAATGGGATAACAGTTCTGCATACAAATGATTAACATTTCAGTGCAGATATACATTATGGTAGTCTATAACGCCACCAAAAAGCGTTCTATAAAATCATTACAGAATGTAGTATTGGAATTACCTTTTCATGTAACTATATTGATCGAGTTGTTTTCAGTGTGCTTCAAAGAAGAGCATCATTCAAGCACATTTCTGAATACCATCGAGGAAGAGAAGAGAAGAGATAGAAAATGAAGATTTTCGTACCAAAATATCGATGATCGGGTCAGAAGGAACCAATTAACAATAATATGGATCTGTAATCGATTAATGCAGGAGGGAACGAGGATCAAAGGCTCCATTTGCACCTGCTTCGTGGTTCCTTACATGTGATGAAAGGCATATTGTTCTCATTGCAGATTTGGAGCAGTCTTCCACATCAGGATCTATATCACAGAAATTGCAGCCTTTATTCTTGTAATCAGTGCTTCCATGTATCGTCGTTCATAGCAGAGCAAAATGTTTATAAGGCGACCATTGCTGAGATTGCTATTGTCTCAAAACCACAAGTGCTTACTTTGACAATACTGCATTGAATGGTGGATATAGACAACCAAATGGCACGATATTATTTTTACATACGAATCAAACTTCTGCATCATCAATCAACGAACCATGCTTCTGCATCATCAATCAACGAATCCTATCTCTTCATCATCAATCAATGATTCATGCTTTTGCATTCAACCATCATGATGAAGTATCATAATGGTTGTATTAGACTTTTGGGATATGGTAGACAGATATTACTTCATACCTTAAATATCACCATACTTTTCCTGCATCCGGGAAGATTTAGCATTTCATCCCCCCCAGTACTCACTTCAACTACAATGACCAATCAGTTATATATTTCTGAGAGTTTAGAGCCAGTTGCCCTCTTTTACTTGTGGCCACATTCCATCAGGATAATACACTACTGTACATGACACGTAATGTTCATGATTTTTTGTCTTTTAGATTGCACTCCACCCTTACTCTGTCTGTCGTCTCGATTTATCGATTATCTATTACTGGAGAACAACAAACCCGATGTAAAATACTATGCTACACCAAGTTATCTTTTCCAATTTAGGGAGTCATTATTGGCCGCCATACTCCATCACGACATTCAAAGCCTTTTTCATTTAATAACGAGGCATCTAACAGTGGTTAATGTCAGAAGTGGCGACAGCTTTTAATAGTGATATATCACCACTCTCACTTCGCAGGAGGTCGCGGTAGTCAAGAGATCCTGGTCGCGGACGGTAGTTTTCGTCGAATTGTGGTTTCACACTTTGAAGCTACTAAAGACCCACCATTTAGCTGGTGCTGATGCTTGTTAAATATGCCGAGGCAAAGTCCTCCAACCGACGGGGTGTGCAAGTTTGGAGAGTGAGACTCCAACTAAGGTGTCGTTCTCTTCACTTAGCCGAGGTTCAAATACGTTTAAATTTTGTTTGAAGCTTCCTTTCAGATTTTTTCAATTTTCGTTTTTGTCTACATTATTTGTACCAAAGATGTGGCTAGCCGTCGCCATCAATCTGATTTTCATAGTGTCTGCATTCATTATAAGCAGACAATCTTGATGTCAATGAAATACGGATTAATACACATTCCAAAAAAATTAGAAATATTTGATCTATGACGTCACACTTCGTAAACATAGTGTTAGCTTTTATTTTCTGTTGAATTTCGAAATAATGTATTATCTTTTGTTCTTTGTTCCAACATGTACTGCTGTATTTCTTAACCTTTAATGTTGTAAAAAATATTTTGTCAATAAATGCTGAGAAGAGGGGTGATTGTCTTTCGGGGAGTCGATTGGTAGCTTTAAGCCCTATGGGTGAATTCGGTCCCCTTGGGAATTTGGTCAATAGCTCTCGTGTTGCTTCTAGTGCTACATTAATAAAATCAATCCTTTTAAATCAGATCTCACCAGGAAGAATCTCTATTTTCAATCATATATTTTTATTACTTGTTATTTCTTATCCTTCTTGGTGTTATATTTTGGAAGATCAGTAGTGAGGAAGCAAAATATTGTCTTAATAATTATCTACGTTATTGAACATTTTTTTATAAAGTAAAAGTTATCTTAGAATTTACAAAAAAAATGCATTGAATATTATGGCAAATTAATTTTCATATTATATTATTTAAATTTTTTTTTAAAATTTTTTTCAGGGTAATAAATATATATTAAAATTTAATTTTATAAAAACAATACAAATTCCTTTTAGATTAAAAATAGAGAATTAGAATAGTGTCATTTAAATGACAATAGGAATATTAATCACAGAAATTATCTTGATATGAGGAAAACTCCAGCATTTTTACTCTAAATTTTTTTATTTCATTCTGTTAGTTAGTATTATATAAACTATTTGAGCCTCTCTGAAGTCTATTTGTTCATAAAACTTCTGAGCAAGAGAGTTTGTATTTATTGTGATGGATAAACAAAGCTTGAGATATTTTCACTTAAATGTGTTTCAGAAATCGATACAACATTAAAAATGTTCTTCTTATGTGAAATAGCATTTTGACTCCGTGTTTAGAACTGAAAAAGAACATCGTTGAAATTCTTGACTTGTTCTTTAACAAGTCTACCTAATTCCATCGATATTGGAAATTTAAGTTAATTTGAATTCTTTGCAAGTTTTAGAGAAATACTTCTACAGGACATTCGTACAATATTGAATATGTGATAGTTACGAAGACTTGTGTAAAAGTGATTTATATTTTTATGTGTTTCAAATATCTTGAAAGGAAAAAAAATATTTACTCCGTCGAAATAAAAGTTATTTCGACCTCAAGCTTCCACAGAAGTTTAAGACATATGTAAATAAATACTTGTATACTTTATTCAAAGCACGTTTTTCGAAGAAAAATGCTTTTTCGTAAATAACCTCGAATTCAAATGGCCTGAAAAAGTATCTGAAAGCAAAAGAAAACCAACTTCCTGTATTTCATTATTGTGATACATTACAATGTAAATAAAAATCAATTATCTAATTTTCAGACTTTAAGTGTCAGTAATTTTTTTTTAATTTTAGTTTTATAAAATGATGAAATATAAGATACATATACATATTCATTATTTTATTTTCAATTGGAACAAAATCCATTTCCAATATAGTATAATTATGAAATTTGTAATAGGCTTTTGTTAAACATTTAAAGAATAATTTTCGAAAAATTATTTTTTTGGTTTTTTTTAAGGGAGTAAATATCTGCTAAAAATGTATTAAAATGTAAAAAACCACTTTTGTTCTTTATATTCTAATTCACAGATTCTCATTGAATAAACTGAGAATGATAATCTTTAAGATTATCATAATTTTCATAAAAAAATAAGAAAGAATAACAAATAATATAATACAGTAAATACAAAATGCTTTTGATTATGTTCCAAATTTTATTCAAATATTTTCTTAATATACACTCATGGACAAAATAATTAGCGCACCAAGAAATAATAGCGGGATTGTAACGAAACTTGGCATAAAGGTACATGTGGGGGAGATATGAAAACGATTAGAAATGCAGCGTAATTGGGCATTACGTACAGCCGGTAGAGGGCGTTTAACGTCGTTCTCCGTGTAGTATAAGAAAGATAACCAAAGCTTGTTTGAGTGTGCTGAATCGTTTACAAAGGAAGAGCTGAGGTAGACATGCCATTACGCTATTTTCGAAGACAATATGAGCAGCTGTCGCAGTTTGAGAGGGGAAGAATCATCGGCATGATGGAAGCTGGATGGTCAGCTAGGTGAGTAGCTCGTCAATTAGGCAGCTCTGATTGTGTTGTAAGGAGGTATTGGGACCAGTGGATTCGAGAGATGTCATTTACACGAAGACCAGTGGATTCGAGAGATGTCATTTACACGAGAAGGCTCAGGACGCCCTCGACAGATCAGTCGTTGAGAAGACCGCCCCATCGTAGGAAATCCATGCGTACACTCAACTGCTTCATCGGCCGCCATCCAGGCACAGGTAGCACCTTCACTAGGGCCCATGTGTCTTCTAGAACCATACGAAGGCGCATGACTGAAGGACATTTGGGATCGCGGCTCCCATCCCTTGAGGCCCACCCATCGACGCCTTCGTTTGGAGTAGTGCCGCGCACGAGGAAACTGGACTGCAGCGGAATGGAACCAGGCCGTCTTTAGCGACGAATCCAGATTCAATCTCAGCAGTGATGACAATCGTGTTCGTGTGTGGAGACCCCGTGGTGAGCGCCTCAATCCTGCCTTTGCTTTACAGAGACTCACCGCTCTCACAGCTGGTGTGATGGTATGGGATGCTATTGCCTGCAATACACGGTCACCCCTAGTATTGATCCATGGCATCATGACAGCCCAGTGGTATGTCTATGACATCCTGCAACCACATGTGTTGCCACTCATACAACGGCTCCCAGGACCATTTTTCAACAATGCTCGGCCTCACACGGCAGGGGTGTCACAAGACTGTCTCCGCACTGTTACTACCCTTCCTAGGCCTGCCCGATCCCCAGATTTGTCTCCAATCTAGCATATCTGGGATCATTTGGGACGGCGAGTTGGGCATCCCACGAGGCAAGGTCCCTATAGACAAGGTTACGGCAAATATCGAACAAATAGACAATAAATGATCATTTTTCTTTGATTTTCTAATCATTTACTTATATCAAAGTAGTCATTACGTATGTAAAATTTCGTTTCATTTTGAATACTCCTTCTTGGTGCGCTATTTTTTTTTTGTCCATGAGTGTATATAATTTTAGTATAAAGAATTACTCAATATATCATGAAAAGATATTTAATATGTCAATATCTCTTCCAAAATGATTCTATCTTTCTTTTCGATTAATTGTTACAAAAAAAAAAATTGAACCATTCCGATAAAGTAATTGTTTTATAACTTGTGAATAAAAATATAAAATAAAAGCAGTAATAAAAGAAGTATAAAAGCAGTAATCATTATCAGTATCATTATATTTCTATTCAATGATAATGATAGTCTTGTTAACTTCTTAAAACTTTCAGATACTTACATTCAAAGCAAAGAGCTTAAAATTTTTACCAATGATATGCAGAGGAATTAAATTGATTTACGATGTAGAAAATTCATTAATTAATAATTTACTGATAACAGATATGATTAATTTAAATATGATTTAATTTTATAATTTTAAGGGATAATGTATTTGTATTCTTTAAATAGCTAGAATTATTTATGTTTACTGAGAGCATAAAAAACAGTATTTCAATTTTGTATGTTACTATAAAACAATAGCATGTGAATGCAGCATAACTCATTTTAATTTTTATTTTATTTTATTACTTAATAAAACAGTCAAAGTCAAGGACTGAAGTTAACAATATTTTGCTCTAAGCATTTATGAAAATAAATTTTTTTAAAAAATTTAATTTTTTTTATTTCCTTAGCAATCTGAAGAAGCACGAGGGCTACTGGTTACGGAATTTTAAATCTTGGTGGGGTGTGACGAGGACAGCACTTGAGCTTGTACCTCCTTCTTCAAACTTCCACACCCTACTAAAAGAAACTTCTACAGATTTGATGTACTTCAATCAAGCTACATAGAAGATCCTTCATTGGCATCAGAATCAAGCTCTCGACTCGATGGAAACAACATCGGTCGCGAGTCCGCGTCCTTCACGTTTAGGCTACTGCAGCCTCATTGATATGAGGGTAAATCAAGTACATCTAAGAACATAATTATTAATTCATTCTTCATAATGTTATAAAATAGGTATTTGTGATACAGATATTAAATATATATGATTCTTTTGTACTTTAGTTTTTCCATTGTTGGTATCAGTATTTTGTCGGTATCAAATAAAATCAGGAGACCGGTCTCCTAGTAATTACTATATACAGAATTACTTAAGCATTTAAATGTTTTATCCTATAAAATTCATGAACGTTTGTTTTATAAGAACATTAAAAAGTTTTACAAAATTATGAAAAAAGTGAGAAAAGAAGACATGTAAGTATATATGGATGCTAAAAAAATTGAATTTCCATCTGAAACTATGCAAAAGTGTTCTACTAAAATATTTCAATTGATTGGTAAGTTTAACATATCATAAAGATATTTTTCAGAAACAAATTGTTCAATTTTACTTAAAACAATTTCGTCAGAATATTATAATGTCTCTCTCTTATTTAAAAAACGTATGTTACTTGTTTCATCCTGACAGACCCGCAAGGATCGCACGTAAAAAAAACAGCCAAATTTTGATGCCCTTCACATTCCGACAAAAAAGACTAGATAAACTGCAATTTTGAAAAAGCCAGATGACACTTTTGCGGCAAATATGCTTTGAGGTAAAAGTTGAACGTTACAGAAGTTCGATACAGAATTATAAAGATTTGACGTTATAAAAGTCCGAATTCCTGGTACAGAAAACACATCTACGCCAGATCTCTCATCACTGCAGGTGTTATTTTCATTCAGAAACGGTGTATCTAGGCTCCAGTAACAAAAATTGTTATTTCAGTTACATTTAAACAACAAAACTATTGTGTCTGTCTAGAAACAAAAAATAAAGTAAGTTTCTTGTTTTAATTCTGAATCGGTATGTAATTATTCATTAAGAATATCAAAATTTGTCTTACCTATTCTGTCGTTCCTGGGAGCTGATGCTTTAAACTTTAGTTGCAATGAATCTCTCTCCTTTAAGATAAATTGTCCACACATAATAACTGAACTCTCTTCTAAATAAAAATATGTATTGACATTAATTACGAAACTACAACAGTTACACTTAGCGTTATAAGACACAACGCAGGTTACATAGGAGAGGAAAAGCGTTCTCTAAATATAGTTAAATTTCATTCTGTTTTTGACGCTACTCACTCCAATCAACATCGTCCTCTAGCGGGAGTCACATGGTTTCTGTTGGAAAAATGTTCAGCTCTGAACAGTGTCATAGTATTTTAAATAGACGGGTCCAATTCATTCAACCTGATATTTCGTGGTGGAACAGAGAAAACGTGCGTTCATGAACATTATATTTAATAGTTATTAAGTATTGTTTTTTAATTGTGCGACTACCATATTACAATTCTGCTACTTTGCAATCGAAATGCTAAATATAGAAGTCACTAATCATTTAATTGCAAATTTGATTTATATTAAAAAACCAGTGAAGAAATAAATTGTTGCAATCAGTAAAATGGTATCCATTTATTTATCTCAATGTGCTATAAACTAGACTATGAGTAAGATTTTGTAAGAGGGTGTTGAGATTGTCGAATTGGTTAATAAGGCTTCCAGCAGACGTGCGTATGGGATGGATACACAAGATATCAATTTCATTTTATATCTTTATACCAGATGGCATTACGAACTCTTTCCTTAGCAATACTTTCCACTTCTTTTGACCTACTTTCAGTTATTGTTTGGGTTTCAAGGCGTTAATAGGACTCTGCAAATATGCTTTTTATATTTTAGAGATACGCGCGACCATTCAGGTAAGTTTTTGTTATATCTGATTTTTTTGTTTTTATAAAATATCCTTATTGTCTTAGACAATCATTATGATTTAATGTAATTTAAATACTACTTAGAAAGAAGAACCTGTGTCAGCTTGCAAATGCCCTTATGAAAGAAAGCAATGAATGAAAAGTACCCACCTCTCTTCAAATCGAGTTAAGACTAAAAGCGTTGAAAAGGAAAGCAAAAATGGGCGTTGAAGTTGAGGAAGAATCAGCATCAACATATCAACATCATCAGAATTAACATCAGGGAATAAAAGATGCAAACCTTGCCGAAAGGACAAGCTCACTGGAAACACGAGATTCAGCTGGGAAATTTATCAGAAATCCATATGCCTGGATCACTCTAAGATTATTTGCTCTGACTCCAACGCTCTAATGAAATGAGTATGAAACAGATTTTTCCACCTTTTTATTTTTATTTAAATTGAGTTCATTATTTTTAAAATTTCATAATATTTTTGAGCTTTTACGTAAGAAAATTAAATAATTCAATCGAAATATCACCGATTTCATTTATTTTATTTTCATGCAATTTCGATAACATTTGGTCATTTACTAATAATTATATGCTTTATGTGTGCGTGTGTTTACATTATTTCCTTTTATTCTTAAATAAATAGCATTTAATTAAAATGTACTTATTAATCCTTGACTAATTACACAACCACAGTTTAACATTAACACTTAAATACATTAGCGTATCTAGGAAATACGCGCGATCTTTCACATTGGTAAAGAGGGGGCGTCTGTTGGAAGCTAAAGACAAATTCCAACTACCTATCTGCGGGTCGTTTGACATGTGTCTTGGATTACTGGGTTAAAGAGGATGATCGCCGTACGCCCAATGAATGACATAATCCAGTATATTTGCTATCATTTTAATTTTATACCAATTCAACATTTCCACATATTAATTATCTGAAGAATGCATTAAGTGGCTTTTATTATATGACGTACAAATTCTTGTTCTCTTTTTTTTATAGCATATGAACCTCGGTATGATCAAAAATTGAATGGATACTATTACTAATTAAGGAATGGATACTATTTAATGAATGGATGCTATTTAATTAATGGATACTATTACATAATTAATGTGATGCAATATCTATTTACCAATTATATAGGACTAAAAATATTAGGTTAACATTTGCTTCTTCAACAACAAGACTAATAATTCTTTTGGAGACTTGTAAATGTCAAACGTAATCTCAGGTGTGATTGCGCTGCTGATAGATCAATGGTTTTGATAAAAGAAGGTTTTGTATTTCAGTTGATCGCCAGTGATGTGTAACCCTTCAGTAATCTGCACTGGCATTACACTTTCTCTTATTTTTGGAAAGTCCTGACTATCATGAACTAATGAAATTCGGATAATTATATAATATTACTTTATTAATGATTTCGTTGGGAATAGAGAAAGATTTTGTAAATTTCATATTTAGATGCATTAATTAGTTATTGGAATTAAATAATAAACTTTAAAAAGAATTTGAAGGTTTTCTAGTCACATACTGTATATATAAATATAAATGACGAGGAATAGAGACAATTGTTTAATCAGAGGACATTATAAATAGTAAATGAATTATAGTTAATACATACATATTTTACTTGTAAAATTGTGGTTCGAAAATCAACAACATTAATTTATCCAGCTACTATAAGAATTCCGATAATTATGAATGGTTTTTCCTTTTTTTTCGATTGTACAATCGTCTGTTTGATCAGGTTTTATAATTTCTTTTTGAACAAATTCCAGGGTTTTGAAAATAATTGGACAAAATTTTAAACTTAAAGCTTTTCGGGAATACAAAATCCAAATATAGATGTTTTTTCAAAGAAAATTGCATGATAAAAATTTTTTTTTCTCACAATACCATTTCATCATTCATGTTTTTGTATAATTTTTTTTTAAGTTTTCCTTTTATTTGTATTTCCTTTCTTTCAGGCAGAATAATTATCTGTCAGGTGGTGCAAATATCTTTGTGAAAAATGTTGAGTATAAACTTTTATACCGTCATATTTTTTCGACTCTAATTTAACCGTAGGGGGATGCGTTTTTTAAATGCCCATAACTGAGGAATCTTTCTGCTCATATTTACTAAAATTGAGCTTTTTAGCGATAAAAAATAAGTTTCATGAAAATAAATATTCTTAAAAAGATAGTAAATTTATAAAGTAAATTATGATGCAAATACTTGATTATTATGGTTCAAAATTAATTAAGAATTAGAATCATAATTTAGCACTTCCTGAGCTATTAAAATTGTATTATTATTACTAGCTGCAATAGAAGCTAAGGAAGATATTATAAATTTCTAATCCTTTTATTTGATGACTGTATATTAGTGGGTAGTTAATAAATTACTTTTGATTTCGTATAATATAGTAATTTAATTCAATCAATATAATTTTTCAATAATAATGTTTAAAATTTCTCAATTTGATTAAAATATATTTATTTTAACTCCTGTTTCTCAAAGAAACTCTTTCTATCCTATATTTAGTGCAAATATTTTATATTTTTTATAAAAAGGATTAATGCTAATGTTGATAAAATTGTGATCATTATGAAATTGTAGCTGGAGTAATTGCACTTTCTCCTTCGACTAATATTTGGGGACTTTCATAGGACGTTGCTTGAATTGAAAATCTCTACCAATGAAAGAAACTTTGATTATGTAGATTAGAATAGAATTGAACAATGAATAAATTAAGAATATGCAGCGAAGATTTTTATACTGTGGTTAGTGGTAGTTATAGGAAACATCAGTGAAGACGTAATAATAAGGATAAGCTGTGTAAAGAAACACTGATTTAGAGATAGGGGGAATATACAAAGGGTCAGTGAGTCAGATTCTCATTTGAAGCTCGACTTAAGATTTGGACTCGATTGACATCAGTTAAGTACCTAGTTATCATATTAATCGTAAGCTTCAGATGTCAATAGAATTTAAATCCACGGGATTAATTATATTTATCTCATTTTTTATTAATCTGAGATCCTTATAAACTCAATTCGAGTTTCTGCCTAGGCGACCGAGTTTATTAGTGACTGTATTGGTCAGTGACTTTTCAAATATTGTCTACTAATGGATAGTGAAGAAATTAATCCTGAGCTGCGCAATGTTAAATATATTTCATTTTTAAATACGTATGGTATAAATTCTACATTAAAATATATACCATTTCTAAAAAATTCATTCATGAAAGAAATCTGATTGCAATCTTCTGCAATTTAATATACATGGCTATTGGATTGGAATCATATTTTTAAAATTTCTTCGTGGGATTTAACATTTAATTAGCTATATTTTT